>VCAZ01000031.1:3004314-3576477 GCA_005784505.1 Bagarius yarrelli | reverse complement strand
CCTGGAGCAGGAAGGGTTAAGGGTCTTGATCAAGGACCCATCAGTGGTTGGCTTGCCAGTGGTGGGGCTTGAACCCAGATGTTTCCGGTCTTCAGATCAGCAACTTAGCCATTTAACTATATTAATGTGTGCAGATTCCTACAGACATGTTTCGCTAGTCGAATTTGTCTGTAACAGTTTTGCTCTGACCAACCAATCAGAGGACTGATGTGGGCAAGCTATCTGAAATCTGATTGGTTAAAGAAACAGTTCCATTGCTTTAAATTGCATGGGCCAGCACTACTGATTTTGAAGGCCCAGAACAGATTAGATTGTTGTGGCAGCAGCATATGGAGGCTGAAATCTGATTGGACCAAAAATCCAACATCCTTATAAATGCACTGGAAGCAGTGAAGCAAGAAAAACGCTATGTAAATAAACTGTTGGGAATAAATAAATACAATTTTATGAAACAAATATTAGAATTTAGGTTGTAAATGTAGGTCAGATTCTGATAGTGTTTAGCCAGCAGAGAAGGACTTACTGGCCCTGATAGCACACCACTGGACTGTAGTAATATTTTACGGTTTTCTCTATTTTACCAGGTGAGAGCGGTATACTTGTGTCACCCTCTTCAGCTGCCTTTCCACACTCAGCCTCATTTCCAGCTCCCACCCACCAGAATGCTCTTCCTATTGAACCTGCTAATGATCAGAAGACAAATGGTGAGCTCAAGGATTTTGTTTTTCGTTATTTTAATGTTTAATCAAGTCTTAAAGCAGCCTAGGTATAATGCATTCCTTCAAGTCATGTATTTTCCAAATATTAATAATGTATTTTGTGCTTTGTGCTATATCAAGGAAAACCTATATCTGTTAAAATTATTGCTGAAGCCATTTAGTAATATTTCTGTCTGTATTGATTTTAACAATGCATGTGCTCTTTTATTATTTAAATCGAAACGCTTAAAAATATGAAGTGATTTTAGAATCAAAGCAGTTATGCTTGTTCACACTGCAAGATTTTAAGCCAGATTGAAGCCGAATTGCAAGTTAACGAGCTTGCGACAAATCAAACAGGCTTGCTGACGCATCGCCCACACCTCACCGATGCCACATATCTAGCATGCCAAATATCTGGACCAGTCAGCCGAAACGACATCACGTGGTGTTAGGTGTCGTGACAACATACAGCCAATGAAAAAGCAAGTCATGGGTTAAGGTCAATGGAAGAGAAACAGCTGCAGCAGCAGCAGCAATATGAGACAGCAGCAACTTTTCCAATTTTAAACATGTTTTACTTTAACTGTCTCTGTAGCACAGGCAATCTTACTGCTACATTTCTTTCACACATTTTTTTGTTTTTTTCTTTTATAGGGTTTTCCAGAACAGATTGTTGCAAAAACTTTTCAATTTTTCAATTAAAAACTCGTGTTTTGTACGTTGTTTTACATCCTGTCCTCTTCTTCCTATGTGTGCTTTTGTGTCAGTACGTGGTTTGGAGATTGGTTAGAGCCTTTGGGTGACAAAGTTGTTGTCAGATCGTGTGGTATGTGACCCACTGTTGTGGATCATTTTAAGTGTGAACACCACAATGACTTAGAAAAGGCAAACGGAGTCAGGTAGTCTGAACAGCACCAATCTGCCGGCGTTTAAAGTCATGTAGTGTGAACTGTTTATAGAGACTAAAGCTAGCGTACCAGTAGGTGTCTCCAAAGTGTTCTTTTAAAGACTGTCAACTAAATCTACTAAATTCACCAACTGCAGGTTTCACACCTTTCCCTGCAATGGAATCCACCAACAAAACCCAGCGGGCCGATGTGTCTGTCAACCCTTTTACTGTGAGTAGATCTTTATAATCTAATGCTGCATCTGGTATTGTTTACCATTTTGCTCTTTTAGTACATTGATTTAATATGTATTACAGCGATAAACTAATGTAATAATAATTAATCTTACAGTTGTTTTCAATTGCTAACAAGCATAAGGCAATATTGCATTAGGCAATACTTTTTTCTTTTAAAGCTACTTAAAGCACTTAAAAAGTGCAGTGTTAGAAAAGTGCAATTTTTTTAGTAGTTTAATATGCATACTTTATAGTATGGAAGTATGCTACATTGGACAGAGCCTTTGACCCTG
Organism: Bagarius yarrelli; assembly: GCA_005784505.1. Lineage (NCBI taxonomy): Eukaryota > Metazoa > Chordata > Actinopteri > Siluriformes > Sisoridae > Bagarius > Bagarius yarrelli. The sequence continues at coordinate 3,574,360 of VCAZ01000031.1, read as the reverse complement.
CCCCAATACCCACACTACGCCCTAAGGTCTTCCACAAAGTGTCCAATTTTGGGAGCGCACATTTTAGTTAAAAAGTGCGCATGGAAACAAGGGGACTACTGTACAGAATTAGGACGGTTTAGGGCACATTATCTATCTGCGTTAACCGCCATTGCTATGTCAACATCGGGATACCTCTGAAACAGAAAGAGCAGTGGTAGTTTTGCGATATACAGTATTGCTGCTAAAAATTCTAATTACATAAATAAACTTTTACTTAAACTTAACTTTCCTATCCTTGTACATTTTGTCACGCTCTTCCAAAAAATCTGCCCAAACTGCCCAGCTTTTCTGCTTTTTTTCTTTATTGGTTTGATGTCACATCCTTAACTTACAGAAAGTGTGAATTTATGGCACAGGTAGGCGGAGCAGAGCACCACTCAGCAGGAACACGCAAATAAAGGGGCATAAAGGGGCAACTGTGTGTAATAGGACAGGGCCTTTGTGTCTTGTTTATGAGCCCAGTATGGCCCGTGATGTAAAATTGTCTTCCAAAGCCTCCCCTTAGTAGCAGATTTGTCTCTTACACAGCTGTTTCTATTTCAGGTAATGACTGTGTTTTAACCTATATATCAAATTGATGAATAGTAGTTTCTTCTGCTTGGTATAATTAGTTAGTTATACTCCTAAATAAATCCTACAAAATCTTTGACTTTGTTGATTGATCATAATTGATTGATCTACATTTTTCTGTTGTTTAATCACTTTGCATTTTTTATAATAGAAAAAAATTATCAATTAAAATTTTTACATTAAAAATGTAAAGCATCCTTTCTTTACATAAAATTTACATAAATTCTCTTTATAGTTGCCTAAACATTTTGCACAGTACTGAAAACTATATAGACACCAACTCATGTATATTCTGACCATCATTTTTTAATTATTCCATTTAGATTCCACTAGAATTTTTCCATGTGGCTTTTTTGCCATCGAGCCTCGATAATATTAGTGAGATCAGGCTCGTATGTTGCATGAGGAAGTCTGGGGTGCAGTCAGTGTTCCAGTTTCTGCCAAAGGTTTTTTTTTGTGTGCAAGACACTCGATTCCTTCCTCTCTAATCACACCACGTCTTCATTAAGCTCACGGGCTTTGTGCAGAGGAGCATTTTCATATTACAACAGTGTTTGGGCTTCCCACCAATAAAGAAATAATAAAATGCCACAACATACAAAGACATTCTAAACAACTGTGTGCTTCCAACTTTGGGAAAGACCCTTTTATGTGTGTGCTGTCCACAAACGTTTGGCCGTGTAATGAATTTCGGTCTGATTACTACTTTACTGCAGGATTTTTTTTTTGTCTTAAGCATTTAAAAGAGGGTCGTATTAAGCCAAATGTGCTATGTAATTAAGTCATTAGTGATTAAAGAGGCAGTTATGATCATATATGTTCCTACTTTACTACTGTTCTTCCCATGTGTTCTCTCAGGGGACAGTTTACCCTACCAGAGGAACATCACTAAACCCTTTCATCTGATCCCACTGTCCCTTTGAAGAGACAGACTGACAGAAGGATTGTGGGAGTGTGTAAAAGAGAGACTGAAAGCTTGATGCCATTTCCATGGAGAAACTCCCTCCATCAGATAAAGAAGGACAACACATATGTACTGCCCATTTTCCTGAAATGAAGTTAATGTGTGTATTACAGTGTGTTTCTTTTGTTTAAATCTGTTTTTCTATTGGTATGTGTGAATGTGTTGTTTGTGCACCACACACTACACGTTTTTTTGTAAGCATGTCTGTCTTTGTGTTTATTTTTGTTAAATGTTTTTCATATGTTTAATCAAATTGCTTATCTAATGGTGCCAGATAGCAAGTGGCAATAGCAGAATCTCACACACACACACACACACACACTGCTGCTGCTCCTGCTTTAACCTCCCTGCCCTGTATTCTTGATGAATTATTGCTGGCCTTTACCCTGCACCCATTGGCTTGCATTTTCATGTATCAAGTTGTAGTAATCAAACACTGAAAGAGGACGCAGGCACCAGTAGCTTCAAATAGTCTGAAAATATTCATGTAGAGTTTTATTTAGCCCTTATTTGGCAACAAACTCCCCAAATGCATGTTTAAAGGAGAGATTGACTAAATCGTGTGTTTGTGTATGTATGTGAGACATACATGTACTGTATGTACGACATCCGCCTGCATGCGCTTCGCGAGAAAGAAGCTGCCTGAATGTACTGAAATTTTAGGTATTTCCACACATTCTATTTGTGCTATTCATGTTTATGGACCAAATAATAATACCTTTTTCTTCATTTCTACTTTTTCAATTATTTTTTTTTCTTTGCATTGATTTATTTAGTAGCAGGAAGTATCCATAGACATAAAAAGCTATTCATTTTTTGTGTGTGTGTCAGTAATGAATATCTAATTGTATTAATTAATTTTATTATGGATATCAAGCCTCTGTTTGGATTTTACTGCTTCGGGATTTCATGCGATTTTATCTAGTTTAAGATTTGCATTTATATTTTTATCTGTGAAAAAAACCCCTCCATTTGCGCTATGAATGTAATTGCACTTCTTTGGAGCTTTAAAGTAGAAATGATAAAAGAAAACTATCACTTTAGACTTTGCATGTGGCCTGAGTTCTTTTTCCTGCATGACTCTTAAAACTAGACACATCGACACATGCCTGTAGTGATCTTAATCTCCAGCAGGGGTCGCAGTGTAAACGAACAAAATGACTGAATTTACTCTTTAAGGGTCGTTAGTAAAACTTTACTTTCTTAAACAGATAGTTTATTTTTAAAGATACGAACTCATAACATTATTTTTTTTAAAGAATCAGACTCAGTTCAGCTTTTGGGGTTTAAGTACTTTAAATTTAAGTTTATTATGTTTAGTTTAGCTAAAAAGCAACGCCAATGAAATCCAATTCTAGTTGGCAATCTTGTCTTGTGAAGCTCTTCTACCCTCCTCTTTGCTGCCCACACACGGTTTACACACGCTCTCTTTCTCTTACACGCACACACACACACACACACTTAGGCGCGCGCGCTCTTTAACTAGTGGGACGGGCAATGAGTGACAGGCCGCGCGGTAGCAGCAGATGCAGTCTGTCCAAACTATACACTAATGCGACTGAGCCAACGAGCTTTTTTCCCCCGCAGATTTCCACACGCTGTTGCGCCGTTTGGCTCATGACATTTCCTTCCTTCCAAACAAGAGGACACATTAAGGAAAGCAGTCGCATGCACGACTTCTCTTTCGTCGCGTGCACGACGATCTACTTCTCCCCTCCCCAAAAAAATCCACTTTGGAGTGAGATCTAGTTTGAATGAATGAAGATAGTGCAGGTTTAAATAAAGCGCAATGGAGACCGAGGCGCCGAGCTGCGAGGACGTGCGGAAGAGCGGATACCTCCGCAAGCAGAAGTCTATGCACCGGCGCTACTTCGTGCTGCGCTCGGCCTCGGAACGCGGTCCGGCCCGACTTGAATACTACGAGAGCGAGAAGAAGTTTCGCAGCGGAAAAGCAACAGTGCCCAAGCGGGTCGTCGCGCTCGAGACGTGCTTTAATATTAACAAAACGCGCCGACGCCAAGCACAAGCACATGATCGTGCTGTACACGCGCGCCGAGAGCTTCGCCGTGGCTGCGGACAGTGAGGCGGACCAGGACGAGTGGTACCGCGCGCTGCTCGAGCTGCACTGCAAGAGTGAGTTCACACACAGCGACACTTTATCCAAGTCGAACCGGCACTAACACACGCACTGAACCGTGCTTAACACTGGAAAAATTGCACGCCGTCGTACGATATTAAACTATATCGTTTTGGGGACACACGAGAGCTCGCACTCGCACAATGTGGTCGCGCGACTGTGTAGTTGTAGGTGTTAACGTGGCAAACTAGGACGCCTGGTCGAACATTGTTTCCAGTCTGCAGTATGTTGCATAGGTCATTTTCCGAGTCTTGCATTTAATAGTCTGCACTAAACACGCTACTTATTGTCAAGCGCGTGCTTTAAAAACAATGCAAAAACTTTCGAAATAGATGAATTGTAAAATATTTAACATTTACATTCGGCGGACTTAATTATTCAGAGCGACTCACTTACTAATTTATCTCTTTCATACAACTATGCAATCAAGGGTCTTGCTCAGGAGCCCAACAGTGGCAACTTGGTGGTGCTGGGAATTAAACCCCAGATCTTCCATTTAACACCTTGACCACTGAACTACCACTTCTCATTCTTACCATTTTCTCTTCTATTTTCTGAGGTTGGATAGAAGGTACTCAGACGTCATAGCAGCTGGACCAGGACTGACCAAATAGTAAGAGGAGTCTTTTTATAGGTCTGTTAAATGCAGGTCAGTCTGACACAGCTCATCTCAGTCTGTGTTCACTGGGTTATTACTGAATATAAATGTGCATCTGCTGAGTCCAGTGGCCCTCGCTATAGGTTTATAATTACGATAGAAGAACGTTCTAAAAACGCTTTTAAACCTCCTGCTTTAATTCTGGAAATATGATTTAAAATGTTCCATAAATGGGAAAATGTCCGTTGTTGAACATTATTTAATAGTATTGTTCTAAGAGCATTTTCTCTAAACATTTGAAGAACGTTCAGCTAAGAATAACATCATAAGGATGGTGAAGAACGTTTGTTCCAAGAACGTTTTCTTTCAACGTCACAAAATGGATATAAACTATAAATAACATTCCATGAATATTTTAAGAATGGTATGTCCTCATTTAGACAACTTTAAAAGAATGTTAAAGTTAAAGTTGTGGAAACATTCCCTGTTCGCTGGGTAAACTTTTCGTCTGTTGAGGAAGGTAACTGCGACCCTTATGTTCTCGTTTCTCCGTTTTCTTATCCACGCCTCCACATAGAGCCTCAGGTTTTATCTTGCATCTTCAGCAAGCGCTTCTTCACTAACTGAACCACGTGTTCAGTTTAAAGACAGGAAAAACAACATTTTTGGGGGTTTTATTGTAGAGTTAATTTTTAAGTTTTTTTGACTTTATGTTGCTTCTGCATTTGAAGGGAACCCTTATAGGGAAAATACAGGAAACCATTAAAACCATTAAAACCAAAAATGTACCTAGATTATAATGTACCTTATATTGCATAATACTGCTTTTTCCTAGCTGGGAAAAAATACACAGCAGAGTTACAAAAGACAACCTTATGGGTCCCAGATGTTGCTGTTTTTTGTGTGTGTACCAGCTAAGTCAGCGTGTTTATTTCTTCTGCTGCCAATCCAGTGCTGATACAAGCAACAAAATATCACCAAGAATCGTTTATCCCAACTGTTTTAAATGTTGTATGTGTGTTAAGGTGAGGTGTAAAGAGCCATGCGCTTAAGTAAGATTGCTAAATGAACTAGTTTATCTACCATGGGTTGAAAAGATAAGGTTATTGCTACAGGTTTATGCAAGTGTACTGTATAAAATACACAACAACGCACATGACGACTGACTAAATGAGTTGGTGAAGCTGTAATCGACCTTGTAATACAGAAGTGCAGAGGGTGATGTACTTGACGTACTTGATGTACTGTCCAAAAGCAAAGTATTTTACCTGCTTGCCTGTCCCTTGGCCTTAAAAGATAACACCACAAACAAATCACCTGACAGTGTATTACCAAATAAAAACCAAAGGGCAAAGTTCTGCTACCTGGCATTGTGTAATGTAAGGAGGAGCTGTTGACCAAGCCCGATCTGATCTGTACTGTGAGCTCTAGGAGCTCTGCCAACACAGTGTTACACTCGCAATGGGCTTTATGGATTTGAATGAAAAATAATAATACTGTAATGTTATTTATACAAGGAATAAAAGATCAAATAAAAAAAGAGGGGAGGGTAAAAGAAGTGAGTTCCTTTAATTCGATGCACTCTATAAAGTCTGAATTTATTAGATCTGAAAATAGAAAAAAAACATTTGTGTAAACACAGTGTTCGACTGCTAATTGCAAGATCGGGCAATTCCAGCACCACCAAGTTGCCACTGCTGGGCCCCAATTGCTCAATCGTATAACAGAGATAAAATTGTAAGTCGCTCTGTTTAAGGGCGTCAGTCAAATGCTGATCTTGGTTCAGAAATGGAAAAACATCACTAGGCTGTTTTCTTCGTTAACCACAGTTTATAAAGTAACCAGAGCCTTGGGTATGTAATGTACTGGTACCAGAGAATGTATGTGCACTCTTGTCTCCAGAGAGGCAACAGTAATTATAGGCAGGGGTTAAAGTGATATGAGGACAAAATATTTTCCCATTGACGAAGTTTATAAAACACAGGCAGCCTGCTTATTACTTCACCAACCACATTTAAATATCCAAACCACACTGGATCATTGGTGGGTTTTAAACTGTAGAAGGTTTTGAGAAGGGAGGAATGCTGCAGCTAGTGTGGCAACGGATCACAAAACTCACGGTTCAGATCACTTTGCAGTTTTTTGAGTCATGAATCGGATCATTTTTTGGATTGGCAGAAAAGAGGAAAGATAAATATAATTATCTTTGCATTTATTACAAAAAAATACATTAAATAACATTGATTTAAAAAAAAATAACCTATGGCACTTATGGTTTAAAAAAATAAATCAATTACCAACTCCTTAGAAATTAAAGTATAACGTGTAAAACAACCTTAAAACCTAAATAAAATATTTATATTGTGCCTTTTTAACTTTCCCTTTTGTGTGACTCTTGTGGGGGGGGTGTCTGTATAGCACTGGACCTCTCATCTCCCACTCAGTGATAAACTTTCCTATGGATGTGCTTAGCACTTTAGCCCGTGAAGCCAAAATGCTCCCATATGTGCGACTTGAATGATGCAGGAGGCTTTTCAATGTTCTCTGCTCTTCCACTAGCCATCGTTAACTGATTAACACGACTACTCTGTGTAGTTACAAAATTACTTAAAAAACATTATCCAGCAGTAAAATTCTCTTTTATTCTGCAATCTTTAAGATAAAAATATAAATTTGCAAGTTAAAAAAGTAGCAATTAACCCGCGGGTCAAGTGGGAGCCGAACCGTATGTTGTAATCTGTACGAATCGCGGATCAGCTGCGATCCATTGCATTACTAGCTGCAGTCCAGCATGTTTGAGCGGATCAAATGCTGCCACATGTAAAATGAACCACATTCACATCCATACATGGGGCTCACCTGTACATGTAGAGGGCGTACAAAACGGTGTGCTTTTTTCACCGTCTTTATTTGTTCAGCTGTGAAAAGATTTATTGCTCTTCACACCACATGATTTGTCCACACACTTAGACGGCACCAAGACTGAAACATCACGTTCTTGTCTGCTGGTATTCTTAATATTCTTTCGGCTAATTTTGTGAAAAATATATATGTAGTATAGAAAAGTATAATTTTATAGCTTTAAATGAAACTAACAGGGCGGTTTAAACTGTGTGAAAGCCGATAATTTAATGGTGAAAGATGATATTGTGTGGATGACAACTGGGCGCCAGAGAGGTCAGCTCGTTTAAATCACACATTACCACCACTTTGCCACCACCGTCTCATGGTATGTGTGTTGAAGAGACTCCAGTGAGGAGATGCTGTTCAGGGGTTATTCTCTTTTAGATTGTGCTGCTGTCTTTTATGTGGTAATTACCATCACTGAGTTTCTCTGTGTAGATGTATACTAACACACACACACAAGCACACTGAGCAGAAGGTGTGACAAGCCTGGTCTATTTTAACTACTTGCCAAGTCCTAAGCTTGTATCAGCTTCAAAGCAATTTTCTAGTTAACATCATTGGATAATTTGGAACGTTGATGTAAATCAAATAATGCTAGTTTTTTTTTCTATTTTGCGTAAAAAACTGCTATTTAATTTTACCCTGAAATAGACATACATGCATTAACATTTACACAAACGCACACATACACATACAGACACATCCTAAAACAGATCCCTTCTTGGTCTCAGCCACAAAAATTCAACAAGGAAAGGGAGGTCAATCGGTTCATTTGATCATAAATCGGCTCTTTTTCCGAGGAGACCATTTTGAGGTTTAAAACGAATGAATAGCTACTGTTTTAAGGGAGACACCAGTCAGCCTTTCGCTAACTGGGCACTTAAGGGGCAGTTCATTTCTGGGAAATGCTGCTTGTTTCTTACCAGACAAAGTGCAGCGATTAAATACTTTTGACATGTTTTATTACTTGAGCACAAACAGCCTTTTCGCAAGCCAAAGCACAGATCTGTTTCCTCTAGGGATTTGCAGTGTTTGCAGTAGACAGTAATTGTTGAAATTATGTTTAAGAACCATACAGAGGTAGGTACACAAGTACAGAGGCATGGAAATTCAATTAAACCATAAAGTGTCAAAAAAGACAGCCTCGATTTTTAACAAACTGCAGCTGAAGCCTTTATGTCATGTGAATGACGTTTTTCAAATATTTACCTGGACCTCATGTTACTAAGCTGCAGACAGACATGTTTATCCAGGCTGTAATACAGTGTATATATATATATATAGTTTTATATAGTATATATGCACTATATTCATGACACTCGTACTTTTACATTTACAGCATTTGGCAGGTATTCAAATTTAGTTAACAACCAACGTGCATTGTTTTAGAATAAAGTTTTAAAATTACCTTTTTTTTAAGTTTTACAAAGCCGAACCAACTTATCAGAGGATAATACTTACTTAAAAGTTTAATCTTTCAGCACTGACTATTGAACATCACCACCACACTTACACATGCACGTACAGACACGCCTTTTACTCGACAGCACTGTCATTTAACTTGACTTAAAAAGTTCTAAGTAAACACACAACGCACAGCAAAGATTTTCCTTTGTAAAATACGTGAGATTTATTCTCATAAACTGAGAGCGCTTTCTCGCTGTTGATGTAGCAGGTTTCCACTGCTGCTGGGTTTTTTTTGGGGGGGGGGGGGTGTTAGTGGGCATCGGTACTCTGAATTATACAGTGTTACCACACCCTCCTCCCGATGCAAATCTACCTTGATGGTTTTGGCAGATAACTATGGAGGACAAGCTTATATTTAATATTATAGCCCTAAAAACAATTTATCGATGCATCGCGATTCTTTCTCTAACATTCCAGAAGCGATTCTAAATTTAAATAAGATTGGTGCGGGCCTGCATGTGCAAGGAGCAGAAGTTATATTTATTAATGTGTAATGGACTATTTTTTATACATAGAACAGCAAATTCACAATTTATTTAACCTAAAAAAAGCTGTGCTCTCTGGTTGAAAGGGGTGGCCCTGTTTTTCTCACTGTGTTGTCATTTGCAGTGCCACTAGCTAATCACAGGCATGTGTGAATTCATGTATGTGGCATAGGGATGATAATGCTTTTCTACACTGCACTGAAATAAAACAAGAAAACACCCTTTCTCTTTAGAATGTTAAATATTATTAAAGCATGTTCTATACGTTTTCTCACAAAGTCATGCAGGTAGATTTTTATCACGAGATGGGTGTGGTAACACAGGATAATTTTCCGTTTCATGGGCCAATAGAGGGGCTTTGTGTGGGTGTCTGTGTGAGCTCTTTTACTGTTAGTGTGCCAGCTCTCACTGGTGAACAACCAACGACCAGTTCACTTCTTTTTTTCTATCTATTTCTTTCACTACTTTCGACAAAAAGTGCCACCTTGTTGTCACGTTACACCAACTTCAATTTGTGATTTTTTGGAACCAGGCACAATTAGGTATGCTTAAACACTGCCAGTTTTTGTGTGTGTGTGTGCTGACTGAGCTCACAAAATGTGTGAAATGAGCTTTAGAGGTTGTTTGTAAGTGTCCATTTGGAAGAGGGAGGTGGGAGTGCGAGACAGACGGGGACACTTGGCAGCTAAAGAGAAGCTCAGAGCTCCCAGGGTTTAAAATGTTCACATTCCTTTTTTTCTTCTGCTCAGTTGATTCTTCTCTTTTTCTTTGCTTTTGCTGTATGTGGTTCACACACACAGCTGCTTTTCTTTCTTTGCCAGTAGCTGACTCCTTATTCTCAAAACAAACCTAAAAAAAAAACTATAAGTAGATTTCGGTGCGGTGTGTAAGACTCATTGTCTTAATCAATAAACCTCTTGTAACACTAACTAAATCCGAAACACTTATGGCTTCTCACAAATTTACTTACTTATACACCTTAATGTGTTATGGCTTAGCAACTAAGATCTTTCCGCCTCCTTAAGACTAAAGACTTTCTGTTGGAGGTGCAGAGTAACACACAGCGTTAAACACTTTAGCAGACATCAGATATACACTTCTTTCAAAAAACCTGCGTTCCAACTATTAGGTTTATCCACCATTAGGGGACAACGTCTGCAATATTGTTAATACTTCATTAATATCAATAATAAAAGTGCAGCTATGTAAAGAATGAATATGTCAGTTGCATTTGCAGAGAGACGTTTAGGGTGTCTGGACTAAATATTGATATTTGTATTAATATTTGTATGATATGATATGTCTATTATAGTAGTTCAAACATGCTTTTAAAACAAGTTTGTTTAATGCTGATGCATGGAGCTATGACTGGGTATTCGATTTTTTTTTTTATTTAATCACAAACAGGACCTGGCACCAAGGAAATCTTAAATTGTCCAGAAACATAGAATTTGCCAATATTTAAAGTGACATTTCAGGATGCAGTTTCAGAAAAATTAAGGGTTTGATTATTTTTATTTAAAAAGAATATTTTTCTAGATTATTTCTAGATCATTTCGATATGAGACTTATGGTATCATGTCACAAAAATATATATATAAAAGAAATCAGTAAAATGCCGACATGAGCTAATCCAACATGAGATAATTGAATAGTAAATCTGATTTAGAGATACAGGTAGATTTGCAATAGATATCTAAAGGCAAAGCAATGGTAGAATAATTGGATAGAAGCACAGCTGTTTGTGTTTATATGTGACCTTCTTTAACCTTTTTAAACCTTAAGTAATGTCTTACAGCTACGCTAATTACAACATAAGACAGAACAGAGCATATCTGTGTACTGTTAGGAATGATGAAATTATAATGATGTTTATTATTGAGAAACCCACAATCAATGGCACATATCATTATCGTTGTCATTATTATAATTCATCCCTTCAGTTAGCACATTTTATAGAAAATAGCTGTTTGTGTGTGAGCGTACATATTAGTCAGATTTATAGCTGGTATTTAACTAAGACTTCATCATAGGTCTGCTCTATGAAGTGAATCCAGATATGAGTCACTCTTCTTTTGGTAGTTTATGAAAGGGTTTTTTTTTAGATTCCCAAAACAACATTGTACTTTATTTAATTGCTATTGCACAAATACAAAAACAAGACACATGTCCCTGTCTTGTGAACAGCATAATGGTGGAAAATAGTGATGAACATACCATTTGAAGATGTTATTGCATGGAATGCAAAAGAATTAACAACTGAAGTTGAAGTATTTGAGGTAAAAGTGATGAAAGAAGAGAAAGTCCTGACAGTTTGACAGGCTTGTGTTTTATGTTCTTTTGCATGTGAAAGCATCCTGGGACGTAGCTTTATTATTATTTTTCTTTGGGAGACGCCGCTTTTCTTAAATACTTTGCACTTGACGTGTAACACATAAAAAGTATCTACACTGCTTTTTCAACAGTTTCTCTTTAGGTTGTTACACTTAGGTTTGTTATCTATTGTACCAGTATTGAGCTGTTTAATGATGTGACTAAAAGCCCTTTTGTACGTTATTCTGGACAAGAGCGTCTGCTAACTGCTGTAAATGTAAACCCTATTGAATCTTTATTTTATAAAAGTCTTAATTATATAATGACTGGATCACTTTTTTAAACAACCTGTTGAACTTGTAATTATACTATTCTATGATTTACATGTACTAGCTAATGTTGAGATGTTTGTATGTTATATGTAGCTAACAGTGGTCTATTAACTATGATATTACTATTGTAAATCCACACAAGATGAATAAATGTTATGATAATAAATGTTATTTAAAATTAATTACCATATACAAATGCGGATATAAATAGTTGTGGACTATTTCTTGGTTTGTGGTTTTTTTTTTAGGCATTGTCTGTTTGAGACTAGGGGGGCTGTGAGATTGAAACACAGCAACAATATAAACGAGAGAGCAAAATTTTTACTTTTATGTCTGAGTAAGTGAGCAAACAGATTTGAACCTTGTGGGACAATCGAAAAATCGCATTAATGAAAATAAACATAAAATACCGCACAATTAATTTACAGCATTTCCTTATTATGGCTTCATCACAGTCAAGCCATTTTTTTTACATTTGGTAAAATTAGTTAAAATTAGTTTTTAATAATATCATAAAAATAATAATAAATACATATAGCAAAGTCATACATTTTTAATATGTCACATTGGCTGGCCCCATGGCGTAGTGTGTTAAGGAGCTGGCACCTACATGTGCTGTTGTGCTCCGGCAACCTGGCTTTGATTCCAGCTTGGGTCCTTTCTGGTCCCACCCCTCTATCTCCCCATTTCTTCTCTGTTCTGTCAGTTCAATGAAGGCAAATGGCCAAAAAAATGTCGCTCATTAGTTTAATACTTAAGTAGAATATGATCTTGATTGATGTAGCTTAGTTTGAGAAACTATAGGAACCAGAAATTACAGAAACACTTGAGAATAATGTTACCGTTCAGATTTAATTGCAAACAAGCAAAAGATTAGTTTATTCCACCTCCATGTAACGCTTTGAAAAGTTACATGTTTATCTAAAATACATGTTATTACATGCATTGTGCTGAGAGTTACCCAAAAGGTTAAAAAAATGATGCAGGGTTCAGAAAACAAGCAATGCTACGGATTATAAGTATGTCCCATCCCTGTTCTGTTGCCCCACCTATGTCAGCTCAGTGATGTTTTTTTGACCAGCGGGTAAGAAAAGGGGCTTACTCCCAAATGTCAGCATGAAATTAGAGCACTGAATTTGATGAATTATGTGGAACTGGGATATTTAAAAATATTACATCTAGGTCAGTGGTTCCTAAACTGTCCTGTTGGTTTAACGTGACATAAAGCGCATGAAATTGTGGCACATTAAATTCATAGATCAAAGATGCCACATAGGAGCATCGTGGTGTGCTTTTTCAGATGAATGTAAAGTAAGCACTCTTTACGTAAACAGTGCACACTCCTAAAGTGTAACAGAGAAGAACTGCATGTTTGTGTAAGGTTCATGCTTTCACTAAACCTGGGCTTGTCCAAAACCATTTACCAAAATATTTTCCTTCTCATTTCTTTTTCTGCTTCATTCTGGAACCTTCAGGACAGTGTATTGACAAGGGTCTCGCGATACAATACATATCACGATGCATTAGATCACAGTATATAGCAATAAAACACATATAACAATACAATACAAATACAAAGCCGGCTACACTGTTATCCGCTATGCTTGCTTCTGATACAATGGTCTTATGCATTAGCGACAACTAGAGGAGGCAGTCGGTCGACACCATTAAGGATTTTAATTAAATATTAACGTGAATGTAAATCAGTTTAAGCGTAATTTTAATGTGTATCAATACTAGAGGTTAAAATATTGATACAATATCTCACAAAAAATATATTACTATAGGTATCTGTAACAATATTTTTACACTCAGAGAACTTTCAACTCTCATCACTACCACTTTCTATCCTTTTAAAACATTGAATACACATTTGTTTGGTTTTTACAGAAAAAAAGAATAACAACAAGAAAAGGCTGTTATTTGGCCTTCATGTAAGGCATTCTTTCTGTGACTCAACTAAAGTTGGCAGCAGGCATAATTAAGGTTTACCGAAACGACACACACACACACACACACACACACACACAGTAGATGTAACACATAAACCACAAAGGAAAAAGGAAAATAAATAAGAAGTTGGAGCTCTTACTGTTTTTTTGGGGAGAAATGCAGGAAATAGAAAACACCTTGCAGGTCTGCTGTTTTTGTTCGCATAACTAAAATGTTCTGGCGATAGGAGCGGAAGAATGAGTCAGAGCAGAAAGTCGGGTGTCCTTGCAAGTGCGTGTCTCAGTTCACTTTTCTCCATATGGTTATGATTGTTTGATTCTTGTTGCTGCACTGGTAATAGTGTGAGATAACAAAAGACAAATACATTTATAGTGTGTCATGTTACTTTCAAATGTTTTCATAGACCAGAATGCACATACTAAACATTTAGCCACACACACACACACACACACACACACACACATATATAAAAACTTTCTATGGTCTATTTACAGTCTGGCATTTTCAGTCTAGCTCTTACTCCTTATCTCCCTCAGAATTAAAAGCGTAACTATAATAAAAACAAAGTGAGACCAAACCAAAATAATATCCAATCTACTGTCTAGACTCATCTCTAGACAGCTTTTTTACTCAAGTACATCGATTTTGCTTAATTATATAGGCTACACCAGAAGCTAAACTAAAATAGATCTGGATTTAAAAAAAAATTCTAAAGTGATATAGCTACAAATTTATATAATTTTTCAGTTTTTTGTATGCAGTTGTGTATTTATTGACCTTCACCATTTATATTTGCACAATACAATTATTAAAGGTACAATAGGTAATTGTCTTCAGAAACATTTTTTTTGTTCTGCTGGTTAAAAGTCTCTATATATCCTGATAGAAATCATCGAGTTAAATGGTCTAAATGTATTTATATGTATCTATATATTATGTGAAAACAATTAGAACAAGAAATGTTCGTCCAATTAAAATGTTTGGTCCTAAAATTATGATAAGCTTTTTCTTCCTGCTTGTCAAAATATGTATGTATTTCTGAATGACAAATGATGCATTGTAGGAACAGTGTCTTTGGACGTCTGTGTTTGTCATGCATGGCGTGAGTTTGTAAACTGACAGATACAGTTTCAGTGCTATCAGGCCACACTTCGCATTCTCCAAGATGTCCTACTGCACCTTTAACAGAAAACTGTGATATAGACTGCATATTTAATAGAATTTCCTGTTGAGTTCGAATATTTGTACAATATTTGTGTAAAAAGGTTTGATGACTACAATTTTGGTTCACTTTGAGTTTTTTGTATAATTTTAATATATTTTGTAAAGATATAATAAATATTGAATCCATTGGTTGAATAACTTTCTTACAGTTTTCCTACAGCATTAAAACATACCATGCAGGTTGTATAAAAATGCTAATCAGTATACTGCTGAGGTGGAGGAGGATCACTCAACTAGTACATGCACCCAAATGTACCTTATGGTAAAACTAGTCAGTGCTTGTGGTGTGTGTAAGGAACAGTTTGTTTTTTATACTGCAGGTTTATCAGTATGCCTGGCATGCATAACTTAAGCCAAATACTGCTTTTCTCTTTAACACCAGTTTTCTTGTAACATGAGCCAGAAAGTCTTCTGAGGAGTTCTAAAGAGACCCTTGCATTGAGTTACTGATTATGTTTAGGTCATACTGGGTATCTAAACATAAAGTTTGCTTATCTACGAGAGCCTACAGTGAAGTGTGATTGCTTTTGAGCAGCTATAGAAATAGATCAGGTTTAAGTCTGTAGATGTGAGATCCATAGTTTTTCAACATTTTACAGTCTCTCTATTATACAGCTTATATAGCTTTAAAAGCTTGGAAAAGGGTCAAATGCATTGGTACTGATATTATATATACATTTAAAGTGAGATTATTATAATTTCTTATTAAGATTTAAACGTTTTGCGTTTTTTTATGTTCTTACATCAGCAAATTTGACCTTATTTTAAATAAACTGCCTAGATTGGATTGGAATTTTCAATGTTTTTAAAAAATATTTGATAATGTAAATGTTAATGTCTATCTAAAGATTTTTACGTAGTAAGTAAAATTCAGTTACTATGATGTTTCCTTAAACAAGTAACAAATATGAATCAGGGGCGATTCAAGCACTTGTGGGAAAACCCTCCTTGGTGAAGCATCTATATAAATCTGGTTTAGAAATTGTTAAAGATAGGCAACACTGGTTAAACACACATATAGGAATACAATTCAAAGTAAAAAAAAAATCATTTGTTCAACATATTGTCAATCACTGCACAATTCAATATTTGATATCACAGTTCAATAAGAATTTTTACAGTGTGAATTATTGTTTCTTATTGTTTTAAACAGATAGAAAATAGTTACATGAAAAACAACCCTTTGAAAAAGCTAGTGTATATAACCTATGTTGTCCTCTGCCTTTTATAGGTAAAGCACTATGTGATGGAAATTCTGAAGATTATGGCATGCCATCCCCTGGTCCTGCATTTAAGGAGGTCTGGCAAGTTAAAGTTTGGCCAAAAGGTCTTGGGCAAGCTAAAAACCTTGTGGGTATATACAGACTCTGCCTGACAGAAAAGACGGTCAACTTTGTCAAGCTCAATTCAGATGCAGCAGCTGTGGTATTACAGCTGATGAATGTAAGACGTTGTGGCCACTCTGAAAATTTCTTTTTTGTGGAGGTTGGCAGGTCAGCAGTGACTGGCCCTGGGGAGTTTTGGATGCAGGTGGAGGATTCAGTAGTGGCACAGAATATGCACGAGACTCTACTTGAAGCTATGAAGGCCTTAAGTGAAGAGTTTCGTCAGCGCAGTAAGTCACAGTCTTCTACAGCAGGAGGAGGTGGTGGTGCGACTGCATCCAACCCCATCAGTGTTCCATCTCGTCGCCACCACCCAAATCCTCCGCCCAGCCAAGTGGGATTCATCAGAAGACCTCGCACCGAGCCACCAGGAGCCACTGGAGGAGCAGGGGGTGCAACCAGCACCAATGCCTCCCCCACACCACGGCATGGATTTTCAAGAGCTTGTAGCTCCAGTGATGAAGCAAAAGTAGAAGAGGGCATGAATGCAGGGACAAAGGGTGTTAATAACAGTACAAGTCCCACCGCAAATGGGTCTTTTTCTAGCACACCTATCCTCAGGTCTACATCTGTACGCGCTTCAACACCAGTCAAGGCACAGCATGCTCTAATGAGGTCTATCTCGACTCCAGCCCCCTTACCTGCTCAGAACATCTCCTCCTACTCGGGCACTGGGGCTGAAATTGGGAGCTCAGGTCCTGAAACCATTTTAGCTGGCGGAAATGGAAGCACTTTTAAACGAATGCCTCTCCGCCAGCCCTCGGTTTCTGGTTCACTTAGTGACTATGGTTCTTCAGATGAATATGGTTCCAGCCCAGGTGAGCATTCTTTGGTAACTACAACTATTCAGGCGAGTTCTGTAGGTAGCTCAGGTGGTGATGAAGCTGCCAACTATATCATTATGGCACAGAAAGGGACATCTAATTTATTGCCGCATGACAGCTCTTTGCCTCAATCTAGAAGGGTGTTTCGACGCTCTTCAGGACGCGAATGTGACACTGAACGCAGGATGATCAGTAAAAGGGCATCTCTGCCACCCATGGCTCTTGAGAGAATTGGCACTTACCGCAGAGGAGGAGATAGAGAGATTGAGGAAGACAACTATGCAGTAATGTCTCGAAGTACTAGCCGTGAGTCTTTCAGCTCACGCCAGGATTCAGAATCTGTTGGGGGAACCAGATATCTGGATGTAGCTGAAGATTCAAAAGCTGAAACAGGAAGCTGTGGATCAGATGGACTAAGCATTATTGGTGATGGCAATGTAGGAGGTGACAATGGATACATGTCCATGTTGCCAGGAGTAACTGCGCCGCCTGTGTCCCACTCTCATTCGCTATCTGTAGTAGTGTCTGACTATAAACCTGCAGATGACTACATGGCTATGACACCTAACAACAGTGTCTCCCTTCCTCAGCAGATTCACGTTCCTAATTCTACCACAGATGGCTATATGATGATGTCGCCAAATAGCAGCTGTTCCCCTGACCAGCGTGTGGTTTCAGGAAGCTGGGTTGGCAGGAACAGTGCAGACAGTAGGCCTGGCAGTGATTATATGAATATGTCACCTATAAGTGTGCGTGCCAACAGCACCCCATCCCCTCATGGGTCTCTTACAGCATCTGAAAAACATCCTCAGCAACCTCCCCCTAAAATGGTATATTCTTACTATTCTCTACCCCGTTCTTATAAACACAGTAGCACTAAACAGGATGCTTTAGGGAGAGGAAAGTGCCTTGGTAGTGAACGTAGAAACGGCGTTAGTCAAGGGTTTGGCAGTTGTAGAGGGACATCTCATTTTCAGGAACTTGGAGTTGGGCGGCACTTTTCTTTTTCATCCTCATCTTACTCATCCAGTTCAGCTAGTAGTGAAAGTCTAGGGGAGGGTGAAGAGAAGCTCAGCCAGATAAGGAACACAGCTACAGGAGCTCAAGTAAAGGATAGTGGGCCTTTGCCACAAGGGCTGAGATCTGGGGCAGCTAAACAAGCATATGGCCAAAGAAATCGCCCTCGTAGTTTGTTTGTGGATGTCTCAAAAGCCAACACCTTACCTAGGGTCCGTGAGACACCAGTCCCACCAGAACCAAAAAGTCCTGGTGAATATGTCAGTATAGAGTTTAAGAGTGACAGGAACAAAAGAGATGTTAGAGGACCTAGGCAGAGTAGTTCCATTCCTGCCAGCTCACAAAACCCCTTGCCTAAAGCAACTTCTTGTGTGGCTGGGTCCTTACCACACCCCTGCAGCCCCTCTTCTGCTGTCTCTCCAACTGTTGCATCAGAATATGTCAATATGGAGCTAGGAGCCTCTCCCTTAACTTCATCATTACCCCTCACACCCCTTGGTTTCCCATCCTTTTCTACTCCTCTGACCCCAACAACATTAGCACCCAAAGCTTGGGATGAAAAGACAGCAACACCACAAAATGAAGAAGAGTCTGAGGTGAAAATGGTACATAGTTTGCATCAGCAATTATCAGGCTCTCAGTCACTCGACTCTCCTGTTCCATGTGCAGACTACACAGAAATGGTCTTTGGATTGAGCTCAGAAACGACCGACAGCTCCATGAAACCTAAAGAATCACTGCTGGACAGACAAGATTCCATGGTTCCCCAACTTAGCTTGGGCCTTAATTTAGATTTCCCGATGCCTAAAGCCCCAAATCCGGATCATGGTGCTAAAGTAATAAGGGCAGACCCTCAAGCCCGGCGGCGTCACTGTTCTGAAACGTTTCTGGCCCCTTCCTCATTGTCTTCATGCAGTGTAAGTTCCTCATCTTCGATATGCCTGATCAGTGAGCACACCCAAGCCATAGCACGCCGTTTTGGTTTAGACGGAATTTTGACTGGCAGTACAAATTTGCTAGATATCCCAAATCACACTACCAACCATGGAGTAACTAACATAAATACTACACAGACCTCATCTTCAGAGCAAGGGCTGAACTACATAGACCTAGACTTGGCTACAAGAGAAAGCTCACATCATGCTGTTGATGTTCAGACTGCTGGTCAAACAGCGGCAAGGCTTTTTTCGTCTGTTTTGGGTAATGGAGCATCTGGAGCTGCTGGAGGAACAGGTGTTTTGAGTAGCAGTGCTTCAAATCTTAACACATATGCTAGCATTGACTTCTACAAGTCAGAGGAGCTACGATCACACCAAGGCAGCAACAGCAGCAAAGACAGTACAGGTAAGAACACTTTCGTACTTTACTTTAGTCATAGTAATAACAGACACAATGTGACAAATGATAAATTAAATATATATATATATATATATATATATTTTTTATAATACTATAGGAAGTCATTGGGGAGTATTTAAACTAAAAAGTATAATAGTCGATTGTCTACAGAAACATTTTTGTTCAGTTGGTTTGAAAATCTATTGCATACTGATCGCAATTGGACTAAGTAATGTTCGTTCAATCAAAATGTTTGGTCCAAACATTCTGATAGATTTTAGATGTGCATAACTCCGCGTTATTCTGTTTGCGAAGACAGGATACATCATCATCACGTTCATATACTTTGCAAAAAAAGGCTGAAAAAAATTATATCATATGTTGTGTTTCCATGCTGGAAACTACTACAGTCAAAGGGTCTGAAATATAATGTCATAATTGCAGTAATTATTTTCAGCAGTTAGGAATATGGTCTGATTGGATTTTGGTATGTTTTGATAGTAACACATATTTTATGTAGTTTGCGTAGCATTATGAATTCACTGTAAAGCAGCAGCAGTTTATAGACTGAATATTAAAAGATAACAAATTATTCAGTCTACTTAACATTTTTATATGGGAATATCGTGGCCTCTGTGAAGAGCAGGCCAAAAAGTAATTTAAATTGAAATTATTTAAGCTCTGTTTAATCCCCCATGCTCCCTATCTTTTCCTGTTTCAGTGTAACTTGTGAAAGTAGAAATAATCGACTTCTTGACGTATTGAAAGGGAGTGATTTATTTCCTTTTATTTATGCCTGCCTGCTGTCACAGAATACAGTTACCATCTGTCTCCTTGGCAATACACTGAAAATACTGATTAGTAAACCATGTAATGTTCACTAAATTGGTTGTGGTGCTTATCGAGCTGGTTATTTCTAAAGGTTTTTAGATGCATTTAGTGTTTTTGGTGTTTGGTTTGTCGTTACTGACACTTTAAAAGATTTTATTCATTCAAACTGCATCATATTCACAGTATTTTATAAGACAAATGTAGCTGAGCTTCACTGCCTTGTGAGGACATTTTGTGTGCTGCATGAGGTGCAACATATCTCATTACTACTGACCTGAAATTATGTATGCTTAAGTTTTTTTTAATTCAGAAACAAATTTGAGCTGTTTAAAGAAAGTAGTTCTAGATCCTCAGTTTAATTTTCCTCAAGAGTGTTAAAAGAGCAGTTGTCTGCATCAGCATGTACATGTGAGCTTTTAAAGTCGAAAGTGGAATTGTAGTGCGGGTGGATGTAATTTTTTTTTTTAACTGTGAATGTTGAAATAGAGCCAATCTAACATTAACCGCTAGTTTTGTTTTTTAACAGATACTAAATGGTTCCTTGGCAACTCTTGTGGACTTTCTGCAGTGTCAATGCATGTCCATATATATGGATATGTGCCAGTTTGTGTGTCTGGGTTGGTCCTGTGTTCTTTACAAATATAGTTTCCTGGGTTTAAATAAGGAATTGGCATGGCTACCTGCTCAATTTGGGTGGGTAGAAGGTAGAAAAAACAGAGACAGTGATGCAGACAGTTTTAGAAAGAAAGATGGCACCGAAAAGAATCTTAATGAGATAGACAATGTGTGAAACTTGCAGATGGTCAAGACAGAAGAGAGAACCTCATAGCTTGGGTGTTATTGGATCTGCGTTTTGCTTTCACTCTTTACTATAAAGATAACAATAATTATAGTGGTGGGGATTTTCCCAGCTAGGAGTTTAGACTGGGTCCTCATGGCGACATCTGATATGAGATGAGGGGGAGGTAGAGTGTGTGTGTGTGTGTGGGGGGGGGTAGTTAGGTGAGAAGATGAGGAATAACAGAAAAAGTGAGCTTGGGAGATCGAGAGGGATTTAGAGCGGGATGGCAGTAAAATAACCGAGGGCTTTTCTATGCTTTGAAGGATGATGTGGATAGATGTTTGCTTTCTTTCACTCTGTGTGTGAGAGTGTGGGTGTGTAATACAGCTGTTATTAATGTAGTCTCTGTGCTTCTGTAATCACCTTATATTCTCACTTTCTCCATTTCTTTTACTCATGCTTTCTTCTCTTAATTTTATAAGAGTTAAACTATTCAAGATTTAAAAAAAAACCTGCATATTTATTGCCAGGAGATTTTGAGATTAAACATGGGTGGGCAACTCATGTTCCTTGAGTTCCTTTGTCCCTGCCCCACCCACTGTTGTTTACCAAGATCAAGTGTTTTTAGTCAATCAAAAGCTAGAAAATACCATCTAAAATGTGTGAAGTAGAGGAAGACTCGGTCTCGCATAGCCAGACCTTCTGCCGTCAGTCTGAAGGAACCCTAGCTTTTTTTCAATGCCAGGGAAATGTCCTCTTAATAACAGACTGGTATGAAACCGGTAAAACTTTTAAGAATCCAGCATTTAATTAGTCTTGATTAATACTCATTGATGTAAATACAATGGCTTACTTCTTCGATCAGACAGCTTCAGGGTGTTTCCAGGTGCGAAGTTACACAGAGGATGACTTTGATACTCTAAAACGTTTCCAGCTTGGTGTGCTGTATGCATCAGGCGTTTATCCAGCAGTCCGTTGGCTTGACCTAGTAAACTGTAACAGTGTGTGTTTATCACGATCCTATAAAATTGATAATTATATGCAATAAGGTACTGCCATTTTAGCAAATTTCACAAGAATATATTACCCAACTAATTAGCTAGCTAGTACAACATCCTAAATTGATTATATTTACTATATTACTTATGAGAAAGACAATCTTATTAACATGAATGGGTTTTGGGTGTAATTAAGTGTCAGATGTGATACTTTGTAACTTTTATGGTAATATAAAGCCATAACAATGTGTTTTCCTGCCACAGTTTGTCAGTAAGGCAAATGAGAATTTTTCCACTATGATGGTATATCTGGTACACACACGCACACACACACACACACAGTGGGAGACTATAAAGTACTGGCTGTTCTCCACCCAGCTGTAGTGCACACCCACGTGGCAGCAGCAGTGCGGTAACACTGCCACGTGTTGTGTCTGCTTAGCGTGTCCAGGACTGCTATGGAAATCTGCTGGTACCAAGGGGGTTGATGCCACCACAGGGAGGTGGAGAATAAGACAGATAGGCCAGGGCGGGACGGGTGAGGCAAGGTGAAGGTTATACAGTATAAACACACACATACAGAAAGTATATTTAGTTATTTTGGTATATTGGTTTTGAAAGAAGCAGTGAGGTTGAAGTGCAGTGTACCAGCTTTAATTTGATGTTTTCTGTATCTTTATTGAGTGAGTATTATAGGGATCCCTGCCAAACAATTGTTATAGCTTATAATTATAGCTTATAATTAAAGCTTGTGCTTGTGGACACAAATGTACGCATGCGTAAAAACATAAACATTCAGTTTCTAGAAAACAACCCTCAGATTTATATAACTGTTTTATGCTGTGATTCAGCTTACTGATAGATTCCCCGAAAATCAGACTATATTTTTTCCGAAAATTGTATGGATCTGTTTCTTATATATTTGTATATTTCTTAAGGGTAATTTGGTTATATAGTCCTATTATATTCGATATAATTCTATTCTATTCTATATTATAATCATCATTGCAGTCATTTCTCTTATCCAGCAAAGCCATGCTTTAGTGGATGAGGGTAAGTCAAAGCTTTTGGTGTTGTTCGTAGATATTTTGTAAAGACAGACATTGTTAAACCTAAAGATTTAAAGCATAAGTAAGTAAGATAATTGGCTAGTGTGTTTTTATATCGTAATAATCATCATTACAGTTGTTCTGAAAAGCCTTCTTCTTTAAGTTATTATAGTTGAGGTTAATCAGACGTTGAGGTTAATTAGACTTAATAATAAGTATTAAGCTTCAAAAATGTATGCAACTGCCATTTAAAATACATATACAGTATAAGTTCCAACACATTGGCAGTCTGTGTAATGTATCTATTGAGTTATCGCAACGTAACCAGTCATTAGGATACAGTTGAAAATATTTTTATACATTACCCAGTTTTAAACTAGTTAAACTTATAAGTAATCAACAAAACAAAACTCGTGTATCTAATATTATCAGAATTTACCTTTTATAAAGCTGCTTTGTTACCGAATATTGTTAACAGCACTATACCAATAAAATGTAGGCGAATTCTTGTGTCTCTGTGTTGCCTTGTGTTTCATTGCACTGCAAACAAATTAATATTTTGTCATGCTTGGTATGTTACATCTAAGACCCATTTTCATAATTCATCATAATGCTTTCTGTATTTTTTCACTGTGCTAATGGTGCTGGGTGTCCTGTTAATGTTATTTATATATGTCAGTGTCATGTCGACCTGTTGATGTCCATTTCTTAGAACTCCATGCCACATAACAACCTTCCTTGGATCCTGCACAAAGGTTTTCCAATCAATGGTTCACTAAAAATACACTCAGCAAATTTATTAGAAAGCATATTGTGAAGTATTGCTGCTAGCTAATCAATAGTGACATAGTTACATAGTGCATGCTGCTTTTTACCCTGTATGTTCAAGTTCCTGAATTTGCATTGATAAACAGCCTAGCATAGCCTGTTCATTGATCGCTTGAAACATTACCTATTAATGACTTTGCCCTTTCTGTTTTTATGCTCTTTACTGTTTTTCCTCACGTCACTGCTCTGTCAAAGTTATCAGCTCAACTATTTGTTAGAGCCAACATTAATTTTATTCATGATTTTGCTCAAATTCATTGAAGATTAGCAGTAAATATTTCCAGTAACACTTGGAGCTTCTGAGAAACTAAAGTACTTCCTGGAGTCCTTAATTTTATTTGAATTAACATACAAACCATTGACATAAAAATCAGAACACGATGCATATTTGCGTGCTTTAGAGAATAAATGTACAACAACTTAACAATCATTACTATGTCATACAATGACACTTTAGCCAGTTATATATGATTCTAAGTTTTGAGAATTATTCTGTCTACCATACTACTGACAGTCTCCACTGAGTAAAAAGTTATTTTCCACTCATACCCTGCCAGCCCTGAAAGACCCAAAACCAGTTTGTTCTATCTCAAAACAAGATGGTCTGAGTGTAAGCAGGGGCATTGAGAGGAGTAGATGATGGAGATGGGGAGCATGAGGAGGGGATTACATTTGACTATTTATATGTGTCCCTGAGGCGGACTAATTTATGCATGGACCTGCAGCTTGTGGCCTTGTGGTAGAGAAGCTTAGGGTCATTCAGTACACCTCCCTGCCTGCGGCACATTGAGTTCATTCACTGTGAGGTACAGATTGCTGTGTTTAATATTTATTATGGTTAAATCTAGGAACTGATTCAGAATTCTGAAAAGCTGACATCTTTGCCAAAAATATGTGAGGAACTTCAAAGATATTTCTAGTTGTCAGCACCCACTCCAATATATGAAAGACAGACATTTAGTGGGTTTTAAAAGATTTATTAGGGGTAAATAAACCAGCAATATAAAGTTTCAAAGAAGTTAAGGCAACATGTATTACATTAGGGCCAAAGAACTCGTTTGACTTGATCGTTCCCTTGAATATATGTCCACGATTCGGGTCCTGCAAAAAATACACCAATACAAAACAATACAAAATTGTTCTCACAAACATATTATAATTAAAAGCTTTTTATGTAATGTTTATGGAAGGAAACGTAATTGTGTACGGTCGAGAAGTACATACTTACTCAAATGTAGTACATACTGGATTTTTTTCTGGAACATTCTCTGTAAACCCTAGAGATGGTTGTGCATGAAAATCCCAGTAGATCAGCAGTTTTTTAAATACTCACACCAGCCCGTCTGGCACCAACAACCATAGTTCTTAAAAGAAATTATTCATACAAAAAAGGTGCAAATTGAATTGATTAAACAAAAATTATAAATTATAACCAAGACTCAAATTTATTTTGTCATTGCAGTTAAGTAAGTCTTGGACTTATGTTGACTTGCTCTTTGACATATATTTTCCTGCTTATCTAATCAGCATTTTCTTGATGCACAGCAATTTTTTTAATACACACAGAAAGCTGTGTGCAGTTACATAATGCATAAATTTTCCCTATTATATTTATTTCTGCTAGTTTACCGAATTTTAACTCTTGAATTATATGAGAATTTTATTATTCCCATAGGGCTCAATTATTGTGACACTCTCCCACTAAATCAAATAAAGAACTAAATGGCCTATAACAGCTATGCAGATTATGCCCAGGTTTGCTTTTTTTTTATTACCAAGTGATTACAGCCCATTTAACTCCCTCTGGTAATTCATTAATAAATTAACAATTGGTTGTGGCAAAAGTTTTTTTACACGAGAGGATATTGTCAATAATATCAAGTCAGCTGGGATCATAATCAGCAAGAAAACAATTGGTAACACACTGCGTCGTAAAAGACTAAAATCCTGCAGTGCCCGCAAGGTCCACCTGCTCAAGAAAGCACATGTATAGATCCATCTGGAGTTTGCCAATAAACATCTAAATGATTCAGTGGAGAACTGGGTTAAAGTGTTGTGGCCAGATGAAACCATCATCGAGCTCTTTGGCATCAACTGTTTGGAGTACGGGAAAAATGCTGCATATGACCGTAGGAAGAATATTCCCACTGTCCAAACATTATTATATAAACGTTATTCTGCAAAGGGTACAGGACAACATCACCGCATCAAAGGGATGTTGGGTGAGAACCTTCTCCCTTGGCTAGAGCATTGAAAATAGGTCATGGATGGGTATTCCAGCATTACAGTGTCCAGAAGGCACAGACAAGGAAACAAATGAGTGGTTAAATAAGCAAAGCATTAAGGTTCTGGAGTGGTCTAGAAAATCTCCAGACTTTAATTCCATAGAAAATCTGTGGAGGTAGCTGGAGGTTCTAGTTGCCACAAGTCAGACTCGAAACCTTAATGACTTGGAGAGGATCTTTAAAGAGAAGTGGGACAAAATCCCTCCTGAAGTGTGTGCAAACCTTTTAGCCAACTGCAAAAAGTTATGACCTCTGTGATTGCCAGCAAGGGTTATGCCACCAAGTACTAGGTCTTGTTTTGCCTCGTAGTCAAATACTTATCTGACTCATTAAAATGCAAACTGATTTATAATTTTTTAAAAATGTTTTTCTGGATGTTTTTGTTGTAATTCAGTCTCTCACTGTTAGACCTAACCTACAATTAAATTTATTTAAGATTGATCCTTTCTTTGTCAATGGGCTACGTACATAGTAACAGTCCTGGTTTATTTCACTGTACCGCCTTAAATTTCTATTAGTATAGTGTTTGTTTGTAACAATGAAATCGTTAGTGCTACAGACTGCTAGTCAGGCTGAGTGTTGCGTGGCAACAAGCTTCAGCTTTGGTTTTTATTATTTTATTATTATTTTCACTTCTGGAAAAAATCTTATGTCTAGAATCTAAGTTAATTGATGTTATTTTATTATAATGTGGTGACTTCTGATCACACATGAAAAAGAGAGAATCTTTTAGCAAGCTCTATTTCACTATATGTACTATTTCTGGTAGGTTTTATATATCAGCATATAGTGTCGTTCATTAGGAGGAAATTGTGAGAAGGAGGGAATAGAAAGAAAGTTTGTATGTAAGTAAGATATTTCGTTATTTCAGTATTCAGTTAGTTGGATAGTAAAAAATTGGACGAATGCCCTAAATAGCAGTTTGCGGAAAGCTATTTGTCTACACAGAGGCAATTATTGTTATTATGCATTTTCCTTGCAGGTATTTCAACAAATAGTTACATTTCAGAAAACAAGGCAGATTGTTCTCCCGGTCTGCTCCACATGGCGCTAATCCAGTCCACCATATTAACTGTAGCCAAAATTCCTTTTTGATCCATTTCCAACAACTCAGTTGTACAACAGAATCTGAGTTCACACACACAATACACACACACACACACACACACACACACACTTGACACTAGTGTAAAGGTAGAATAATCCAATAAGAAGAGATGTTACACTGCCCCTGATCAAATAGTAATATTTAAGCAAAAATTGACAAATTCAGCCAATAAAAAATAAAGACAAAAGCTAGAAGGACTGACAGAGAGAAAAAGAGACCATAGTAGCAACCTTATTTTGTGGACTTTGATTTCTCCTTGCATTTGCGTCAAAGGAAGGGGGATACGCATGGTTGCCGTAGCAATGCTGATGAGTACAACTTTCCTCCTCCTCTCCCTTGCTTTCATTCACTTCTGTTCCTTTCTTCCGATGTAGTCTTTTACCCTCTAGTCACTTCTTCATTACTGCTATTCGGTTTATTCAGTTGTTTATCTCATTGCTGTTGACTGCTTTCCTGACTACCATTTCCTGTTTTTTCACAGAGCATTTCTCCTCTTACACACTTCAACACTCACTTTCACATTAAGTTTTATGGTTCATGGACAGTCGAAATATTTATGCTGCGTTTTGTTGTTGTGTTGTTACGGTCACTTCCACCGTGTGCTGACGTGATGCAGGTGTTTTACTGAAAATGTTTTGTAAGCATTCGTTTGTGGTAGATGGTGGATGTGTGTGTTTGTAGAACAGCTATAGCAGTCAACCTGATAGACCTCATTCCAGGGGTGGTGGGGGAAAGGAGTGAGAAAAAGAAGGGCAAGGACATATAAGGACTGTGTAAAAACATTAATGCAGCTTACTATCGCAATTTTTTTTACATGATAGCATATACAGTAGATATTCTAACTTTAAGTCAATACATATTTAAACTACATTTAAGACTGATTACCAGTTAGCGTAATGTTTAATTAAAACTCCCTTAGTGGTGTCAAACGACTTTCGCTGACTCATACGGTCATTGTATCAAAAACAAGCAAAAATAAGGGCACCCCCGGCTTTGTATTTGATGTATTTTCAGCTATTTGTTTTCCATTTTTATTATTTATAACTATTGCAATGTATTGTGATATATTGTATTATATTGTGAGGCCATTGCCAATACACAGCCGTTTCAGAACACAGGCGTATTTAATGAAGACCTGGATCTTTGAGTAAAATTCTTACCTTCACTCCTTTAATATAATACACTGTTTAAAAATGCTTACCTTTATATTTTAAGAGAGCGGCTGTTGGGTTTTTTCTGTTATTCCCAATAGCAGTACTGAGTTTGGATGCTGATTTTGTGTGGTCTGCGTTGTCCATAGCCTGGCATTTCATTCCAAAAGTGTTCGATGTGGTGGAGGTCAGGGCTCTGTGTAGGACACTTGAATTCTTTCACTTTAATAAGTATGCACTAGGGCTGTGCGATTTAGGGAAAATATCTAATTGCAATTGCTGACATATATTGCGATTGCGATTTAATCTTTCTAATAGTGTGCAGCACACACTTTATAAATTCCTTAATTCGTTGGAGTCTACCAGATGCATTGTGCCTTTCTACTGTAGTTTCTTCCTGCTATTATGCAGTCAGTGCAGCCTACATGTATTTTCCTCCTTAAATTTATTCCAATTTTCAATGTAAAGCTGTGGGATTGCGACGCGGCTAAAATTTGTGCAAGAGGGAATTTTACATCTCCTATCCAGCGCTCGGATAAGGTTTTTAAATCCCTCTTTTGTCACTGCATTAAAAGACACTATGTCTTTAGCGAGGCAGCAGGTTAAGGCATTAGTTATATCCTGGTGTTTTTAACATCTAAAAATTGTACTTTGTTGCTTCCTACTAGACAGAGTGTCACTGGCAGTACTAAAAAGAAGACTTTTTAGTAACACACACTTAAACAGCCGCATATTGTCCTTTTTCACTCACCAAATTTTTTGTTTGGTGTTTGTCAATTCCAAGCTAAAATAATCCCATATTACAGACTGTTTTTTTGGATATTAATTGGCGAAATCATCCCTATGATTTGGAAGAAGGCATCCCACTTCACCGGGAATTCCGTTTAGTTTTTTTTAATGATGGGCGTTACACGCACATAGCCAACATGCTAATTGGCCGCACAAAGCTGTGCACACTTAATTAGCTGGTATGACTGCCACACAAAAAAGACAGTCATGCATTCGCTTTGGGACTTTTAATATCGCATTCACATCGCAGCCTTCCACGCTTAGCCCTAGTACGCACAACGTTCAGTACAAAACTGTATATTTCTCTGTCCACTTGTGTAAACGTTTTGTATATTTTGTCAGGCCATGTCATCACCACAAACAAGACCAGCATTGGCGGGTCTAAAATTACATGGGGGCCTTAGCCCCTGCTACATTTACTGATAATACTACCTAGTGTTGTTACTGTGCATTGCAGAATGTTGAAAGTACAAAAATAAATGCAATCACATGAAGCAATTTAAATAATTTTGGTTCATTACATGCTGCAGTTACAATATAAATGCAGTCATTAATGAAGCAATATTCACAAGATGAAAACAAAATCGGTGCTCATAAATTATCGTAGCTTGGATGATGATTATCAACTACAGAATAGAGAATCTGTCCTTCTCGTAACTTATTACCTTGTTTTAGTAAATCATAGACGTGGCCTACAATTTAACTGAGTGAAAATAATTAAGAATTCTAAATTGGTGGCTAGTTTGCAACATTATCTTTTATTTTGTCTGCATGTCCTGTGCTGTGCTACATATGGATAGGAAATTTCCATTGACACTTTACACATTGAATACATTAACACAGGCAAAACAATTTTTAAAATGATAGAAAATGGCTTTTATTACTTTGTATGCATTGCCAGACGATTCATGACAGTGATTTTCCACCTCCGGCACTGCGGTTAAGCCAGGCAGGCTTCGCAAACACTTGGTCAATAGAGCCACACTTATAACCATGTTATAGCAGCTTTTACATACATAGTGGTTAACACAAAATAAAGCATTAAAAGAGAACAATGTACATTATTTGTACAAAAATGTTGAGCGCTTTCCTTAATGATCTATGTTGGGGGGGGGGTAAACGACTTTAAAGAGCTGACAACTTTAGATGTATTGATACGTAGTAAAAACGAATAATGACAGTATTTTTCTTTGACAGTATCTATTATTATAATATTTATATAATAATATCAGTGTTAAATATGGATCACTTTAGGAAGATATACTCTAGGGTCCCACAAAATATCAAACAATTTTACTGTTAAGTTTTTTTAGCACCTCAAATTTGGCACTCGCACCATGATAAATAATAAAAATCATTATTAAAAGGGCAATACAAATTTTTAGTTATTTGAACCAACTGATGGCACTTTAGTTAAACCTACTCTATGGTCCTACAAAATATCAAGCAATATTGTGGAATTCATTTTCAAATTCACCATATCTGTGACTGTAACTAAGCCATGAGTTGCTTTTTTTTTTTTTTACCAAATACCAGACTAGTAAGACAGATAAGTTCAAACCCAGATGGGAGCATTTATTAAAATAATATGAGTTCGTAAGAACAAAAGTGGATTGGAAGGAAGGAATTAGAGCATAAGAAAATACTAAGAAACACTGGAGCTGAAGGTGCAGGGCTGGAGAAAACAAAAGCTAAAGATAGAATAGCCAGCATGATAAAGAGGGGACACAGAACTAGTGGACACTCTAAAGCTAAGCCTAGTAAACGTGTGGACAGATACTAGAATAACCGTAGGTAAGACCAGACAGTGACTGAGTGTGCAGAGTGAACTTAAATAGGGAGGGCGTGAGTGTGAAAGTGAATAGTGATGATTAGCAGGTGTGAGTAGTTAGAATTCCGGAGAGTGTGTTAATTGAGTGGTGGAGGAGTTGGGTGTTCCCGTGATACTTTTCTATCATTATATAAAAAGCTTTTTAAATTGTTACTCAAACACCTTAGGTCACTTTAGACAGACCTACTTTATGCTCCCACAAAATAGCAAGCAATTATACTGTGGAATGTTTTAATAATTTATCTTCAATATTAAATCTGTAATGTGACGTAAATGTCTTATTAAAAAAAGAGAACCAACTGAGATCGCTTTAGACAGAGATCAAACTATTTTACTGTGGATTTTTATAATAATTTCTCTTAAGTTTAACCATAAATCTCAATATTATTGCATCATGCATGATTTTAATTGACTATAAAATACACGTTTCAAAATTTAAGTTATTTAAGTCCGCTTTATAACCTTTCTTTTTTTATAATAATTTATCTTTAAATTAGTTTATTTATTCAAAACTTCCTCAATAAAATTGCTTAATATTTTTGCGGGACTATAGAACAGGTTTTCCTAAGGTGCATTTTTTATAATGATTTAAACTTATTTTGCAACTATATTGGCTAATATGGTAAGTTTGAATATGAATTAACAACAACAATTTGAACAGTGACCTGTCCAGGGTGTACCCCTCCTGCCCCTCGCCCTTGCAGAGGCGGCTGGGATGGGCTCCAGCAGATCCCCGTGACCCCGAATTAGGGAATAAGCAGGTATAGAAAATGAATGAATGAATAAAGTTGAACATTATCTTGATCTTTTGTGAGAGCATAAATCGAGTCTGTCTAAAGTGATCCGAGTCGGTCTGATCAACTAACATTGTAAATGCCGTTTTATATTGATTTAAACTCAGCAGTATTGGTGACTTTAAGACAAATTAGTAAAAAAATCCACAAATACGTATTAGCAATAGCGATATTGTTTGGTTTTTATTTGTCTTAATACATGATTTCTTATTTTATTCATCAATATAAAAAATAAAAAATAATAAAAGCATTTGACATTTATTTTTCTGCATTCAGTGCTGTTACCTATGTATGTACCTATGTATGTAAACGCAGCGCCACACAGATCTTAGTGCGGTAGATTACCCAGATTTTGTGAAGTGTGGCTGGCTTAACCGCAGTTAGTTAAATTTACGGCATTTGGCAGACGCCCTTATCCAGAGTGACTTACATTTATCTCTTTTATAAAACTAAGCAATTTGGGGTTAAGGGCCTTGTTCAGGGGCCCAACAGTGGTGGCTTGGTGGAACTGGGAATCGAACCCACAATTTTCAGGTTGGTAGTCTAACACCTTAACCATGAGCCTAGTAAGTTTTAGGAGTGCTGAAATAACGATCATAGAGGCTAAAGGGCCCCTAAAAAGGGGCTAGAACCACCCATGACCAGAAAATTTACATTAAAAAAAAAATCATAAATCCTGTGAAGTGTACAGACAATCTGCTACAGTCATGAGGTTTTAGGTAACTATTTTTTTCTATGTTACTTTTGTATCCGAACATTGACTCTCTATGTCAAGGCCTCTGATATAAATTGTACATCATGTAACTGTGTATAATTTATAACTACTAACTTTTATACGTTCCTCCTAATTTCTTAGGTGTAATGAAAAGATCTACAACTTTTGGGCGCATTTATCAGAAATGTATGACAAAACAATTACAAAATATTATAATATTCATATTATTATTAATATTATTAACAATTACAATAACAAAAACTGAAACAAACAAGAACACTTGTGTTAAGGTTGTTGTCAGGGTAAACACAGCAGTTAGATAAAGCCTCTGATTAGAGGTTGGGGTTAGTGTTTTGTTATATACATAGCAAATTGTATAACACACTTTGAGAAAATACATAATCGGTTTAATGTGTGTGTGTGGCTGTGTGTATCTGTGTGTGTGTGTGTGGTTGATCCTGTTCTCTTCTTTTTCTGTCAAATTGCGCAAAACCCAACTGGCACTGTTTGCAGCTGGTGAGTCAGCAGTCATACTTTAGCTGCAGAACATTCTGTGTGTCTATGTGAGTGTCAGAGGGTGTGTGTGTGTGTGTGTGTTCAAGGTAGGGATGTGCCAAGCTTATTCTTTCTTTTAACAAGTACCCTGGAAAAACAGTCCAATAAAGCAGCCAATCGGAACACAACATGCAAACAGACCCACTCCACAACTTGCTCCATCTCTTGAGTGGAAAATGTGTACGGTTGTGCAAGTAAACAGTATGAATGCATTGTGTTAATATGTATTTTAAACACTGAAAAATAACTCACATTTTTATATAGACTGCTACATTCAGCCTGGTCTAAGTCCACATTTTTTAAGCTCAGTCCTGTCCCCGTTTATACGTCACACTCTGTTTTGCAAGTCTTGTAAATGTTGCTTAAGTTCTCTGTTTCTGTAGAGTTACTCAAGTGTAGTCAGGTCTCATGTCACTCCTCTCAAGCCAGTATTCTCTCCAGAGATTGCTTATCTGGGGATCAAGTCGCCCCTTAATACACACACACACACACACACACACACACAAATGCTGTTAAGTTGCATAGTCAGTTGCACACAAGCGGTTATTTATAGCTTTGGGTCGCACACCAAGTTTTTAGGACAGGCTACAAACACTTTTTTGGTAGTCCCATGACAGTGTTTGTCACTTTTATTTTAGTCACTGGTTTTAGCAAGCCCTGTTGTTCATATAAAAAAAAAAGAATAAGCATTACATATCAAACAGCAGTTTTCTAATAGTTCGAACGTTTTCCAAAGCCACAAATCACTTGATCCATCTTTTTGCCTGTATGTGCTTATCAGAAGTTTCTATGTGAAACTGCATTTCTGTGAAAACGCTGGTTGTTCACAGAAAGCAGAAATGGTTTTTACAGCTGATGGGATAGGTTTAATAATCAGTCATGGCTCAACATTGTTTTTGTAAAGTATAAAGGAAATCAGAGAAGCCGATGGAATTCCACAACAAGCTTATGAACTAGACCGTAGATCCCGGGTGTATAAGGCAACGGCTCTTTATGGAGCTAGATTAGCCTCTTTCAAAATATACACAAAATACACAATGTACACATGCTCAAAATAAATATATATTCACAAAAACTAATTTATGTGCACAACATAAGAATATAGATTTATAAAATACCTTATATTAAAGCAAAACACAATTCACAGACCTACGGCTAAGTACAAAAGGTTAACTGTTTGAAATTGACAAGTTCATCGTGACTAATTATACTAATTATCATTCGTCTGTAAATTGCTCTTGATTTCGGTGTGTGTGTGTGTGCTAGAGACTTCCCTGACACCAAATTTTTCCACGCGGGTCACTCGTTTTAGTATGTTGACATTTTAAAAATACAATGACATTTAAAAAGCAAACAATTCCGTCCATAACACAATGGAAACAAGTCACAACTTAACGGAAATGCTTCTGACTGGTATGAGCTACCAGTCTGCGGAAACCAGCAATTATGAGCATGCATTTAAGCGGACTTTCTGGATGCTGTACTATGGCACACTAAAAGACCGAATGTAAACTGTTAGCACGGGTAGTTACACACACATACACGCACTCGCTTTCTGTGTAGATGGTTTTTTCAGGGCCTCAATGCTGATTATATCTACTAATCAACCACTTGCCATATGGTTTAGTGTTTGTGTCATGCGCCCTTGCATGTTTAAATGTATGTAGCTTAAATAACTGTTAAGGAACAGGTTTGCACAGCACTGAGAAACTTCACACAGCCTAAAGCTCCCATATGCACATCAATCATTACTAACGTCAGCACCCAGGCAGTGTTGAGCTACTTTAAATATGATCTTTATAGAATACCATGTATGCATATGTAAGTTCAGTGAGTTCGCTCTGGGAACTACTGGTTTTATCTTGCTAGAGGTTGACACATAAGCAGTTGGAAGCCAGATGAATTACATAACATACTTCTACATTTATTTAAGCGCATAACACTTTCACTTATACACACTATTCAGTAATACTATAAAATCAAGGTTTTATTTGCATAAGAAACTATTGTTTATTTAAGATTTTACATGTTAATAGATATTTAAATAAAGCTATTGCCTATAGGAGCCTAGGAAGTTGCACCTTAGCATTTATAAAGCACCTGTTCTACCATTTATGATAGCAGCTGTATCCATGCTAAAGCCTATATTTAAACCCTGTAGCAGATGACAACAATAATCCTGCAAATGAAATAAAAAACTAAAAGAGTGACTTTGCATGATGTTCGGTATTTAAAGGTATTCATATAAAAATATTAGGATTCTTTGCAAAATTATTCTTCTGTGTTTCCTCTAAAAATGTTTACAGGTTTCTCTAAACAGCAACGATCTATGTAAAGAATGACTACAGTCGACTCCTGCCAGCTGAATGAATTATTATTTAAACAGAAGAACATAACAATGTATTAATATCCAAAAGCAATATTGTCATTAGCTTGGTTATTAGTGTCTTAATGAAACTAGTCGAAGTCTAACCTGATATAAGTTTCTGTAAAAAATTAGGCATTACTAGCTATTTATTACTAGCTTCCTTACACACTGACTCCTTATCAATATAACTGTAACTCAAGCCCCTAATCACAGAACAGGTCATTTACTAGCGATATTATAGTACATCGTAAAAGTAGTGGAAAGGTGTTCAGCACTTTAAACAATAAGAGATTGTGTCAAAAAAAGGTTTACATGATCAAATAAGAGAAGAGTGTGTAAATACAAGGACTATAGTAAACACTCACTGAAACACAGAGTAATCAGTACAGTTTACCTAGTATCTGTAAATGAAGAGTCACAAAGTAAGTAAGCCAGAGGCGTTAGCAGCACGAAACCAAAACTTTATCTGTGAGAAATAAAGAAAACACCTTGGGAGAAACCAGGCTCAGTCGGTTGGCCAGTTCTCCTCTGACCAGTCTATTCCATGCCGCAGCTAAACTTGCGCAGATTCTGGTCCTCGTGGTCTTGTCTGAATGGCCGTCTAGAAGACAAGGTCTTCACTGGGGATCTGTCTCTGGAGCTTATCGTCTCTTAATGCTAATCCACAATCTGGGCTGGATATGGACTAAATCTATATTTCGAGTGAATGAGCTCAGAATAAGAAAGAAACAGGCTTATATCAGTGTAGATGGTCATTCTACTTACGAGGTTACAAGTACATGTGTGGTTTAAGAAGTGTTCCCGGTTCTGGTTGACCTAAAGTATTGCAGCCCCACATTCCTTTGCCAGGCCCTAATACTCACAGATTCTGATCATCATATGCTGACTTTCATAATTGTCAATAATGCATTTAGTGTAAAGCTGCTTTGAGACAATGTCTATTGTTAAAAGCGCTATACAAATAAAATAAAATTGAATTGAATAATGCTTCTGCACCACTCATTTTTTTCTCTAATTTCTTTGCTAGGGTGTATTACTGAAGACGAGCCTGGGGTTTCTAAAATACAGTACATTATGCCACACAATGTCAAATATTAGAATATGTGAGGGTTTTTTTAATATATATATATATATATATATGTGTGTATATGTATTATTATATATAATAAAAAGCTGATTAAACAAAGTGTACTACACTGGGAGTTCAGGAGTTCAGGTCCCTTGCTAGTAATCAAAAATATTCAGTAAAGTATTATACTAAGCATCATGTACTGACCAGGCCTAAGCATGCTGACTTCATTAAGTGCCTTACAAAGATATTTAGCTAAAATAAGTTACCAGAACAGCTTTGGTACACCTTTATTGACTTTATTGAAACAAATGTTTACCTGCTAATGTATGCACTCCTATCAGCCAGTGATGTGGAGCAGTCTGAAAGCAGACATTCTGTGAAATGCTTTGACCAAACAGTCTTTTGTCATCTCTTTCTCTTTTCTTTCTCTTATTATTACTCTAATTCTATGGCATGTTGCAGACACTTTTATGAACAGCAACTTACTGTAACACACACACACACACAAATAATGTGTGTCATTAAACAGGCACAAGTTCTTTTCTTTTAGAGACAAAGAAAAGAAAAATGTCTTGTCTGGTGGTCCTACCAGATGCCATTGCTGTCATTCTGGGGATTAGAGTGAGATTCCAGAAGCTAAGCAGGGAAAAGGAGGGCAGACAGGGCAGCAGGGGTTTGATGATGTAATTTATAGATTATTGTCGTTTCAGTACAGTCTGTGCACATGTGCATATATGTAACTGTGTGAGAGTGCATGGTGCATATGACTGTTGCCAAATCCAGATGTTTTTAAGTCTTGGACTATTTGGCTTAGTTTAACAATAGAAGCCAATTCGCGAATATTAAAATAAGTAAAGATTTGACTAGTCATTGCACCCAAGTCTTCTTGTACCCAAATGAAAAAATGTTTCACAAAATACTGTATCTGACGGAAATATTTGTTTAACAAAGTAGGTACTACAAATGTGCCCAGACAAATCAAGTAAAAAGCCCCAAAGTAAAGTTTTGCATGTGGTTTCTGTTCCTCTTTTAATATCTCTTTTGCCTTCCCAAGGCCAGAACCCCAGGAATCGTACCACCATTATCCCACCATTTCATCTGCTATAATTTATAATTAGTCTTACTGGTCACCCGAATTCTTTAAATTGAATTCAAAACAGACTTTTAAAAACCGTCGAAAGTTTAGGAATAGTAACAAATCCCCAACAAATATCTAAAAAAAAAATTAATTGCTTTTAGGTGCATTAAATAAATGTGTAACAAATCATTAAGTCTCTGGCAAAGGGATTTTCAAAAAAATACTGTAGACCAAATACTGTACACTTTCAGCACACAGCTGCGCTGTAAATCCCCCCCCCCCCGTTATGCTGCATAATACACACAGCTAAGATACAAACACACACCTCATCGATTTACACCATCAAACAAATATTAAGTTTTCTATGAAAGCATTTAATTATACTGCAAAAGTAACTACAGTGGCCGATGCTATCAGCTGAAAGAGCTGAAACTCTTTTGCACACAACACACCACTGGTGTGTACACAGCCTGAAAACAAGACACCCATATTCAGCATTTCCTTATCATCTAGTTGACCAATATTGGCTACAGTTTGTGCTCAGATCTTGCAAAATGCCATCATACCAATAAGCAACAGTGTCCTTTTTTTCCCCTAAAGCAAAAAATCTCCTGGCAGAACATATCCGCTGAGTTCAGCACAGTGACACACACACACACCAGGTGACACAAATCGTCCCGAAGGCACAGCATGAGACCGTTCTCACACACTGCTCATACCACTACTGCACCATATAAACCATATAAAGTAATGCGTATTTGTGTAAAGTGATTTAAATGATAGGGTTTTAGGAAAAATTGCTATGTTCGATGTAATAGGTTTAATGTAATAGTAGCCACAGTGGCTGGACAAGAATATGTATTTGCAGCTCAGCTGTCAGATTAAGTCAACTGTAACATGACGGCAGAAAGGAAAGTGGAGATGTTGAGAGTATGCTGACTATGCAACAAACATTTTACTGCTAAAATGTTAGGAGCAAATAAAAATGTGTCTTAAAAAAATAATTTTTAGTAAATAAAATTTTTGGGGACCCGGAACAGATAAATGCCATTTCAACTCATTTTAATAGGGAAAATTGATTTGACATACAAGTAATTTGAGTTACGAGCTCCGTCACAAAAAGAACTAAAACCGGTAGGTTAAGGCACCACTGTGTATATATATATATACAGATTATATAT
Source organism: Bagarius yarrelli (assembly GCA_005784505.1). NCBI lineage: Eukaryota > Metazoa > Chordata > Actinopteri > Siluriformes > Sisoridae > Bagarius > Bagarius yarrelli. The sequence continues at coordinate 3,535,390 of VCAZ01000031.1, read as the reverse complement.
ACATAAACATATATATACCTATACAGGTTAATATTGGCAACTAGACAATCACAAAGTTTTGTTCACAACCTAGAAAGAATCCCATATATATTTCCTTAAATATCCTCACTAGCATAACCCTATAATGAAAACATGTCATTTTGAACAAAAGAAAAAACATTAACACAAACCTCCAAAACCATTTGTCTTTTGTCCGGAGGCAAATGATCTATAAAAGAAGACCAAACATACCAAAAGGTCTGTATATTACCCCTTAGCACAGCTGCCAGCCTCTCAGGGGGCAAAACTGCAAAAATCTCTTTATACCACTGTGCATTTCCTTGCCACAAGTAGCAGTTCATAACCTTTTGCATAAACTGGTGTTTTTATTTCCTTGCTGTAATAAAGCAGCAGCCTTCCAGAACAGGAAGAGCAAGTGAAAAATATCACTTATTTCCAGTGGCTTTTCCAATAAAGGAAGCTCTTATCCCAATCTGTTTAGGAGACTGTGAGTTCCCCTATTTTATTGGGGTCTTAGCCAACTCTTCCAGAATTTAGTGTTCCCCTATTATATGACCGCTTTTAACCGGGCAAGGGTTAGACCAAATCTTTTGCAATTGCTTCTCATGCTGCACCGTACACATTTAGACAAAAGCGCTCTGTGTCTTCTTACACATCCATAACCTTGCGGACACCTACTTCTGGCTATTTTTACTGTGATTGACAGGGGAAAGAATGTATCTTATATATTCCACTAAAAGGACAGCTTTTTGGACTGTGGAATTTCAAATGCTGACAGTATGTATAATTAATTATTTGGAGTGTCCATCTGTCTCTGTGTCTATTCATCTGTGTGCGTGTGGACAAAAGGCTAGTTTGAAGTCAGCAGATTTAGATACGCATGCACTAAAATTTAGAAGACAAACAGCCAAAATATGAGCCTGAAAATATATACAATGACGCACCGTCCGGCAGTGTTCAGTGCCCAGCTTTCGCTCTTCCTTTAGCTGTCGTCACTGCGCGGTGTGACGCCCCACTCAATATTCCACTCTAGAAATATGTGTTCTAATGAGTTGCTTATTTTTTTTTTTTTGCAAAAATGGGAGGCTGTGCTGAAAAGGTTTGGAAACCACTGTTTTAAACACTTTCGTTACTTTGGTTGGCTCTTTCTTTACCATTCTCTTAATAACAAACTAGAGCATTGCTTTTTAGTGACATATACACACACACACACACACACACATACTACATTTATATATATATATATATATATATATATATATATACATACATACTTGTCATGCTGTTCAAACTTGATCCTGTTTTTAGTTTTTCTGTGTCAGCAAAGCTTGTGACATATGAGTCATGAATACCAGTGTAAGCATACACACACACACACACTGTGTTTCACACATGCTAAAGTAAACACAAAAAGATTATCCATCATATATATATATTGGCATCCCCTAGGGGAAAGGAGTGTCGCTTACATAGTAGCAGAAGAGCAAAACCTCATATTTCTCTCTCTCTTTCTCTCTATCTCTCTCTATCTCTCTCTGTTCTTTCTCTGTCTGTCCCTCTCTCTCTCTCTCTCTCACTCATGCACTCATTTCTGTCTTAGGTTCATACGCACATACATGTATATCACCATGCAGCCTGTACTTTCCACTTATACTTTTGGTATTGCTGTTATGCAATGAATATATCACCACTGTTAGTAACCGCACACACACACACACACACACACACACACACACACACACGTTTAACTCATACCGTCAACTAAGGAACACATTAATACATGAACATTCATGCAGTTATCTAAATCAGACAGAGGTCACCATCTTCAATTATTATTTATGTCAAACATCAGAATAAAGAAGTGTGATCTTTGTTTCTTTTGTGATTTTCACACACACTTTTCTCCAGGGTTTACACAGAAAAGTGCAAATATGAATTTGTCTTTTGATAAGAAATGCAGGAGGCAATTCTATGCCTATGAAAGCCTGGCTGACAAGAGTGAAACCTGATGTGGCCATGTTAACTTTTTCCGCCCCAGGGTTTGATGTGTTGTGTGTGTTGAGATGCTTTTTTACTCACTGATTGTAAAAAGTGATTAAGTTACTATAAACCTTCTGTCAGCTCAGACTTCACTCATTAACAAGGTGATTCAACATGCGGATACTTGGTTCACAGAACTTTTTTAGCTATTTATTACCATTTTGTGTAAAATCGACAAAGACAGCAGTTTCTGAAATACTCGAACCAGCCCGTCAGCTGATTTTATGCACTGTGCTGGTGCCACATAACTGCAAACTGCATAAATTGGCAGGTGTACAGGAGTTTCTAATAAAGTCAACACCTAATTGAAAGTCTGACTCAGCCAGACAGATAAAACAGTCAGACAAACTTAGACACACAACACACACACAGACAGAGCAAACGGATGGAATTAATCAAGGTACAGACACAAAGAGAAGCGGCTTTCAAACGCACTGTTATATTGATCAGTGCTCAGCTGGCACACCACATAAGGAAACGACAGAGATTGATGGATGATAAATCAAGTAACTCGTTTTTTGTCTACACTTCCTCTAAGAAAGGAAGTTCTGTCAAATAATAACACACTCCAGCACTACAAACACTGCTGCAGTCTTCATCTATCCAGTTTCTGTGAACATGTGCCCATGCTAGACTCAGACTCCTGTCCTTGGCTGACAAAGGTGGAAACTGATCTGTTCTTCTACTATTGTAGCCAATCCACCTCTAGGAATTATGTTTACCTCTCACTGCTATTATTTATCTTCTACTGTTTAAATTGTTGTAGTTGTCCTGTTAGCTAAAACCGGTCTGGTAATTCTCACTTACATTTGTAGCATTTGGCAAAAACCGTTATTCAGATCAGCTTACGTGTATTAGCTTTATGAGCAGTCGTGGTTTAAGGGCTTTGCTCTAGGGCTTATAACCTTTTAATCGGTAGTCTAAAGTGGTTTTGCATGTATATTCTGGGAGATCAGCAGTTTTTGAAAACTTTAGATTAGTCGGAAATGGAACTGACGATCTATGGTCAAGTCACTGAGAAGAAATCATTTTCATGCATAGCACTGATGCAACATGATGGGCAGGTATACAGGTGTTTTTCCAGCGGTGCAAAACATCATTCTTTATATTACGTGCACAATAAGTAGGACTGTGCATTGGCAAGGGCTGCACGATACATATCACGATACATGAGTCAGAATACAATATATTAGTGGTGGGGAAAATATCGATTCATCAATGCATCGTGATTCCTGAATCGATATTTAAAAGTCCAGAATCGATTCTAAATTTAAATAAGATTGCGACAATGCGGACCTGCGCATGCACATGCCACAAACAGAAAAAGTATAATCCAGTGTTTGTTGCAGGTTCACCTAAACATTTAATAACCAATAAAATAAAGAACGAAAGCAGTCTAAAATGTACTGAACTGGTTTATTAGCTACAGACATGTTTTCGCAACTTTTTCCCCTCTCACCAAACTACGGCAAGCCCCAAGGGAAAAAATGCATTTACCCATACACGCAGAATGAGTGCTGACACAAAATTACCAGGTCTTAACCTAATGAACATTTTAGTCTGTTATATAAGCACACACTGATGCACGTATGTATAATAGAGAATTTGCTTAATTTAAACAAAAATTGACAATCAACATTTAAAATCAATTTGTGGCAACACTTTGCAACGCTTCCACTGGATTCTAAAAAAAAAAGGGCGAAGCGAATTACTCAGTCAGTTTCAGGTTTTATTACCAAGGATTTGTGTCCGTTCTCCGTCGTGTATAGCTCAAGGTTTGGTACACTGTTACAGGTGCTTAAGCCAAAGTACAGTGTGCCCTTACGGCGTTATTTAAGTGTTCTTCATAATTGTTATAATAACCTAAAGTTTCGATTTAGAGCCTGCTCATCCTGAACTCAACTTTGTTAATAAAAGAAAATTGATGAAACCAAATAATCTTTAAAATGGGTGATATTGTCATATAGAAACTTCAATTCTGGTTGAAATGTAAAGATGTAGACTTGTATTCACACAGCAGAAGAATTAGAAAAAAAGTATAGATTAAAAATCGATTTTGGAATCGGATCGTGAATCGGATCGTGAATCTAAAGATTCCCCCTTACAATATCTCACAATATTTTGCAATAAATTACATATTGCAATACATTAAATAAGATCAAAGTAGGCACACCACAGCTCCAACAGTAAAAGAGTGTTTAATTAGTTTCTTGGCTATATTGGCATTGAAGCAGTCAAACTACCTCGAAGAGGGGCGACATTACCAATCTACTGTTAAAACTACTGTTTATTGGACTTTGAACGCTTTATAATAAATATTAAATAAAAATAAATATTCAACTTCCTTGTGCAAGGTACATGTACAGAGCCAATGAAATGCATTTTTCGCATATCCCATCTTAGTAAGAGCGCAGGGTCAGCTATGATACAGCGCCCCTGGAGCAGGAAGGGTTAAGGGTCTGGCACAAGGACCCAACGGTGGTTGCTGGTGATTTGCCAGTGGTGGGGCTTGAACCCAGGTGTTTCTGGTCTTCAGATCAGCAACTTAACCATTTGAGCCTCCACTGCCCCTTATCTTCTAACGGTCTCAGTAAAGATTTTGATATTCGTTCTTTTCTTTAATTATTAGGATTTATTTTGTAAGATATAGTTGGAGTTATGATATAATTTATTTTTTTTCTGTGTTCTATGGTTTGCATTCAGGCATTTCTGGATGTAGTTGTTGTTCTTACTTTCAGGAGATTTGCTGATTGCCCTTTCTTTACATTATTTGCTTTTTTTGGTCCCTTATGACCCTTATGGTCATGGGGGCATCTTGTGGAATCTTTTGCTGTGTATATAAGGGCGTTGCCATATATGTGTTTATGCTCTGATGAAGAGCATGTAGCTTGAAACGATACCTGTCGTAAGAACCTAATTAACCACTTTTCTACTGTTGGAGCTGTGGTATGCCTACTTTAATCTTGCTGTTTCAGTCTTTGTTTGGTGAAGCACCCATGTTGAGCTGTTTTTGCCCAATTGATGTGGCTTTTGGACTGTTTTTTTGTTAAATACTTCAAATAAGTAAATGTAAAATAAATATTTAAAAAAACAACGAATACAAAACCGGCGTGTTTTATTTATTTATTTATTTATTTTTCTGAGACTATGGCTGTACTTGTCAGCGACATCTACAGGAGCAGAGGTGGAAGTCGTTTGACACCACTAAACATTTCAATTAAATATTAACCTAAACGTTACCAATACTTAAGGCTACAAAATTGATATGCTATCATGAAAAAATCACAATAATTAGCTGTATCAATATTTTTACACAGCCCTAACAGTCAAGTCAGGTCACCTTTATTTATATAGCTCTTTTTGACAATAAAGATTGTGTCAAAGCAGCTTTAAAGAATCAAATAAGACAAACGTGAACAATAAATTTTAACACTCGGTTTAGCTTAACTAGTATCTGTAAATTAAGTCCCCACTTAAGCAAGCCAGAGGTGACAGCGACAGAGATCCAACACTCCATCGGTGGCAGAATGGAGAAAAAAACCTCAGGAGAAACCAGACTTAGTCAGGTTCTCCTCTGACCAGACAAGCTAGCAGGTTATTTTACGCTGCAGCAAAGTTTCTGTGGTCTTGTCTGGATGGCCATTACTGGGAATCTGCCTCTGGGGCTTATTGTTTCTAAGTGCTTATTCACCAAACGGGGCTGGATACAGACTGAATCTTGTGGCGACACTGAGTTCAGAATTAGAAGGAAAACACGTGTATTATCGTAGATGCCATTCTACTTATAATATAGAAATACATTGTGTTATTGGAGGAGTTTCCGGTTCCGGTTGACTTGATCGTATATTATATGATCAGATTAAAACAAAACAAATTTAAGACTAATTTAGGACTATCTTTAGCCCATTTGCTTTTTTAGGCTTGAAATATTAATGTGGGTTTTTTTGTATTTTTCATTACAATATGCAAATACAATTGACTATATACAAGAGGTGTTTCTTGAACGGTGTGTATATGTTGCAGTACAAGTGTATGCCAGTAGTTTCTGTCTTCTCAGGGTTGTCAGAGCCACCACACTGCTGTGTTTTGGATAGCACAACTTGTTCTGGACCGACTAAATATAGCAGCGTAACAGAGGTGGGGGTCAAAAGAGACATCTTTTTAAACATTTAGTCCAGAGGGCAAAGCAGAATATCAGTTGTCACTTCATCAGTATAGTGTTGTTTATTTCCTCTGTTTTACACTTGAATTACTAGGGGACAGGCTTTTATAAGGATTCCCTATTTGTGGTCAGGTGTATTGGTAATTTACCAATCTGTGTCTTGTTTTAAGAAACTGTGAGACTCGTTTAATAACTGTGAGAAACGTTTAATAACCTTCTTTGGTAGTATATGCCAAAAAAATGCTGTTTTCTCAGTTAATGGCTCTAAAAGTTAATATTACAAATGCAGGTTTGGTCTAATGTAACGTCCTAGTTTAATCTCTGCATAAGCTCAAAGGTAAAAGTCAAGTCATCTATATATATATCATATATATAGCGATTTTTATTAATAGAGATTTTGTAAAAGCAGCTTTACAGAATCAAATACCCATTTATTCCCTAATTTGGGGTAACAGGGATCTGCTGGAGTCTATCCCAGCTGACTCTGAAAGGGTAAAAGGCAGGAGGGAAACACCCTTGACAGGTCGCCAGTCCATCACAGGACCACACACATTCACACTCACTTCTCTGGGCAATTTAGAATCACCAATCAGCCTAACATACATGTTTTTGGGCTGTGGAAGAAAACCGGAGTAGCCGGAGTAAACCCACGCAAGCACAGGGAGAACATGCAAACTCCACACAGAAAGGTTCCTGCCTGGGAATTGAACCCAGGACCTTCTTGCTGTGCTAACCATTACGTCACCCAAAATTAAATCAAATAAGACAATACAGTAAACACTCACTAAAACACTCAGTTTAGTTTAACTAGTATCTGTAAATTAAAAGTCCCCAACTAAGCAAGCCAGAAACAGCAAAAACTCCATTAGTGACAAAATAAAGAAAAGAATCTTGGAAAAAAAGTTCTCCTCTGACCAGACAAACCAGCAGGTTAGGTCTAAAAGTCTAAAATGTGTATTAATATGTCTTTTAATTTGTGGAATGCATGTGAAAGTCATGTTGTTAATGTTCTAGCAGGAAGTGGACACCGCTAATAAGTTTAAAGTTTGTTTAATGTTATGTGAATTATATATACTGTATATCTTATCAAATTTGGATTTCATACCAAGGCAACATATGTCTTAATTTACAAGCAGAAATTACAAGTAAAATGCAGTGATATTTGAAATACCGAATTTAGCTCCCAGAAGTGCACACACCCTTGATTTTAACATTGCTGTTTTACATTAGTACGCAAATCGTCAAATTGACCTTATTGTTTCCGTCTTTTCCGAGATCGAGTTCAAGAAAAAAAGTAATCATCATTATCACTGCATTAATATTACAAAACCGACCTTAACGGTAAACAGTAAACAGATGTTCTCTACAAATTACCCGACTTTGTTTATCTGACTGGGTTTGTTCATTTTTAAAATTGCTCACACACAATAACAGGAGAAAATGACAGGAAATTAAACACAGGACAAAATAGAGCAGTGGAGTGATGAAGCCATGCTGTTCTTTAACCAGGTCTAATAATTGTTCATTTGGGTTTATCAGTGTTTTAGTCATTTTTCATTTTTAATAATCCTAGAATGACGTCTGTGTGCATAGTGGCCCTGATTATCACACACACACACACACACACCCACACTCGGAGACATGACAAGCATGTACACATTGTTCTGTTTGCCTTCAGGTACATGTCCTCAAATGTAATGTTCTTTCTGTTACTGTGACTGGAACAGAACTCAGGCGGCTCCTTACAAGGTTAACAGACATCAACCTGGCCATTTGCTCTTAGCTTAGCGTATATGTGACCCTTTTATGTTCTGATTAAAGGAGCTACAAGAAAATCTAGATGCATTTCATTGATTTTTATAACACTGTTCTATTCCTAATGGGGCTGCTTACGTTATGCAAGGAAAATACATAGTTCTAATGTGGGCAAGACCAAATGCATATAGAACATCACACAGAGTCTTAAATAGTTTACAATACAACACAATATTGTTTCAATTTAAAAAGTTGTTTGAAATTTAGTAAATGATGCTTTTGACCAAAAAAAAAAAATACAGGAAATCATAAATTCTAAAAACAGAAAGCTTAAACTATATAAATTTGCTGTGTTGGTTATCATCTTTGTCATCAACTTTGTCAGTTTATATATTATTATATTGGAAACTAGATTTAACATTTTCTAAATTTGTAATTCAACATTTTCTGATGCTGATATGCTTTTCTTGTTTTACAGAATGTTGAAGTTTTGCCCTGCACATCTGAAATACTGAAGAATAAAGTTGGAGAGTTTTTCAGCATCAGAGAAACATGTGCGTGTGAGTGTGTGGATGTGCGTGTGTATATATGCACAAGGTCCAGCCGGCTTTTTGGCACTTTGGAAAAGTACTGATAAACCATTTCGTCTCTGTTTTTAGTTTAAAACGCTGCAGCAACCAGTAGAAGTAAATGCCAAAAGAACTTTTCCTGCTGCCAACATTGGTTTTGTAACAAATGAAAAAAAAACCCCAACCAGTCAGAGGACAGAATAAAAAACGCCTGCTGAGCAAAAGCCAATGCGGGCCGGCAGTCAAACGCATGAAGAATTTACCAAAAGGATTCATTCGAACAATGAAATAACTTGATGACAATTCTTGAATTATGAATAGCTTGAAAATATAAAGTGCCTATTGTTTCGCTTGTCTTTATTTAAAAGAAGCCTGACAGCTTAATTTTGAGCGAAGAACCGATAGCAAAAAATCATGTGTAAATTGTTCAGCTGATCATGATGTTAAGAGAGTCTGTGCTGTGATGTTTAGTTGATTAGTATAGTAGCTTTACCTTAAACCTCAGTACTCTGGACTGTCTCACTGCTGACTGTCTCTTTAATGATTCCTTCTCTTAACCCTGTCTGTAATTCTCCCATCGTACAGCTTTTTAATTCCTCTTCCTTTTCACTTTATTCTTTGACATAGTTTCTCTATTTATGTCCTGTCCTCTTTTTAATTCATTTGAATGTCCCAACTATGCAGTAGTATCTCAGTGCCTATTTGGAATTCTACACCTGTCCTAGCCTGTGCGCCTTGGCTAGCATGAGTCCCAGTGTACTATTTTTATCGGTATTCTTAAGATGGGGTGGGTTTTTTTTCTCCAGGATGGTACCTGCTGTTACTTACCTCATGCCAAATACGTTAGCTGATCCAGTTCATGGTGGATTGTACATTAAAATTTAACTAAGAATATAAACAACGTTATTGATTTTAAAATCGTATGTAAATATTTTTTTAAAACCATTTTTAAATGACTGACGTTGAAATAAATGTGCCATCAATGTAAAAGGTACCATTTGTGTGTAGCATAATAGTATCAGCCTTCATATAAATTAATGATTAAAGGCAAACAGTGCCAAAGTTAAGAGCATGAAGAACTCAGCTTATAGTTCTCTAATGTAATGGTTCATTTCACAATATTTTTCTTTTTTCATTTGCTGGCTTTTATTGATATTAAATTGCGTACTAAAGATTTCTAATTTTAGTTACAATTCTAGTTGCACAATGACCTGCCACTAATTTGATCCTGATTATCACCTAACATGCCTAATAAAGCTATGGCTATTCTCATAAATATATATTTCATCATATTTCCATATTTCATGCCAGTTTCTTAAGAAACCAACTGTGAATGTCAAATGTCCTGGTATGATAAAAGAAATACTTTGTTCAGCCAGGCACATTTTTAACTGTAAAACTAATTAAAAATATATTTCTTAACACCAGTCTATTTTCATAAACATTATCCAACCTTCTCAAATATACAACTCATTTATATATGTGTACAATATTCTAATGTCAAATTCTTTGATAGAATAAATTCCATCCACGTTATGTAAAGTCATATTCTAGTCTTTTATATATGTTTTAGGTTAATAAGGATTGATTTAAGTTCAGGAGGTAATAATAAAGACCACGATATCATGCATTTAATAAACTAATAAATAATAATGATGGATTGTGATTTCCACCTCTGTAACAACAATCTCAGGAGGTTTGCTTCTCAGATCAATGACTGCTGTGAAGCACTCGGATGCCTCTGATATTTATTACAACTTAACAAATTAACCCCAGGGCTTTTATAGCAGTGTGACCGGGACATCTACTTAAAATTGATAAACTAAAGTCTTTCAACAAGGCTTGGTATGGGACAATCAACATCCTCTCTCTATCTCTCTCTCTATCTCCCTCTTTGTCTTTTTCTTACAACAAAATCATATGAGGATAGACGTTGTTGTATAATTAAAAGAATAAAAAGTAGTTTTGCTACATTTTAGTGTAAAATATTTTTTTTCTTTATCTGGTGCATTCCCACAGATTGTTTTGCTGCTGGTTCTTTTAGCTTCTGTGGGGTGGGGTGTTGGGTCAGGGTTAATGTTGTTCTTATAGCCTTGGAATGATGTTTCCTGTAAATGAGTTGTTCATATTATATTGCAGTGTGTACTGCCTTTTGTGTTTTCAAGAAATTATTAAAAAATGTGTATATATATAAATATGAAGAAAGTGTTTTGAGCGGAGATTTATTGTCTTATTGTTTGGGCTTCTTGGTTGCATTAAATTCAACACCATACAAAAACATCCTAGACAACAGTGTGCTCTCAACTTTGTGGTGAAAGTCAAAGTGAAACAACACACTTATGCCGGTGTGCTAGTAAGATGTCCACATCCTTTTGCCGATATAAGCTGCATTTACACTGAATGTATCAAGTGTCACAATTCAGATTTTTTTTCCTTTAATGTTGCACAGATGGGATATGACAGACGACTGTGTAAGCAGAAATGAAGCACATTGATTCCCATATTTTCTGATCAGTTTCGGGCCTCATTAGTATGTGAAAATAAATCAGATATAAATCAAATACGTGCATTAACGTCTGCAGACAGATCGGATTTTCACCTGTTAACGTGTGGCAAACATCATAAAATAAGCGTCGGTGGTGCATCACATCAGCTCAGATGGACACCAACAGCGATATGTAAAAACTTAATGCAACTGTATATTTTAAAATGTATTATTAACTTTAAAAATTAACACACTATATAAAAAGATATCTAGAACTTTGAGATCAATGGTACATTCAGCCAGGCTGCTAAAGGGCTCTCCTATTTTTCTCCACCTAAATAAAGCTTTGTTTTTCTGACCTTTAAATATGTTGTAAAAGCAAAATACTGAATAATCATTTAGTCTTGAGTTGTTTTGCCATGTAATAGTGTAAAGGCAAGAATCGGAGATCGGTCAGTTTTATAGGAACGTAAGCGGGTGGTTAAAAAAATTGAATATAGTCACAAAATCGGATTTGAACATCAAGATGTGCAGTGCAAATGCAGCCATAGTCTGTTTTAACTTGCTACGATATCTTTTTTTTTTTTCTTCGAAAATACGGTGCTATTGAAAGTGAACCATTAAAAAAAAATAAAAAATATCTAGCTGCTCTAACAGGATAACATATTTTAGCAACGATTACCTATAAATGACGAAACAGTTTCTTTTTTAAAATATTAACACATTAAAAGTCCTTTCTGTGGTATAAATAGAATAAATGTATCATGTTATGCTTTTAGGACAAATCACACCACTTATTTTTCAATATATAGAAAAAAAATCAATAATAATATAGAAAAAAAATTTTCTATAGAAAAACATAAAAGCAAATACATAAAAAAATGACTAGTACACAGACCAGTAGGCTGCAAAAATTTTTTAAAGTAAATGTTTCCTAAATGGTCCTAAATTGTAATTACTTTTTATTTCTGAACTGCTTTTCTTTAGGGAATTACAGGTCTTTTTGGATTCCAGGGATCTATATATGAGCACATACTGTATAACCTTTTTTTCAATTGATTATATTATCTTCACAGACACTCGAGGTAACAAAACATATTATTGATGTATTTTTTTTAAAGAAAGTAAAGTATTTTGTTTAGACAAATATTCTGACCCAAGCGCTTGTCAACACGGAACTGAACTAAAATTACAAGTCAAGCTAACATAAACGCGGGCCTACGAGTGCACAGAGTAGAGTGCGTATATTCAAAACGGAGAAAATACAATCTAATCTGTTGGTTGGATTCTATTTCATAAGATTCATCTTTCACCACACTTTTTGTTCGTACTCTAGTATTTAATTTTTCTCTGTATAAATATGATGACAAGTGCCCCAGAGCCATATAAACACAAAACATCATTATGTGCTCTGTGTGTATGACTTACTGAGTTATTGAGTGAGTAAGTGAGTGAGTGAGTTAGTGACTGAGTGACTGAGTGAGTGAGAGAGAGAGAGAGAGAGAGAGAGTAATAAGTGAGAGCCGAGGGTAATGTGCCAGATGGCATTCTATTAACAGAGATCAATGTCCATGGTGGTAACAGTATCTTAGGTGAGCTGCATGCTGAATAACAACCACTCGTGCAGTTGTCACTTGGACCTGTGTTCACACCCACCGCCTTCTTCCTCAGCTTGTGTTGTTAAAGCAGTTCACATTTTCTTTGCAGTATTTTCTTAAGAATCTGAGGTCTAGACAACACTGTTTGGTCTAGCTCTCCAAGAGAGTAGTCGATTCCAGGTCAACCAGTCATTTCCACAGAAACAACATCCTGTAACACAACATTTCAGTAGCGGCAGAGACTCAGACTCGCTGAACTCTGTGTATTTTTACACATCCACCCAGGAGGATAGGTAGAAGCATGAATCTAAAACGATTCTGTCTCTGACCTGATTACACATACGGCAATCTCTCGTTCCGGTTTCTCTGCCTGAACGTGCTTTACAGTCTAAGGTGGAAGATCGAAGAGAGTGCAGCATAGTAGGGTAAGATAGTAGCTTAGCGGTAAGCTGTTGTACTGCTATTTAAAAGGTTGTCAGCAGTTCTTGGATGATTCTAGGGGCGCACACACTTTGGCTCCCCTGTTTTATTAGTAGTAACACTGCAGAATGAGTGTGGCAGGAGACGAATTTGCTAGAGACACCCAGTTTAAATCCCAGGCCCTTAAAGTTCAACTTTTTCAGTGTATAAATGACATAAATATAAGTGGCCTTGTATAAGGATATCTGCCAAATGTTGGAAATGTAAATATTGGTCTTACATTCACAATGCATGTATTGTAACATCTTACAATGCACATAGAAGAACTTGGCGGGAAAAAAAAACACTTCTTCTGATATCGTGTCCTTGTCACATGACAAAAATTAAACAAATAATATATATTTTTCTTAGTAAGTTTTATTTTGATTTTTGATTTTTATCACGTGACCTATTATTTGTTGGATTTTTTCTTGTAGTTATAATTAAATAATCTGCTTGTCATCAATTCACGAACCCCCTGCAATTCCCTTGGAAACCCCCGGCGGTTCACGACACGTAGTTTGGGAAACCCTACACACTTACAAAAACCCTTTAAAACTATTTGAAATTACATTTAAATTATTTACTCTTGAGTATAGAAAGTCAAAAGTTAAAGCTATAAAAAAGCAAATAAACGCCACAATGCAAATGAAGGCAAATGTATTGCACAAAAATGGTGTAAAAGATTCTTCATCATTCATCAGTTTCTAGCTTTTACTTTTCTACCTTAATAGGTACCACAAATGACCACAAAACTGATGACACAAAAGTCTCGTTTTCATCTGGAATCAGTAAAGTTAAAGACTGTTTGGAACAACGAGATAAACCCAGACTAAAAACAATTACCTAATGATTCCAGAATTGACACAACCCAAATTTCCTCAGTAATTCTTGACTGTCTGTATATCCTTAGTTTCTGCTTTTGATCTTATCCACCGAAATGAGTGAAAAACAACTGACGCAGACATGCTGATTTCCGTTAACATCCAATTATAAAGTTTGCTGCTGTTGTTATCCATCATTAAAAAAAACTCGGAGCAATCATTTCCAGCTACACAACAGCACAACCTTAGGTCTAGCTGTACTAGAGGAAATCTTCCTGCTTTATTGCTTCCGTTTTGGCTTAGGCAGACAGGAAAGTTTCTGTGCATTCGCTTGCCTTAGTATGTGCGTGAGCTGGAAAGAACTTAGCACATAGATTTGTCTGTATTTTAAAAAGGTTTAAATCAGCTTTCTTTTTATAGTGGCTTGCTTTTCTACAGAGACTTTGTGTCTCTTTATACCAAATCCAACCTACGTTTTTTTTTTTACACATACTGCAAGCCAAAGCAGATTCAGCAGTCACAAAGAGACAGAGAGAGAGAGAGAGAGAGAGAGAGAGAGAGAGAGAGAGACAGAGAGGGAGCTGTACTAATGCATTTTAATAGCTGGTTTTTAGGGCACTAAGCTAATTTCCCTGTCTTGTATATTTTATAGAATGTCATGTGACTTCCGTAATAAAAAAAACCCAGCCTTGTCTATTTCTAAAACACAAACCCTATTGATCAAAATAATTGGCTATCTTTGCCAGATCGGGTAAAATCAAGAGGCTTTTAGTGTCATTTAAAGCATATACTGTACAGCAAATGCAGTAAACGGTGAAATAAAATGTTCCTCAATGACAATGGTGATACATAAAACATAAAATTAAAGGAACAATACTGAACTAAACGCCGTACTAACAAGTGTCTGCACAAACGGTACCAGACAGTACAGGAGACGGTACCATAGATTACTTTTGAGTGCATCAGAGAAGATGTAGGTAGTCCATGCAGCAGTTTTGATTTAAATTTCCTCTTTCTTAATGCTTTATGGTATTAATATTTAAATGGCTTCTTTGATCATAGGAACGAATGAGAGAGAGAGAGAGAGAGAGAGAGAGAGAGAGAGAGAAAGAGAGAGAGAAAGGGAGAGATAGATAAAGAGAAAGATAGAGAGGGAGAGAGGAAAAGAGAAAGAGAGAGAAACACACACAGACTTGCATATTTTTTTAAATATTAACATCTTTTTTTTAATTAAAGATACATTGTGATGTTTAGTCTTTGATTTTTATTCTTTTCTTTTCTTTTTATTTTATTTTTTATTATAAATACTGTATTTATCTGTATGCCTTTTTTCTGTTCCCCTGTACCCGTGCTTTAGCAATACAAATATACATATTTGTCATGCTAATAAATAATTTGTCATGCTTAAATCTTTTGAGAAAGCGAGAGAGAGAGAGAGAGAGAGAGAGAGAGAGAGAGAGAGAGGAGAGAGAGATGAGAGAGACGAGACGCGATAGAGAGCGAGAGAGAGAGAGAGATGAGGAGAGAGAGAGAGAGCGAGTGTGAGAGAGAGAGAGCGAGAGAGAGAGCAGGAGGGAGAAAGAAAGAGAGAGAGGGAGGAAGAGGGAGATAGAGAGAGAGAGATAGCAGGAGGGAGAAAGAAAGAGGGGGGGGAGGTAGAGGTAGAGAGAGAAGGAGAGAGAGAGAGAGAGAGAGAGAGAGAGAGAGAGAGAGAGAGAGAGAGAGAGAGAGAGAGAGAGAGAGAGAGAGGAGAGCCTGCTGTTTTGGGGCCTCTAAGTTTTTTTTCTTAAAGAACTGCCTGAGAACCCGCAGGCACATGGTGCAAAATTCTACAGTGTGTGTGTGTGTGTGTGTCTGTGTGTGAAAGAATAAACGAGCATGAATAGAAGGAGGTGTGGGAAAACGACAGCTTGGACATGTTCTTACACACATTAAAGCCAAATACGCAACAAACCCCTTTTTCATTATTCGACCCAAAAATTCCACCATTTTTTTACCTCAAAATGTCACGTTACCCTTTTCCACAGTGTTGCAGATCCGTGCACTTTTCATTGAGACGACACAAAAATTTCCACTTTCCATGCATTTCTGGGGGAGGGGCAGTAATCCAGTGTACAATGTATGTAGTCATGATTGACAGAAACACCCCCAAACACATTTCCCCCTTCGCCTCGGCCTCATGCTGAGCCACAGCAACAGTTGAGAGCTGGCTGCAGAATAGGGGAATTCTGGAGAGGCTTTCCTTCTAGAAGAGAAGAGTAAAAGGGGTCACACAGATAAATAAAAGAGGCAGCTTTCATTCACGTCGGATGGAAAATCTGTATAACTGCTATTAATGATCAACACATTGTGTTCTTTGATCAACAGAAATTACTTATTGATCGAATTCAGCAGCTTTCAAAAATGTTTCAGACATTTTATTGGTGTATAAAGTACTTCAATTTTAAATTGTATTGGTATATAAAGTACTGTTGTTTATTAATTTACAAAATGGATTTATTTGGATCTGTTTATATATCGATGCTTTTTCATAAGGTCGATAAAGCACAAGAAAATCCATAGTGCTGACGACAAAACCCAAATGAACCCAAAGCCCTCAGCGAGCAGTTCATCTCTCAGCAGTACAAACACACCATCTAGTGGCTAGAAACACAACCAACAAAGATCAAAGGATCCAATCCAAATTTCATACATTCATTCCAAGGCAGGAGGGGGACACCCTGGACAGGTCACCAGTCCATCACAGGGCCATACACACACTCACTCCTATGAACAATTTAGAATCACCAATCAACCTAACATACATGTTTTTGGACTGTGGGAGGAAACTGGAGTACCCCGAGCAAACCCACACAAACACGGAGAAAATGCAAACTCCACACAGAAAGGCCCCTGCCTAGGAATTGAACCCGGGAACTTCTTGCTGTGAGGCGACAGTGCTAACCACTAAGCCGCCATGCTGCCCTGTCATACAATATATTTAACAGAAATTATAGGGGGAAAAAAAATACGTAAGAGTGTAAAGAACTGTGGACTATCTGGTGATCCACACAAACAAAATCCAAACAATCTATGTTTTTTCTTTCTTTAAAAACTGGATAGAAACATGATTTCAAAGACTAAAGAGAATATAGGAACATTTTATACTCTTTTTAGTATTTAATAGCAAATAAAAACATTCACACATTAAAAAACTAATTCTTGATGAATGTATGCTATTTTAGCAGACACGATTATATAGAGAAACTTACATTGATCTTTTTTATCCTACTGAGCAGTTAAGGGCCTTAAATCCAAGCAGTGGCTGATCGGTGGTGCTGGGAATCAAACCCATGATCTTCTGATCAGCAGTCCAACACCTTAACCACTGAGCAGCAATTACATTTAAAAACCAGACATTTTTTTATGCTTCGTACTTTACTGACGAGGAATCTTTTTTATAGAGAGAAAGAACGAATAAGAGTGTCAGTAAAATGTTTTTTTTAAAATTGGTATTAGGTTATATTTGATTAGGATTGATAAAGAGCTAAGGATTTTTGTAGAAGCCATGTTTCAAACAGACATACAAATATAGATACAATTTCAGGACAAATGTAGCTTCATTAATGTTAATGTGATTAATAATAACTGTGACATAAACATGACAAGCTTTTCCTTTTCAAAAAAAGGATGTGGCCGTATATCAAAAATTCAATAAAACATCTTTATTAAAAATGTATTCCAATGGCATAATAAATACAGACAACCATTTACATAAACACATATTTATGAGTGAACAACAGTAACAGTTCCTGTCTTGTTATAAGTTACTTAACAGGGTCAGAAATCAAGTCAAAAACACACCTGCAGCCCAACATAAAGTATAGCAGATACAGCTGTTTTTTTTTACAGCAATTAGTCAGTTATTTACTTATAAAGCACATTTAAAAACAGATGTTGGCCAAAGTGGTGAAGAAAATATACATAATACACAACGGTACAGTATTTAAGTGCCCTAATAGCTAACATAGAACACACCAACAAACAATACATTACAATAATACAATAGCGCCTATTTATGGCCATGTGCTGCATTAAATAAGTTTTAATAAAAGGTTTAAATTAGTGCGTTTTTTATGTAAAATGGCAAATTGTGCCAAAACTGTGAAGCTGCCAATGCACCTTTCAATTGTGTCTTTGGAACAGCCAACTGTGGACTACTAGTTGATCCAAGATCTCTGGATGTTTGTGATGGAACAAAAGGAAATCCGAGATGTATGAAAGGGTCAGTCCATGCAGTCTTTTATAAACTAACACAAAATGTTTTAAAATAGATACGATAATTGACTGAAAGTTAATTGACAGAGAGAGAGAAACAAACACTGATAATACATGCTTTCTGCTCCAATCAGTTAACAATCTAGCTGCAGCATTATATGAACATATATGTAACACAGAAACCATTTAACACTATACATATCACATTTTCATAGTGAGTAAAATAAGATATTAACTATTTCCTTTATTAATTCCTGCTATTTCACTTTTTTTCTTGTCGGCCACTGGGGAAATTGTCGATGATTTTTAGATTCAATTCAGTTCAATTCAGTTTTATTTGTATAGCGCTTTTTACAATGGTGATTGTCACAAAGCAGCTTTACAATTGAAGAAATTATGAAACAGAATTAATCATAAATCAGTTTGTCCCTGTTTGGGGGACAAAACAAACTCGATAGCTCTGAAATGACCACCAACCCTTCGTTGGTCTGCATTCAATAGGTCAAGCTCGACGTTTCTTCCTCTTTACATCATGTAGCAAGCCATCAGTGCCAGATCCCTCATTTCAGCATCGGTAATACAGCCTAAAAAACACAAACACAAACACAATAAGTGCTCCTTTGGAACTAACTTAATTAAATTGAAGTAATGATTAGTTAAGACACCATTTCCAAGCCCTGCTTTTTGGAATGTTTGAAGTGGGTGTGTTTCAGCAAAAAAAACATTACAAAGACTTGGATAGGGGAACTTTAGACTAAGGTTAGGTCTAATAGCAGGATTAAGTTTTCTATTGAACCAAGCAGAGGCCACACCTTAAAGTCAAGCTTAACCGATTATACAGGTGGGGTCGGGTGTGACGACAAGGTGATTTAAATAAAAACCTGCACCTTTTGGTATAAGATTTCGGATGAGATTAAGTAGCCCTGGTTTGTAAGCAGGTCATAAGGTTGTCACCAAACTTTTCACATTCAATAAACATATTTACATTTACAGCATTCGGCAGACACCCTTATCCAGAGCAAATTTTTCTCTCATTTGTACCACTGAGCAACTGGGGGTTAAGAGCCTTGCTCAGGGACCCAGCATTCGGTGGTGGCTTGGTGGAGTTGGGAAACAAACCCACAATCTTTAGGTTGGTAGTCCTTAACCATGAGCCACCACTTCCCACCACAAATTAAAAACTAATGAATTAACAGTAATAATAGAAAGTCACGTGAGACTCTGAGGATAGAAGGTTAAATTTAACTACCCACCTCGCTGATGCGGCGCTTTTACTTTCTTGTACAGACGCTTGATTGACCTCCACAATCTTCCTCTTTGAGTTGTAGGTAAATCATCATCTTTCGATTGGCTGGTTGCCTCAATTCTTGGCTCTTCCTCGTCCTCATCCACGATGTGTTTCTCAAGGATCCCCTCAATCTTCAGGCGACTGAAAATGTCCTCGTCCACTGGCAGGTTGTCTTTCAGTTTCCCCTCATCCAAAGGGGTGGTGTGTCGGCAGAAGGCACAAATGATCCCAGATCCGGACTGAGATTTTTCGCTTCGACAAGCAGCCAGAGTCAATAGACAACTTTCACAAAAGCTGTGTTTACAGCGCAACTGGCGTGGACAGCGGCGACCAGCGTCGAAAAGCAGGTAACAGATCCCGCACTCGAGCTCGGACAACATGACCAACTTGTGTGTGAAAGTCAAGAGAGAAACCGTAACGGATCAGAAAGAGGAATAGAGCCGGGCAGCTGTATTCATAGGCGGGTTTAAACCAAATCGACGCGTGTGAGTAGGCGGAAGTCTTAATAAGGAGAAGAAAAACACTAGCAACCCTAGAAAACACATTACGTAACACGATGACGTCATCTGAACATAAAGTGTGTATTTATATATGACAATGTAAGTATAAATAAACTCCAAAGCAATTTGGATTGTTAGATCATACAAAAGGTTTTGCAACAAAAACCTTGTGAAGTTTAGTTACCCTTTAGGCTGATCGTGAGCTGTACTGTAAATGTTGTAAAAGCTTTTTTTATTTTTATGCTTGAGTCACAGTCGACCTGTTACACACTTAAACAGGATCAGAAATCCTGTTAATTATATATATATCTGTTAATTACAAGCACATGCTAAAATGTCCTTGCTTCAGTAATACATTAATTTTCTTATTTGTATGTGTTAGATAATACAATACAGCTAGTTTAATTATAAATGTGTAATAATTATGCCTTGTAAAATCACTAATTTACTAACATTTTTTTTGTATTTACTGGAAGTAAGAATACAATACTTCTGTTATTGTTTACTGACTTTTTACTGAAACTGAAAATTATATTACACATGAATGCTTATACATGTACAAACATTTCAGCTCATAGCTTTATATCCAAACAATGACTTTTTAACCTCATGCTGACTTCCCCAAATTTACCGGCACTTTCTTCGCCCACGCTTGTTAGTTTGACTCTGACAGTCATTACTAGCTCTAACTGGCTGGGGTTTTCAAATCCTTTTGGCACTTCAGACGCTCTTTGTCTGAAATATGTATGACCTCATTCTTCAGGAAGCAATTGTGAAAAAAGTCTTGACTGAAGTAAAGTGTCTATTTAGGGCTCCTTACATACCCAGAATATTGGGTTTAAATTACAGACTTTAAGTACAATACAGAATTAACAAAAAAATCCCTAATTTATATGACATATTGCAGCCAAGTAAGTAAAAATAACTTTTCTTAAAAATGGTGTATATAATACGTATTTTGTTTTTATTGTGAACAAAATATAGGTTTGAGACCAATTATTGCATTCCATTTTAAACAATGGCCCAAATAACTAAAACACTTTAGTTATTTTTTAATCACTTGTACACTACTGCAAGCTACACTTAGTTAATGTGTGATCATCTATTGGACATGTTTGTACAGGTTCTTAGAAGTGGAAGCACTTGAGGGCTGAAGTGCCTGTTTTGACCTCGTCATGCTTTGCTACTTTTATTCAGGAGAAAATAAAGGACATTCATGAACGGTAATGATTACCTGAACTCAATGATCTCTACTTTCCTGTTGTTTGCTGGAGTGAAACAAACTGCATTTTCAACATAGAGATTTGAACAAAATAAAAAATTTCACATAGGCTTGTCAAATAAGGGTAAGAATCATATACTGTATTTACCTGGGGGGAATAAATGAGGCTTCAAAATCATCACTGTTCCCTCTCTTAGAAACCAAACCATCTCTAGGTAATAAATGTCAGGGAAACTCATCCCCCTTGGTAGGACACAGGCCATTGGAGCAGGGGAATTAAAGAGAGGGAGAGAGAAAATGAGCTTAGACATATTCTGAAACACACGTGCTTATAAAAGCATGAGGCTTGGCAAAGGTAACACTAAAAGCTGTGTATGTTTGCTTTTATTGTGATGATAAATGGACGTCCTGTTCAAGAGCAAGATGGCGCATGCAGCTTCGGTGAAAAATTAGGATCACTAATTTTTTAATTAAAAAAAAGGTAATTTTATTATTTTTTCTCAAAGCAAAACATGATCAGCTGTCTTTTGTTCGTAATATTAACACACTTCTTAGAATGTATTATCTATCGTTGTACAGAATGCACTTTTTCTATTTCTCTTCCTCTTATACCTATAATCATATTTTTAATTACAAAATGAAAGGGAATGTAGTAGATGTTATTGCCAGACGGAGGTCTACTGTGTGGACATGATTTTGCCAAGTAGAATATGATCTTGGATTGACATCCTTTGTTAATGGTCAACCAGTTATAACCATCTAATGTCAGTGTTAGACAACCAAACTAACTGCCTTAGTTTATTGCTAGATCTTTCCTTCGTTGTGAATCAAAATGTAATATTATAAAAATATATATTTATAAAATATAAAAATAGCTATACTTAAATGACATGTAATACATTATATTAAAATTTATGGTTTTTAAAAATATGGTTGTAATTGTTACATTTTAAAAGGCTGTGTTTTAATTAAATAAACTATAGCCTTGTTTTTTAGTAAGACCGTTGTACTATTGCGGTTCTACAGGTTTCAGAGCATTTTATGTTCAGTTGTGCCTTAGTGATTGTTTATGATTCTCTAATTGTATTGTTTATTTTCGATCATCATAAGTAATACAGTCTTTTATTAATGTTGACTTTGGACTATCAACATTTATTAATGTTGACGTTGGACTATCCCTTTTTTTTAAAGATATTTTGGGGGGCTTTCTTTGCCTTTATTGATAGAAAAGAGTGATGAAATCAGGGAGATAGAGGTGGGACTAGAAAGGACCTGAGCCGGAATTCATTTTCAATGACTTGTTCTAATGTTTAATCAGGATTTGCCATTGTCAGTAAATTGTTGCAAAATCAATGAATTACCAGTCTTAAGTTATGCTTGTTTGATTGAAATGGTAATAAAGGATCACATCCTACTTGGAAAATCTCGTAGTTAGGTAGTTCTTCATTTGAGTGATGGTTGCTCTGGTAGTGCCAGTGTGAATTGAGATTTGGGAAACAGAAACAGACAACATGCAACAGCTAACAGCACTCCAGAGAATTAAATCTAAGTTTGTGTAATGTGTTCACTCAAAAATCCATTAAAATCCATATTAAAGTGACACACAAAACAACAACTTCTGACTAGAACATTACAAAATGCATTGTCAGGTTTTCTCAACAGCAAACATAAGAGAAGTTCAGTGTGTGGTTAGAGTTATGAAACCCACTGTATTCTGGTTTGTTTCAGTCAGCACCAGCCATTACCAGTTTCCTAAAAAAACTGTATGCTTAATATACACTTTTCAGACAGGAAACAGCAACGGAATTCAATTGAAGGATAAATAACTTTGTATGAATAACAATAAAGCCAGACATTTTAACCTTTCTTATCTATGATGTTTTTTACACAACTAGATTAGAATAGGCTTTCACAGTACATTAGTAACAGTCCTCTTCTGTACAGCTCTGTCCAACAGACAGGGTTTCTTTTAGGTACCCAAATTCTACTATAGATCTCAAGCTCAGAAGTTCAATCTACAGTCAACCTCAATGTCAGTGGCCCCGTTACAGGTTACAACATCACCCAAGGAGGAAATCTCTGTCAGTGGGGAATCTCCCGAGGTGGAATGCCCTGTGTGCTACCAGGAATATGATCAGGATCGCAAACTCCCACGCATGCTGGAATGCCTCCATGTTTTCTGCACAGAATGCCTTTATAATATTCAGCTTTCCCCGCTACACCCACCCGATCCTGACAGCCCACCTTCCATCTCCTGTCCCCTGTGCCGCCACTCTACTCCACTAGAAAGCGGCAATGCCCACTCCCTTCCGTGCAACTCCCGGATTCTTGCACAGCTACCTCCTGTAACATTTCGACTGCCTGTGTCAGTTTCCACCCGGCTGGCGACTGTCACCCAGAGGGTGATCCTGTCTTTGGAGTCACGGGATGCCCGGTTTATTATTTTACCTACAGTTAGCCTGCGAGTGGAGCAAATGGGTGAGGGCTCAAACATGCCCGAGTCCTTAGCTGTTACAGTGGAGGGGATGCAGAGAAGAAAAGGTTTGATGTGTGTCCAGATGTTGGTTGTGATATTTTGGATGGTTTTTGTTCTGGCCTGTGTGCTGGGAGTGTTGTTTGGTCCCAATTTGTTTCACAACTAAAACATGAAAAAGCAAAGTATAAATGAGTTCATCCATCATGTAATGTAATGAAAATGAATCAGAAACTAACAAAACCTCAACATTTGTATTGGATTGTTTTGTATGTGTGTGCTTCGGTAAATTTGATTGGTTTCAATTTAGCATACACTTGAACCATTAATTACTGCCTTCACTTTTGTAGTTTTGATTCTATTGCCAAATTCTCTGAATCCATGTAGTGTGTAATGGCTGTCAATATATATAGAATTTTATGCTTATATTAAAATGAATAAATAAATAAACCAATAGTCATTTTGCCTTGTTTATTCTCACTCTACTGATCCACTCATCTGACTGCTGTAGGTATGCATAGCACTAAGAAAGGTTTAAAAAGCTTTAAATTATGCCCTCTAGTGAATATTTGGAGTTTATTTTATGCAGTCAATTGTTCCAGCTTTATTTAATGCAACAGTTTATTATAGGATATTACAGTTAGAATATTTTGCCTGGGTTACATATTTAACCCAGTTTTCTGAGAGATCACCGACTGATAGAGGGCTGCAAGGTAAATGCTGTAACATTCACACTATACAGTAGCTCAGTGTTCATTCCAGTTTACCTAATGAAGGGCTGGATCTTAAACTATTCATTTCGGTTTGGGGGCTCGGTCAGGAGTAGTTGTGTGATTTACCCAGTGTAATTTAAAAATGGTTAATTAGGGAATTTATATATTTTTTTACTTTTTAATCAGTAAAGATTATGAAGTCTAGATTAATCGTGTGAGATCAAATGTACATTGGGCAAGCAGAATAAAACCATTAACGTCTGGTACTTTTTTATTTGGAGGTAATTACTTTCTAAATCAGAATTTTTAAAACTGACAGATTAAAACGATAAACCGTCAAAGCTATTATAAAACTTGACTTGTTACACTGTCTTTGGTAATTCATGCTAACGGATTTCCTTGAATAGGCAAATGAGCATATGAATATAGCATGGCTATAAGTAATAATTTAACTATATTATAAAAACATAAATCTTAGGATCTATACGAATACCAACTATAAAAGCCCTTAGGAATATAGGTAATAAATACTCTACAACATTTAGAGCAGGGGTGGGCAAACTACGGCCACATTCAGCCCGTTTCATTTACATCATTTGGCACACACAATTTTTTACTTTATTTATAGAGTTGAGCAACTGGGGGTTAAGGGTCTTGTTTAAGGACCCACAGTGGGACCAGTGAGGCTTTTTAATCCGGCCTGCCAAACTTGTCCAAGTTATATTATTATATTTTGTCATCATTAAACATCATTGTTTTGCCTTTTACCTGCATTAAAAAAAGCACCACAGGAGCTACAATTGAAATCGATCTTCAGTCTAAATCCATTTTAAGGGAGAACTTAACAAAGTCATGTTTCCAAACCTCTAGAGGTCAGCACAAAAGATGCTGGCATGCATTGGCTCAACCCATGTGTGTGAGCAGACGTTCAGTCTCATAAACATCAACAAAGCCAGTCAGAGATCCATGTTAACTGACCAACACCTCAGGTCAATGCTGAGAATAGCCAACTAACTAATCGAACTACAGAAATTAAAGGTTTAGTTCTCTATTGTGTTATTTGTTAAAAATGTATTAAAATGTATTTAAAAACAAATTTTACAATAACCCTTGAATATTTATGCTTATAATGAATATTTATGCTTTAAACTTATGGGATGTCATTTAAATTAGTTCACACAAACACTTTATCCATCTGCTCCCGGCCACTCTGTCGAATTTTAAAACCTATTGTGGCCCATGAGTCAAAAAGTTGGCCCACCCCTGATTTAGACGCATAGATTCGCTATCACAACAGGCAAAGGGGGATACAGATCGGAATGTTTATTTTAAAAAAATAATTCAGAAGCCTTACACAAACAGTAACTGTTAATCATTGACTAATTTTCTATAGCCGCTTATTCATTAATTCAGGATCACAGGGATATGCTGGAGTCTACCCCAGCAGTCTCTATAAGGGCAAAAAGGCAGGAGGGGTACATCCTGGACAGGTTACCAGTCTATCACACACTCACACTATTGGGCAATTTAGAATCACCAAATCAACCTGGAGTAAACCCACCCAAGCACAGGGAGAATTTGCAAACCACACAGAAAGCATAAATAAATTAAGGCCCCGGAATCAAACCTGGGACCTTCTTGCTGTGAGGCAACAGTGCTAACCACTAAGCCACCGTGCTGCCCTGTAGGTTAAATTAATTAAAAAAAAAAAAAAAGTTACACAAAGGCATAAATAAATTTAACCAAATTACTAATTGTACAAGCTCTCAACATTTTAACTTACTAAAAAGGGAAAAAAAAGTAATACTACAGTAAGTTGTATTAATACTTCAATACATCAGTTCAACCAAAGCTTTACAATACACAAAACAAAACTTACAACAATTACATAAAATACACAAAAAAACACACGTACAGCCAGTCATTAGATATAATCACTCGAACACACACGCGCGAACACACAGCACACAAGTCATCAACACCGTCATTGACTATTACAGACGCGATTGCCCCCAAATCCGTAAAAACACTCCGAAAGTCACGTAAGGTCAGAAATTACACTATTCCAGCTACAACTAATTATGATTACCAAGATAAGTTGAAAAAAACACACTTCCAGCAAAAAACACACACACACACACACACACACACACACACACACACACACACACACACACACACACACACGGAACCAGCAATGACGCATCCGAAATAGCCCAATCACAGCCGCTAAATAGCAGCCTCTGTCTCTGATAGGCTGTGGTTATGAATAAGGGGAGGGCTTTATAGTCGGGATAAAGTTCTACTGGGCTGTAATTCTACATACCAGAAAAGTGACTTACTCCAGCTCATTAAGATGAAACCTAGTTATGACTAGGACAAAGTTATATTTGCAGAATATCAAATTTGACCCATGGGGTTTATGATAACACCAAATCAGCTTTTTGTTCTTTACACTGAATTGATTTAGTCAAAACAGCTGAAATATAACAATAATTTGATAATAATTATATCATTATTGTTATCATCATCATTATAATAATAATAATAATAATTCTATAACATATCATGCTCATCTGACTCATTGATTAGCCATGAATTGTGCCAAAAGAACAGATTTTTCATTGATGACTATCTGGGGTAAATTGGAGTATAAATTGGGGTTATAAAGTGACCACCTCATGCTTGAAACATTCATTTATCTTCCATACCCGCTTATTCCCTAATTCAGGGTCACAGGGATTTGCTGGACCCTGTCCCAGCCGTCTCTGAAAGGGCGAAAGACAGGTTGCCAGTTCATCACAGGGCCACACACACATTCACACTTACTCCTATGGGCAATTTAGAATCACCAATCAACCTAGCATACATGTTTTGGACTTTGTGGGAGGAAACCGGAGTAAACCCACGCAAGCACAGGAAGAACATGCAAACTCCACCAAAAATTTTTTCAGACCACCTCAGTTATGAATGTTTAAACAAATTGCGTGTGTCAACCCTATGACAGACTTTAACTAAGACTAGTATCAAGGACTTGCTGTACTAAAATTTTTTTTCTCTGCAAACACGAGGTGATAAATACATGCCAAAGGGAGATTTAAACAATTGCACTTAGTTGTATGTATTTGGCCAAAGGGTTGAGTTTTACTAGGTGTAGGCCACATTTATAAGAGTCCTTATTTCTATGGTCCAGTCACATGGACTGTATTTCATGTTTTTACTTGAACTTAAATTTGTAATTTAAAGGTTTTTACAAGATGAAGTTCTTTTTAAAATGTTTTTAACATGCAATTGTTTATAAAAATACACTACGTACTGATATCGTCTGAGGGAACCTGGCTGCGGTCAGTAGTCTAGGTCATCTCAGTGGTCTTTAGGGTGGTTATACAGGCTGTGTTAAATGTAAGTTCTTCCATATCAATTTTGGAAAATACATCTTTATGAAATGTTTTGTGTTTATGCTCTGGGTCATTGTTGTACTCGCTTTTACAACTCTGTGGCAACAGTTTTAATAACCACACGTGGGTGTTATGGTAAGATGCCCACAAATATTTGGGCATATAGGGTATGACTAGGTGTAGGATCTGAGAAAAACAGTGTCCAAGATAAGGAGATACTGAAGTACAAATACTTCGTTACTGTACCTAAGTTGATCATTCTGGTATCAGTACTTTATTTTACTATTTATCTTTTTGACAACATTTTACTTTTACTCACTACATTTTTACACAAATATCTGTACTTTCTACTTATTATATTTTTGAACCAGACTTATTGCTTTAGTTTCAATCTGTTTGGTGGCGTGGTCGATATTATTATTTTTTGATTATACAATTTGCGTGCCTTTTTCAACCAATTTTTCTGTGCTGATTTTCAATGCTTTCAGTAATAATAGTCTATGTTTGTCAGTAATGTTAACTTAAATTCATACTGTTGCACATTTTGCTATTACTTTAACTGTAGTGTTTGCTAACGTTACTTAGTTCATTAATGAACATTAGTTAACTTACTAACTAAATATATTTGTAAGGTTAGCCAGCTTTTATTTTCAACTTAATTTACTATCAGCTCACCTTTGGGTGCATAATGCTTATTTTAGGTAACTGTAACATTATTCTGGTAGTTGATTTACTTTTTACCTGAATATCAGAGCCTAAACTACTCTACTTTAACTTGGGTAAACAAGTCTAGTCAGCACTTGAACTTTTTTTTTTTTTACTAGAATCATTTTAAACATGAGTACCTGTATGTCTACCAGAGTACAGGATGTGTGATTGCCATCTCTGATCATTATTTATCCAAGCAAAGAGGTTTTTCTGCTGTAGTATATAATTATAGATAATGCTGCAGTGTTTTACGTCTGCTTTTAGTACATTTACCTTATTTAGCAGATGCTTTTATCCAGGGCTGCGTACAAAGTGCTTTGTGTCTCATTAATGAACAGCTAAATACGGGTATGCTAGATCACAAAAACAAGGTGTAAAAATCACAATAAAAGGTTTTTTTTTTTTTTAATTTTATAAAAAATTTCCCGTATGTGGACGTGATTTTTAATGTATGGTGCTGTACACATGGCAATAAAGTTTTTAATCGTAATTCATGAATCTTGTGAGTCTGGGTGGGATTTGGGGAATGTCCGGTCAGGAATCAGGAGCCGGTTGGGAGCGCGCGTGCATTTGGAGCTGCGTTACGTCACACGCCGCGTTGGCCTGCGCTGAAGAGGAGAAGCGCTGAAGCTCCAGTTCCTCCTCCGCTGGTGTTGTTGGAGAAAAGTTGTTGCGGTGGGTAGCTGGTCTGGGCTGCCCGAGTAAAAGTAGGCTTTTCGTCGTGAAACTAAGTTCCCCGATGCGTGTGCGAGTTTAACGACGTGACTAAAGTAGGAGTTTTGGATTGAAACTCTTTTTTTTTTTCTTGTTAAAGCTTCGACCGGAGAAAAGTTGCTCGGTAGGCTGAGGCTCGGGTCGCCCCCTCCTCCTCCTCCACCACCTCTTGTTAGCTAGCCAGCGTTAGCCGGTTAGCTCCCTCTGCCATAATTTTGAGGAACAAGAGGGGGGGAAAAGTGGTTGGAGAAATGGCAGAAACTAAAATAATTTATCACATCGACGAAGAAGAGACGCCGTATTTGGTGAAGATTCCCATCGCGGCGGAAAAAATCACTTTGTTGGATTTCAAACAAGTGTTGAACAAACCAAACTACAAATTCTTCTTCAAGTCTATGGACCAGGACTTCGGGTAAGGGGGGGGGGGTCTCCTAATATGTGTGTGTGTGTGTGTGTGTGTGTGTGTTAGTGTGTGTGTGGTGTGTGTGTGTGTTGTGTGTAGTGTTAGTTAGTTAGTTACCGTGCGAAGGATGGACACGAGCACGCCAAGTCTGGCGCTACAAAAACTTTACGCTTCTTCTTTCATCCTGCGCTTTTTTAGTAACAGTGTGTTATAAAATGTAACAATAATTAAACTAATAGTTTTAGTCAACAGGAAGCAGTGACACTTTAACAAACTCCGAAGAGACCGAGCTTTTATAGTGCATTGTTTCAGGGTAGCAAAGTATCAGTGCAGAAAACTAAAACTCTGCTTTTCATGAAAGAAAAAATACCTACAACTAACCTGTGTGGATCTATTTCCGTTTTAACGAATTATTCGAGAACCTTTAAAGATGAAAACGATTAAAAAAAAACCCTGGTCTAATTAGGTAGCTGGATGTTATTTATTAAATGTCAGACGGACCATAGTAACCTATACAACAGATTAGCTACAGTTTGATTATAAAGGACAAACGGGATGCGACCTAAGAGAGGAAAACAAGCAGTCATAAGTTGACTAGAACACATTATGTTCGTAGACTGCATCTGCACAAAAAGAAAAAAAAATTCTGGCAAGAGTCTCTTCTGATTTTATTGCCCCTTATGTGTGTCATAAGAGTGATCTCTTTTTTCCTGGCCCATCCAGTACTGAAGAACTGTCAGAAATCTGGATCTAAATGTCTTCTAATTTGGTGGACGGTTTGTCTCAACCAATTAGACAAAAATTGTGGAGTATTTTTAGTACTGACTCTAAGTACGTTTGGTGTCAATTTTGTTTTAGATTTAGTTACTAACTAATTTCTACAGCTGCTGGACAGGAAAGCAATAATATTAGTGACCTGTAGTTGTCGGCATCAGGCCAATACTTCTGCCCAAAGTCATCTCGAATAAAGTGGTAGCACAGTGGTTAAGGTGTTGGACTGCTAATTGGAAGATTGGGGTTCGATTCCCAGCACCACTGAGTTGGCACTGTTAGGCCCCTGAGCAAGGCCCTTGGCCCTGAATTGCTCAGTTGTATAAAAGTGATAAATTTGCTCTGGATAACAGCGTCTGAAAATGTAAATGCAGAACCTTTAACATTTAGCACAAACCTATGATGCATGTAAAGACCGCAAAACTAAAAATAAACCCATTTAGAAAGTTTCATTTCACTACTTACTCAGTTCATGGTAATATTTTGCGATGACTGCTTTCTTTTTTTCGTCCATCCAGATATAATAAGTATAATATAAGTAACAAGGCAGAGCTACTCTTAGATTTCTCTAGATTAAGTCAGATAATTTAGATTGTAAATATGATCAGTTTTTCTCAGTCGTTTTAGGCTTCACATGCTGCTTAAAACATTATCAATTTCGACGCATCTTTCCTGTATATACCGATTTGCTTTAGCATCCACCATGTTGCTTCTAAAACCCTACAACTCCATCTTGAATAATAGCTCTTCGTCAGTGCTGCCAGGAGGTTTTAGTAACAAAATTTTGGAAAAATTAAGTTTTTTTTTTTTAATGAGTTACCTTAAATGTCCCTATGAGATTTCTTAAAACCCCTGGATGAAAACTGGGACACCCTGGAACCTTCACGAAAGACTGGATATGTGCTAATTGTGATGCGGATTAGTAGGACGTGTATATAATGCGTTTTCAGTAAGGAGGCTGTTTCATTGTAAAGGTGATTAGTAGCATAGTTGTGCATTTCCTTCTGGTTGTTTTGTGGTTGCTGTGTGGTGTCGAGTAGCATGGGCCGTGTGTGTGTAGGTGACGTGTGTTATTGTTGAAGTGCAGAAATGCATAGATGGGCTGAAAGGTGATATGGTGGTGGAGGGGAACGTAAGAAAGTGGGACTTCTCCGATGCTGCTGTTTTGATTTGCTGTGCATAGAGCCAGCTGTCAGCCTGCCTGTGTGTGGTAGAGATGGGTTGGTCCAGAGTGTATGTGGCGTCGGGGGTGTAGTGGAGTTGGAAAGAGGCCATTTGCTGGGTGTCTGGGCAGAATCAACATGAAGAGCAGTGAAGGGCAGAGCGAGAGAGCATGCGAGCAAAAGAGAGTGCCGAAAGGATGGGGGATGGTTGCTGATGGTTGCCACTTTCATCTTGTCCTGTTCTTAATGTATTTTCCATAGCACTGTAGCCCTGGATTGGAGCAGGACCGTTCCTCTCTCTTCGATGCATATCTCTGTTCCCACATTCTCTTGTGCTTCAGTCTATTTTTGCCCTGCCATATCTTGTAACCTAGATCACCAAGTGCATTCAGCTTTTAAAGTTTTTTTTTTTTTTTTGGCAGATAAGAGCAACAGATAAATTGAATGTCATTTTTATGAACTAGCTTTTCTTTGTGGAGAAAACACACACAACGTTTGTTTTCCCTTTCTTGTGAATAACGATGAATAATATATTTAGAGATTTCTCAAGTGCTTCAGTATGTCCAAGATTTTAGAGACACAGAATCAGATATGGCTCCTTAGCGTTTTTTTTCCCTCAAGAAAACAATGGTCAATCACCGTATTGTTGGTCAGAGGAATTTTAACGTGAAATAGACTGTTGCAGATTAAATTAGGCTGCAGGGCCAAACGTTAGATAAAACATGGTCTACAGCTTTCTCTGTTTTTCATACTGAAAACTTTACAAGTCAATAACAAGTAAGGATTTGATTTTAAAGACAATACAATTGTATGCAAAGCAAAATTCTCTAAATTCGGTACACAGTCTTTTACATACTGATGCAACTACTTAATAAAACAGAGTTGACAAAAATACAGTTTATATCTCAGCTCAGTGAAACTTAATGTGCTTGTAGAAGTCTTTAGTGCGGCTAGACTGACACAAAGATATTAGCACGTTGCGATGATTCCATATTAAAAGAAAACACAAATGACAACACGCTCACAGTGACATTAACCAAATCACTCATGAAACTAATGAGCTCATGTTTGCTGGCCAAGTCAGATGGCACTTTCTATCTGTAGCTGAATTCAGGTGTGTCTGAGGAGACACGTTAGCTTACATCTTATCAACTGATATCAGTTCTTACCAGTTTGGTCGTTTTGACAATTCTTACCAACCGCCCAAAGAGCCCAAAGATTTTTTTTTTTTTTTTACATTTTGTATTTCATTGAAATTTTATGAGAAAGACCAACACAAAGTAGCACATAATTGTGAAGTGGAACGAAAATGATATACAGTTTTAAAAAAACTAGGCAAATAAAAATCTGTGCTGTGCATTTGTATTCAGCCCCCTGTACTCTGATACCCCTAGATAAAATCAATTGCCTTCAGAAGTCACCTAATTAGAGTCCACCTGTGTGTAATTTAGTATAAATACACCTGTTCTCAGTGGTTTGTTAAAACACTAGTGAACAAACAGCATTATAAAGGCCAAGGGACTCACCAGACAGGTCAGAGATAAAGTTGTGTAGAAGTTTAAAGCAGGTTTATCATCATCATCCAAAAATAGAAAAAGTATGCAACAACTGCAAACCTACCTGACATGGCCATCAACCTAAACGGACAAACAGAGCACTGGTCAGAGAGGAAGCCAAGAGGCTCCTGGTCACTCTGGAGGAGCTGCAGAAATCCACAGCTCAGGTGGGAGAATCTGACCACAGGACAACTATAAGTCGTGTACTCCACAAATCTGGCATTTATGGAAGAATGGCAAGAAGAAAGCTATTGTTGAAAGACATAAGTCCTGTTCACCACAAGCCATGTAGGGGACACAGCAAACACGTGGAAGAAGGTGCTTTGGTCAGATGAAACCAAAACTTTTTGGCCTTTAATGCAAAGCGCTATGTGTGGCGGAAAACACTGCTTATAACCCTGAACACACCATCATGCTTTTTTTCAGCAGGGACAGGGAAGCTGGTCAGAGTTAATGAGAAGATAGATAAGCTAAATACAGGGCAATGCCGGAAGAAAACCTGAAATTGGTAAGGAGATTTACCTTCCAGCAAGACAATGACCCTAAACATACAGCCAAAGCTACACTGGCATGGTTTGAGTCAAAGAAATATTGGACACCAGCAAGGTCCAGTCCTTAATTCCAATAAGCATCTGTGGCATGATTTAAAAATGACTGTTCACAGACGCCTTCCATTCAATCTGGCTGAGCTCGAGCTATTTTGCAAAGAAGAATGGGCAAACATTTCAGTCTCTAGACATGCAAAGCTGGTAGAGACATACCCCCCAAAAGACTTGCAGATTTAATTTTAGCGAAAGGTGGCTCTACAAAGCATTGACGCTGGAGGGCTGAATACAAATGCGAACCGCACTCTTCAGATTTTTATTTGCTTAAAATTTTGAAAACGTTGTTTCACTTCACAGTTGTGCTGTTTTTGTTGGTCTATTACAGAAAATCTCAATAAAATGTTTGTTTGTGGTTGTAAGGTGACAAAATGTAAAAAGGTAAAAGGGTATAAATACTTTTTAAAGGCACTGTGTGTGTTTGTGAATAAAAACACAAATATTTGTGTGTATATATGCAATGGTCAAGGCATTGTTGTTTGGGTGACCATGAATACCTTGTTTCAAGCCCCACTGCTGCCAGTCTACCACTGTTGGGTCCTTGAGCGAGACCCTTAACCCTTCCTGCGCCAGGGGTTTTATAGCTGACACAGGAAACAACTTATGCTACCGCATAGGGTTGGTAGAGCTGTACGATATTAAAGAAAAATGTGATAGCATGCTAACTGATGCGATATTTGATATGCAATAAGGTATTTAAAAAAAAAATTATATAACACACACATGTTTCTACAAATACATTCACCTGTGTTTTTTTTAACCCAGCATAGCTGTTTAGTTATTGTTCCCCTTTACGTTAACAAACGAGATTGACATGTTCTACATAGAAGTTCAGTCTGCATGTGTCCCTCTCTTTTAAAACCAATATAATGCCATAGCTGCTTCGATTTGGCAGCTGCTACGGGAGCCTCAGGCTTATCAAGATTAGCTCGCTATGAAAGCTTTGCGCTTGTTATTTGTCTTGTGTCGAAGAATAAGCAAGCATATTCCGACTAACATCTGCGTGCCAGATATTTTACTATCTGCATTAATCTAAAACTTTGACCCTGCATTATTATTTAAAATATTACATCTTTAATTCATCGTAAACCACTGCAATATCACAATGTGTAACTCTGCAATAATTCAAGGATTTCAATCTATTCAGTATTAAATACTATATATTCAATACAATATTCATGATATAGTTATTTTAAATATGTAGTTGTTCTGGAAAAGTAACAAAAAGGGCTTTATATAATAAATAAAAGTGTATAAAAATACCTCAAAAATAAAATTTCGGTAAATAAATATAGTAAATTAAACCTGAACTTGGATTGTTTCAATAACAAATTCCACTGTGTCACATTTTACGTGTGGACAAACCTTGTTATATATATTTTTTTAAACATCATTAACATCATATCGCAGGTATAAAGTAAATACCACTTAAATAACTAGGAAAAATCTAAATCTGAAAAATAAACGTTTGTTTTCAGCCTGAGTGCACGCATGTGAATTAGCCACGCCCCTTTGTGTTACATTATTAACAGAATTTTAAAAATCTAGTACAACTTATTATAGCGATATATACGGTCAGACGCCCATACCTACAACAGCAAAAGGCCACAGAATGTTAGCTTTTGCTATGACGTTTTTATAACCTTCCTTAAGTTACTGTATTTTAAATAGAAAAAGAAGCTCTTTACTGATTAGACACTTCTTTTTTCCAGAGTGGTCAAGGAAGAGATTTCTGATGACAACGCGAAGCTGCCGTGTTTTAATGGAAGAGTGGTTTCCTGGGTATGTACCTGAGTCTGCTGTATCGTTTTTCCTGCTTTTGCTCTTATTTATATTGCATTGGGCTTTTCTATGACTTCATTTGCTTTTTATTGCTTGAGTTTACCGTATTAAAATGCATTATATGTTTGCAAAGCAAACGAACAAATGCAGTTTCCCTGAGATCTGTGATTAAATTCGAATCAGTTAAGTGAGACACGGCAGAGCTTTTACCCACCAGTTCAACCACATTTGTTTAGTGTCTTACTTCTTACCCTAAGAGCTCTCAGTGTCTGGCTTTGACTGAAACCCTGCCTGCACTACACGTTTCCAGTAAAAAGCCTGTTCTCAAATCAAAAGGCTTGGTTGAAACTGAACCTAGTGAGACAGAAATGCTATACCAGCATCAGGATATTTCATGTTCAATGAAAGAGTGCACAATAGCACTGAATCCATTAACCCCATTAAAAGAGTTTGAGTCCATATAACTTTCCTCCTGTAAAGATCCTCAGCCTCTAACCAACACTGATATATGTGCTTTTAAAACTGTTTTTCCCGCTAGAAAAGACCATAAAAACAATATTTAAAAAAAAAAATCATTTTAATGGCAAAAGTGTCATTTAGTAAATCTAAGCAGTCGATATAGGGCTGCCTGCCTCAGGCGAAACTTTTTGTGTTTGCTGACAGCAATTGAACTGCTGATTTATTTGTTTTTCTCTTTTGGAGTTTCAGAGACACAGGATATTTGTGACCTGCAGTCCTCTCTAGCTGGTTTCCCACAAATATTTTCTATCTATTACACATTTGTCCTAGAACTAATGACAAACAAAAATCCTGTTCTTTAAATAAAGTTTATATGATGATGCACAGTTATCATACCTTTTTCTGATTTAATAAGTAATCGGTGTAACAGATAATTATTTATAATGTAGTTTTATTATTAGTTAATGCACACTGCTTATTTCTTTGATTGACATCTGGGCAGGGCTGCCCTATGGTAACACGTTTAAACAGCTTCTACTGTCAAACTTCAATCTACAGCACCTGAAAAGAATATTGCTAAGTTCTCAGCCTAATAACCTTCCATTTATATTACAAACAGTAATAACCGAGCTTAGAATAAAAATAAAACAAACAAAAACAGACACTAATTACTTGAAACAACTTGTAGAGTCAGGAAATAAGCACATGACTAACTTCAAAAGAATTCCCACTTAAACTTTTGGGTATTCTGGCTGTAGGATGGTTCTCCATGAAGTGAAATGAAGAGAGTAGATTCCTGTGTGCGCCATTTTTTTTTTTTCATCACACCCGCATATTTAAATGAGAATAGGCTGTCTGGTCTGAACTAATTACTGGTGAGCAGAAGTTACACATAGGAAAGGCATGTTATTTCTTTTTGAGCAAAACTGTTTACAGGTGTGAGATCTTTTAGTCAACAAACTATTTTTTTCACAGGAGCTGTTAATGACCTGAAAAAGCCTGTTTTGTTGTGCCTCAGACGAAGCTTTATGGCAGAAAGACTTTAGCTGATCTGTAACACAGACTGACGCCTTTTTTCAGCAAGCATTTGAAGCTAAGATGATTGAACTCTGTACTTGAAGAATTAAAAGCTCAAATAGCATTAAAACTGGCTCCACTGTAATAAATGCTTATGTGAAACAGTATATGTGGATTCGCACACAATACCATTATTTCACAGGGTTTAAAACCTTATTTGATTTGTATACAGTACAATTTATTAGATCTATTGAAAATAACAGCTTGAAAGTCTTTAATGCATGTTTTCTAGCCAGTAAGAAATATGCAGCTTTAATCTGCTCAGCAATTACAAATCGTACCCCTATGACTTTCTAAATTTTGCCTGTCTGTTATTTTTAGTATTATAAAAATCTGCCCTGCACTCAGTGCTAATGTGTACTGCTTTTTTATTTTTTATTTTTTTGTGGCATGTTCAAAAACAACAAAATAAACTAAGTAAAATTAGGCCAAAATAAGGTTGAATGTGCAACAGCTATGAAATTATATATTAATAAAACAAATGGGCTTCCTTTGTATGTTTTTCCCATCTACCACCCATCCTCCCATCTCTAGCTGGACTTAAAAAGGATTCTTTTATGAGGGCTTATTTTCAGTGACCTCCCTAGTGTGGAGTTGATGACAGTGTTTAAGTCTAATAAACAACCACAAATATGTGTTTTGACAGTGTAAAAAAATAAATAAACTGCCCCACACCCTGAATAAGCCAACATTCCAAATGTTGATTCATGTCTTAGGCACACGCCCAGTGTCTTATATTGTATATTTGCGTAAATCTCAAGATTCTTTTTTTTTTTTTTTTTTTAAAGCTTGTGTCATCAGATGTTCCTGTAGCAGAACCTGTACCAGCTCCAGTAGAGGTCCGAACCCAACCATCTCCACCTCCTCCACCCCTTCCCCCTCCTCCAGCTGAGAGGACCGGGGGCATCGGGGACTCAAGGCCACCCTCATTTCAGTAGGCATCTTTCATCCTCTTA
Source organism: Bagarius yarrelli (assembly GCA_005784505.1). Classification (NCBI taxonomy): domain Eukaryota; kingdom Metazoa; phylum Chordata; class Actinopteri; order Siluriformes; family Sisoridae; genus Bagarius; species Bagarius yarrelli. Next base: position 3,497,456 of record VCAZ01000031.1, on the reverse strand, counting down.
AATATTTTTACTTCATTGGTGTTGACCTAGGGATTTGTACCTGGCACACCATCGTGATCCCAGTCAACGCTGTTATTTGAAGTCAGTTCAATGACACTACAACGTTTGCATGTAAAAAAAAAAAAATTCCAAGCTATGCGGCCTGTATGGGACTTTTAGCTATGTTGGCCTCATCCTTTCAGTACAAAACTAAAGAATTATTAAAAATAATTTTATAATTAATTTTAAATAAGTAAAATTACAATAATCTATATGTATTATTCCCATCAAGTTAATTTTATGCTCTTTTCACAGAAAACACTTTATACACAAACAACATTTGGCTAATAATTTGCAGATCTAGGACCACCTTTGATCATTGTACAGTTTATACATGTTATTAAAAGTTGCAAACTTTGTGGCTTGTAATGAGTGCATGTTTATGTTTACTTGGTGTTGCAGTCCAAACGCTGCAGGCAGTGTGGAGACGCTGGATGAACAGACAGAGACTGAGTCTGTGGTGTCCTTCAGGAGAGAGAGACCTCGCCACAGAGAGAGCATAGAGCACGGTAAGATTGGACCCATGTCTCGGCAGTTATGTAATGTTCATTTAATGAGTTAGTAACGTGTATCTCTGTCTTCTGTATTTTCACCCCCTCAACCCCCCAAACTGTTTGATTTTTGTTTAGGACCACGTATGAATGGGCAGTCGCGTATGGAGAGGCACCTGGCAGGTTATGAAAGTGCCACCACAGTCATGAGCAGTGAACTGGAAACTACTAGCTTCTGTGATTCAGATGATGATGACACCATGAGCAGGTTAGAGAAAGAGGAGAAACAAACGAAAGGAAACGCTGAAACATGCCTATTATCTTCCTAAATCTAACCCCTTTTTAAAAGCTGTGGTATTTCTTTTTTGGGTGTCTGATGCTGAAGTTAATGTGTTCAGGTTTAGCAGTTCAACAGAACAGAGCACTGCTTCAAGACTGCTAAAGCGTCACCGCAGACGCAGGAAGCAGCGTCCACCAAGGCTGGAGAGGGTATTGCATACTTTTATCATTAAACACATGGATCGGAGTTACTGCCTTTATTTTTACTTTTTTTTTTATTATTTGTTTTACATTCTTGCAGGCATCATCTTTCAGTAGTGTGACAGACTCCACTATGTCTCTGAATATCATCACAGTCACTCTCAACATGGGTTTGTGTGTTTCACTGTATTTAGATTTGTTTTTTTCCCTTGGTGTAAATATGCTTTTAGTTTTATTACTCTTATTAGGTTTACATATACCGCTAATCTTATACATTTGGGAAGTATTAATTACATGTGTATAAAAGCAAATCTGTTTCCATACTTGCAGCTTCAGTTGTAAGCAAAGTTCTAAGTTTATTATAATGATTTTCTCCCTTAAAAATCATACCCTGGTTTATTTTACTCTTCTGACATTGTTGTAGTGCATACTAAATATCTGACTGCATGTCTGTGTGTGTTTTACAGAGAAGTATAATTTCCTTGGCATCAGTATTGTGGGACAGAGTAACGAGAGAGGTGACGGAGGCATCTATATTGGGTCCATTATGAAGGGAGGAGCAGTGGCTGCTGATGGGCGAATCGAGCCTGGGGACATGCTGCTGCAGGTGACACAAATTTGGTTGTGGGTCTGGGGTGAAAACGGGGGTCTGGGAATAATGTGAAAATATGTGAATTACCTTTGAACTAAAGCTTCATTAGTGAATCATGCACAGGCTTGTGTGCTTTGAATGTAAACTAGCTATGTGGCAGCAGTTTAATGTATAACAAAGATGCTGATGGTGTGGTAAAAAATTTCATGCCACACTTCAGTGCTGTTTGATCACTACTGCTATACATGCCACTACATAAATACCATAGCCTACTTGAGTTTGTTTCTGACTGTGTGCGTTTCTGTTTTTAGCCACAATCTTGTCTTTTTTTTTTTTTTTTTCCTCAAATGTCTACTTTCGGAATGAAAATGCAGCAGGTTACACAGCAAAAGTGATTTTACGACCATGAGTGCAGTTTTTGTCACTGACCTTATCTGAATCCAGTAGAACACATTTTTAGTGAGATAGAACAGGAGATTTTTTTTAAAGATGTTTTTGGGGCAATTTTTGCCTTTATTGGTAGGACAGAGGGGTGAAATGGGGGAAATGGAGAGAGAGAGGTGGGTCCGGGAAAGGACCCAAGCTGGAATCGAACCCTGGTTGCTGGAGCGCAACAACTTGTGCATATGGGTGCCGGCGCCTTAACTCACTTAACCCAGCTGAACAGGAGATTTACAGATTGAAAAGGCTTTTAAAAAATCTGCTGGAATTGCGTGATACAATCGTGTCACCGTGAGCCCCAGTCTGGAAGGAATGTTTACAACATCTTGTAGAATCCATGCTGTGAGGAATTTAAGCTGTTTTTTAACAGGAAAGAGGGGCATTAGCCAGTTTTATAAAGTGCTCAGTGAGTGTAGATTAGAAACAAGATTTACAGCCTTGCATAGCATAGTTATAGATGAACTGTGGGTCTGAATTTAAATGCATACATTTAATGTAATTTGCTATTGTATTGATGTGTTAATAAGCTTTGTCTAGGAAGTGGTATAATTTATTTTGTAGCTTATTATTTACTTTTTCTTTACAGGTAAATGATATTAATTTTGAAAACATGAGCAACGATGACGCAGTCAGGGTTCTGCGTGAGATTGTGCACAAACCAGGGTAAGGCATAGTTTGTTGGTTTTTGAGTGCATAAAGGTTAACTTGTATGTAAAGTGTTACAGGTCTTATATTTTCTTAAATGTATTTCAGACCAATCACTCTGACAGTGGCTAAATGCTGGGATCCATCACCTCAAGGCTACTTTACACTTCCACGTAGTGAGTCACTTCAAATTCAATTTAAAAGTGCACTCTATTATATTAAGTCATTATATGAGGGTCAAATTACCTTAGCACATCAGCTTGACAGGAAGTACATAAAGAAAGAAGAGCTAACACATGACATGAGAAGTTTCTTGTTTCTGTCTGTTTGCCAGATGAGCCTATCCGACCTATAGACCCTGCAGCGTGGGTCACACATTCAGTAGCCATGACGGGAACGTACCCTCCTTACCCAGGCAGTACAATCACATCCAGCTCATCTGTCACGGAGACTGAACGTATGTTAGCCTCTATCTTGACTCTTTTCTTGTTGGTAATTTTCTGATTTTTAAAAAAAAAATTTTATTTATTTTTTTATCTCAAGTTCTTTTCTATGTGTTGTTATCCTCCACTTTTTAAAATCTTTTTAATGTGGGGAAGTGGTGGCTCGTGGTTAAGGTGTTGGATTACCAACCTGAAGGTGGTGGGTTCAATTCACAGCTCCACCAAGCCATTACTGTTGGGCCCCGATCAGGGCCCTTAACCCCCAATTGCTTAGTTGTATAAATGAGATAAATGTAAGTTGTGCTGGCTGTACTGGCTTTGTCATATCTGTGCCTTAAGTTAATCTTATTTTATTTTGTCTTTAGGTTTTGATGAATTTAACCTGTCTCTTCACTCTGATATGGCATCTGTGGCAAAGGCTATGGCCTCTCCTGAGTCAGGTCTAGAAGTGAGAGACAGAATGTGGCTAAAGATCACTATTCCTAATGCCTTCCTGGGTAAAAATGTATTTTTTTGCTTTGTATGTCAATGACTGTTGAAAACAAAATGTTGTGTTTTTTTATATATATATATATATATATATATATATATATATATATGTATGTGTGTATATTAATATAATAAAAATGATTCCTACTAGTTTAATTATAATGATCATAGACAGTCTAATTGATTAATTAGGTAATGTATAATACAAAAATAATGTATGTGCAGGATCAGATGTTGTCGAGTGGCTTTACCATCACATAGAGGGCTTTCAGGACCGCAGAGAAGCTCGTAAATATGCCAGTAATCTCCTCAAGGCTGGTTTTATCAGACATACTGTAAATAAGATCACATTCTCTGAGCAATGCTATTACATCTTTGGAGATTTCAGTGACTGTGAGAACTGTAAGTAGAAATTCCTAAATCCAAATCTATTCTGTTATATTAAATCTGGGATCACACTTGTTTTCTTACTCCTGTTCTCTTTTGAATTACAGACATGGCCAACCTGTCCCTCAATGATAACGATGGTTCCAGTGGAGCTTCAGACCAAGACACACTAGCCCCTCTCCCATTACCAGGGGCGACACCGTGGCCGCTGCTCCACTCTTTTCCATACCAGTACCCACACCCGTACTCAAGTCAGCCACCTCCGTACCACGAGCTCTCCAGCTACAGTTATGCCCCTGGCAGCACGGGTAGCCAGCACAGTGAGGGTGAGAACCCCATTTCTTTCCAAACATGTATTCTTTCGTTCACAGGTGTCAAACTCGGCTCCAGGAGGCTCACCCACACTGCAAAGTTTAGCTTCAGCCCTAATTATTTGCACCTGATCTTTAATACCTTTCAGGCTAGTTTAAAAAAATTTCATGGCAAAATGTCAGCACTTAGAGCTGCCCTCTAGTGGTGTGCTGCAGTACCATCGTTAACCCTACCCAATCCCCAAGTGACATTTTGAAGCTACATGGTTGTGTTAGTATAATTAGTAGCAAATCCTTTTTTGAAAAGGAGTACACTTCAGGGTGAATAAATATTTCTTAAAAATTATATAAATTTAATTATATATCTTCTTTATAGAAGTTTTGCCGCTCGAGAACAATTTGTATGTTTTGAAGCCCTCTAACATGCTAATTTAAACGTATGCATTATAATGACCTTGCTATTTCTTCTTTCGCGTCCACAGGGAGTCGAAGCAGTGGCTCTACTCGGAGTGAAGGTGAGAGGAGGAGGGGTAGTAAAAGTGGCAGCACTGTGGCTGGCAGCACTCGTGACGACAAATCTCCTAATGGGGGTGGGGCTGACTCACGATCAGGCAGCGGTAGTGAATCCGAATACTCGGTGCGAAGCAGCCTAAGGAGGGACCATGGCTCAGCCACACCAAGTGAGCACAGTCATGCTAGTCAGCGCTCACATCACCGGGCACCGCCGCCTCACCTCTCTCCATACCCACCTGGCATTCCCATTCCATACAATCCCATGATGGTTATGATGGTACCACAGCATCCACATCCACACCCAGCTTTGGGAGCGCCTCATCCTCAGACAGCTGGCACGCAGCTACACCCAGGCTTGCCTCCACCCAGTAATCCCGGAGGACCTCCTGGAGCTCCTCCCACACGTGACCTGGCCTCTGTTCCACCTGAGCTCACAGCCTCAAGGCAGTCTTTCCACTTGGCCATGGGAAATCCCAGCGAGTTCTTTGTGGATGTCATGTAGGGGAAAGTTAACATAGAAAAAACGTGTCTGTGTGTGGGATGGATGACTGAACCAGTGAGCGAGTGAATGAATCATTTATGTGACTTAATCCTATAATAACTGTGAGCCTCATTCAGTAAATGACTGAGATGTAACACTTGGTATTGCGGCAGGATGGCCCTTTATAGTTGGCATATATCCTTGCTGGCAGGAACAGGGTTTCTGTATAAAGATGGACGTCTTGCACAGCTCGCTCAACAGATTTAGCACGTCAAGAAATTTAGTTAGTCCAGTCTTACAGGAGGGACTGGCCGTCCTAAATGCGCTGTTTTCTTCCAACATTTCATGACACTTTTTCCTGCAAATATTTATCACATTATGCAGGAAGCACTATACTCTGTTTAACATAAAAAAATCTATGAGGCCTCATTATAGCCTATGAAAATATTTGCCTTGGAAAATCTCACCCTTTCCAAATGTTAGTTCCTTTGATCCCTAAATATGTGTTTGGGTCACTGCATAACGTACCTGAAGAGATGTGTGTTAATTTGTTTAAAAAAAATTACAGATTATGGAAATCACTTTTACTGTTTTTTAACAAACAGATCATGTTACAAAAACCATTTTTTCTGGATTTTTTTTTTTGACAAGGCAGCTTTGAAGTGGTGTTAGTAAGTTGTACTTTTTCAACCAGCTTTCACAGCTGAAATGTTTGAACGTAAGAAGCCGTTTTCTTACATTAGTCCACTAGTAATGAAGGTCTGTTTTTTACAGAAACACCTTTAACCATCAGTGTGGAAATTCATCAATCAATGACGATAAACTAATGTGAAGCAATTGAAACAAACGTGACTTGTAGGTTTATACGGTTTCTTTTTTTCTGGTTCTGTGGATTAATGTTGACTGAGGAGTAATCATAGTCACATGTTTACCATCAAACACAGCTGCACATGTTGGCAGACTGAAGTTATGGTACGTTTAAAGGAAGAGTTGATACAAAACGGTACTTAAGCTGGGTAGAACAGGCGACTTGTATAATCGGCATATTTCACTTTTCTAGTCATTTTTTGTTTGTAGACGGACGGGCATAATCATTTTTGTATGAATGAATATAATCGAAGCATACATGTGCTAAATGAAGATTGGACAGAACAGTGCCATTTGTGGTGCCATGTTTGTTGTCACTTTTGTGTTTCTTACTCAAAATAAATTTTGTAAAAGAAGGTAACCTTTCTGGACTGATTGTTTTTTTATAATGTACAGAATGTATGATATTGTTTTGGAACTAGCTAGTGCCTTATTCGTACATTTGGGTTGTGACAAAACGAATAAAGTCAAGCTACAGTCAGAACTTTATTTTATTAGAATATTGCATAAAAATGCAAGATTTAAAGTGTTGCAATTTGCATTGCCTAGGGTTTATATTGTTAATCATTTCAGCTGGCTATTGCTCTGATCATTGGTATGAGTTTACAAATCAGTCTTAATTGACTCAAACAGGTTTACTCATAACTTTCTATTTTTGGCACAAAAATACATCAGTATGTGCATTAATTAGTTTTAAACAAGATTCGTTTAGTAAAATGTATATACCCAATGACCTTGTGATAGACTGACCTACCCTCCTGTGTGTATTCCCAGCACCCATACTCGAGGGTAAGATCTAAAATGCACCACTAACCTGTTTAAATAAACCATAAAGTGGTAATTAAGGGTAAATCAGTCAAGGAGAGGCAGTCTGATTTATGCCCTGAACTCGAGTTGTATGTGGCGGCTCATTATGTTGATATCTTGCTTCAGAATTGAAAGCAAGAGTTGAGACAGCTGTAAATCCCCGTCTTATGCACAAAAGAGAGCGAGGTCTATTAATACTGTGGTCACTTGGTACTGTTTAGCAGCTGTTCCGTCTAAATGTGTTTTTGAGTAAGGCAGGTATATAAACTGCATATATACTAGTGATGCACTGAAAGGAAAATTCTGGGCAATAGAATAATTACCCTTTAATTTATTTAAATCAAAAATATACCAACAAATTAGACAGAAAATATTTTGGAACAAACAAATATATTATCCATTCAGTTATTTCAACAGTTTTACTTTTATTTTTTTTTAACAAGTGACTATATGCCGAACCGAAGTCAGGTATAAGTCAGCAGCTCGGTAACAACCTCAAACTGTAAACAACAGATGTCTTAATAGAAGAATAAAGTTTCTATTCCAGTAGCGTGGTTTTTAAATAATAGCCGTAATAGCAATTACTTAAAAAATAGCATTTTTTTTCATTGGTAATGAATTACATTTACTTGATTTACATTTACTTGAGTAAATTTTTGGTTTGGTTTTTACTGTTACTCAAGTACATTTTTATTAAAAAAAACCTTTACTTTTACATTTGGTTCCATCGTTACTGACAAATGCTTATAAATAAAAGATTTTTTAAATAATTAGTTTACTTTTACTTAGTACAGATTTTCTCCCAATTCTGTGTATTAGGGAAAGTTACAAAACATAAATCTTCACAAGATTTGTATCATCAACACCATTACAAGCATAACTCCAGCTGTGCTTATACGTGATCCTCAGAAGTGGAGGACACACATCGAAATGTGTTTTCCAAAAAAAAAAAATGGCAGTCATTAAAGCATATTTTCTAAAATAAAAAGGTTTTTTTTAAAATAAGAATGTTTTTTTTTTATTTCCCCTATGTATAGAGATTTATGGGACACCCTGTAGTTTCTTTTATAATTATGTACTTTTACTATCTCAGTTAGGCCTACTATTTGTGTTTTAAAGTAACATGTCCAACACTGCCCTTCAGTCACATCTGTCAATATAAAGAGCGAGAGCGAGTATGGTGGAGGGGCAAGGAGCCATATATTTTCGACCTGCGGTGTGTTTGTATTTATAATCTTTTTTAATAGACATTTTAATTTAACGTTATAAATAGCTCAGATTTGGTTAACTATTTTTTTTTTGTTGTATAGTTCACAAATTAAATAGTCACCCCATGGTAAATTCTGTCTGAATCCCTATTGCCCCCTGCTGGAGATATAGCGCACTGCAGTGTTTGCATTGGGATAGATAGATAGACAGACAGACAGGTAGGCAGGTAGAGAGACACTGACAGACAGAATGAAAGATAGACTGAAAGATAAACTGTTAGATAAATAAGTTCATCTCTGAGGAGCAGCGGCTGAGTGGTGTTGAAGGCACTGGAGAGGTCCTAGAATGTAATTCTCGCAGCCTCGCTACCACTGTCCAGGTGAAAGTATGCACCAAATTCAGGCATATACAGTACATCATGCAGTGAAATGCTTTTTATGACTGACCGTGTTTAAAAAAGAGAATATGAACAGTAAAATTAAAAATATAAACAATAGAAAAATAAAATTCAGATATAGAACAAGTAGGACTAATCATATTCATACCATATAGTCACAACAAGAGAGAACTATTTTTAGTTAATAAATAACCCCAATAATTTATCAACAGCCCACTCGGAAATAGCTCCAGATCAACATATTTTATAAACATAATAATTTAAGTTTATAGACAGATTGAAAAAAGCTTGAATCAGGTGGAACGACACTATAACTAAATGGTGAAAATCCTAATAGTGAATTATGATTATAAATTACATATTACATATAAAGTAATATATGTAAAATGTATAGTTTTTTTTTACATAAACTATGTGTTACTATCAAAACACACCAAAATCAAATCACACTATATTCCTACCCGTCCAAAAGAAATACTGCAATGATGACGTCATCTTTTTCTGTATTAGACTTCAGCATGGAAACACAACACATAATATTAATTCGGGTTTACGCCTTTTCCCCCGTCAGTGCATGACAAGGCTGCCAGATACAGTTACATCTGTATATTCTGTAAAATTGATAAAGCTGCAATCCCATTCTATTTCTGGTGACAATCACACTTCTGTAAAATCAAACTGCCCACTTAGGAAGCAACACTGATTGACAATCAATTTCACATGCTGTTGTGCAAATGGAATAGACAACAGGTGCAACAATAACAGGTGGAAATTATTGGCAATTAGCAAGACACCCCCAATAAAGGAGTGGTTCTGCAGGTGGTGACCACAGACCACTTCTCAGTTCCTCTGCTTTCTGGCTGATGTTTTGGTCACTTTTGAATGCTGGCGGTGCTTTCACTCTAGTGGTAGCATGAGACGGAGTCTACAACCCACACAAGTGGCTCAGGTAGTGCAGCTCATCCAGGATGGCACATCAATGCGAGCTGTGGCAAGAAGGTTTGCTGTGTCTGTCAGCGTAGTGTCCAGAGCATGGAGGCACTACCAGGAGACAGGCCAGTACATCAGGAGACGTGGAGGAGGCCGTAGGAGGGCAACAACCCAGCAGCAGGACCGCTACCTCCGCCTTTGTGCAATGAGGAACAGGAGGAGCACTGCCAGAGCCCTGCAAAATGACCTCCAGCAGGCCACAAATGTGCATGTGTCTGCTCAAACGGTCAGAAACAGACTCCATGAGGGTGGTATGAGGGCCCGACGTCTACAGGTGGGGGTTGTGCTTAAAGCCCAACACTGTGCAGGATGTTTGGCATTTGCCAGAGAACACCAAGATTGGCAAATTCACCACTGGCGCCCTGTGCTCTTTACAGATGAAAGCAGGTTCACACTAAGCACATGTGACAGACGTGACAGAGTCTGGAGACGCCGTGGAGAATGTTCTGCTGTCTGCAACATCCTCCAGCATGACCGGTTTGGCAGTGGGTCAGTAATGTTGTGGGGTGGCATTTCTTTGGAGGGCCGCACAGCCCTCCATGTGCTCGCCAGAGGTAGCCTGACTGCCATTAGGTACCGAGATGAGATCCCTAAACCCCTTGTGAGACCATATGCCGGTGCGGTTGCCCCTGGGTTCCTCCTAATGCAAGACAATGCTAGACCTCATGTGGCTGGAGTGTGTCAGCAGTTCCTGCAAGACGAAGGCATTGATGCTATGGACTGGCCCGCCTGTTCCCCAGACCTGAATCCAATTGAGCACATTCTCATGTCTCGCTCCATCCACCAACGCCACATTGCACCACAGACTGTCCAGGAGTTGGCTCATCAGGAGCATACCCAGGCATTGTAGGGAGGCAAGTGGAGGCCACACACACTACTGAGCCTCATTTTGACTTGTTTTAAGGACATTTCATCAAAGTTGGATCAGCCTGTAGTGTGTTTTTCCACTTCAATTTTGAGTGTGACTCCAAATCCAGAGTTTCTATATATTTAGACATTACCTACCCTGCCTATAAGAGTTCTCAGATCACTTTTGAGTCCCGCCCACTGAGATACCCTTTATTATTATTATTTTACTTTAAACTTAACACATCTTCATAACAGTCACTAAACGCCTCTAAACGTTAAATTTTATCTTGCGATAAATATATTTAAATATTTATCAAACACTATGTGCTGAAAAGTAGAATGAGCACATGCACGCGCTCCTTACGTTGTTTGCATAGAGGGCGCCATACGAAAGATGAAACGGAGTTGTCGTAACTCAGAGTCTTTGACGAGCACAAAAACCGGATATCTCGTTTGTTTTTTTTATATTTTCAACAAGAATATATATTACCAAAATTTTAAAAATCTATTTATTTTATAGCCAATTTTATACAGAAGTGCACATTTTTATTTTAAGTATGTTTAGCAAAGATCTTAAATATTATTTGCATACTATCTCCACTTTCAGCAATCTCACAGTATGGCATTTGTGCTCTCCTGTAGTTTTATTTATTTTTGTTATGAAGATAAATTATTAGGTTAATCGGTACCCCTTGCTTAATGTTTTTTTTTTGTTGTTTTTTTTGTGGTATTTTTTGGCAGGTTGCCTATTATTTGCAACTGTATTAATGTTGTTAATGTAGTTACTGTTTTTCTGCTTTATTGTATGTTTGATAACACTGAATTAAAAAAAATCTAAAATCAAGCTTCGGCACAGCGCGTCAGTGTGACGTTTGACGTCTTTATTTACGTCACTACGTCATCAACAAAGCCCTAACGTCGACAGGAGTCTTCTTCACTCAACTGGCCGCAGACCATCTCAAGTTCACGTTGTTATTAGTAAGATAATTTTATTCCCTTTAATTTAAAAGAAGGTTTTGGCCTCAATAGTAGCAATGAGACTCATCTTTGCTTCCATAAAGGTAAATAAATATTAATGGATTGACATTGCTTTGATTTTTCCAGGCTAACTAGCTAAAGGGCTAATCATGCTGGTGTGTAAAGTCACTCAGAACGCAGCCCTGTGTAAAACTGTGCTTCGTCTACCACAATCCGTGTCTAGGTAAGTTAAAAATATTTATATATATTTTAATGCATATATTATTTAATTCCCTGTTTTTGAACCTTCTGGATGCTTCCAGCTTGTTGTACAGTTCTCATTAAGATAAAATAAGATAAGCTAAGCTAGCTGTGCGCCTGTGTTTACTCTCTTATATAATCATATATTATGGCGGTGTGACGTTAAAAACAATTATAAAAATAAGCGCTGTTAGTTTACATAATTTCTTTCTTTTTTATTAGAGTACAACGTCACACACGGGCTGTCGTGTCTGTACAAACTCTGCGTCCTTACGTTAGCCAAAGTTCAGAGGTAAGAAAAGTACATTTACTCCTGATTAATTGAATTAAATCCACATTTTAGATTATTTTAAAAAAAAAAAGTGCCGTGTAAAACAACTGATATTAAAAACATTAATATTTGTTGTCAAGTGTTTTTTTATTTATTTATTTTACAAACGCCACCGGGAGGCGTACGGAATCTGGGCTAAAGTTCACCGCCAGTTTCCATGATCACGTGTAATATAAACCTGTCACACCATCAGCCAAAGTCTTACGTCAGGTTTATGGAACACATCAGATTCTTTAAATGACATGGAAACAATTTAATAGCATAAATTAGAGCTGTTTATCCTACAGTAAGTGTTGGAGAAGGAAACGGAGAGAAGAGAAAAGGGCTTGGTGTCCTTGAAGTGATCTCTGGTTCACTGGGCTGCCCATGAGTGTCACATTGTCTGCAGGACTTGTCTGTTTTTAGACTGTGACTGGTGTGTGGGGTCATAGGATTTGTAAATATAAAAGCCCTTGTCATTAAGAACATCAGAAATAATGTTCATAGTAAAATGTTACGAAGTCAGTAACATTTCTTAAAGGTGATACAATCTTACAGTAAGCATCATTTTATACATTAATAAGAGGTGAAAGGAAGAAGGGAGAGAATAGTTCTTTTCCCCCAGTTTTCCCCCAGATTTAAAGTCGCAGGGAAAAAAAATCTTATTTTTTTTTTTCCTTTCTATAATTTCTGTCTTTGAATTTATAGGCGGTGTTGGAGAAGACAGCAGCTGATGTTGCCACCAAGGCTGAAACTGTGGACAAAAAATCTGCCAGTGTGGTATGTCTGTACCTTTTTTTTTCCTTTCCACTTTTGTAATGACTTCAGATATCTTGTCTTGTCCTGGCTTGTCTCTGTTTCTGGATGCATCTTTACCTGACTTGAATGCAGAACAGCATCTTAGTCTGTTTAGAGGTTTTGAAACCCACTGCTCATCTTAAACTTAAAAAGTCAAAACCTAAATCTGAACCATGGCTTCATGATGACATGGGCTGTTTGAGGCAGGATTGGAAAAAGGCTGAATGGAAATGGAAACTTTTTAAAAAAAACAGTGAATCCTGTAAAGTCTAAGTTGGTTTTGTTTTGTTAATTTAATTACAAAGATTTATCATGGTTCTAAAGCCTTGTTTTCAGTTATGAACTCTCTTTAAAATCCTCCGGTAAATACGGTTTTAATTCCCTCAGTGTAGATATGATGGGATTACTATTCTGAGATCTCAGTTGTTGTATGGAGTGCCTTTGAAGCAATTTTTCTCCTGTCTCTCCAAAAAACATTGACCATTTGAAACCTTCTCTCTGCTCTCTCGATATGTTCTTCCAAATTTTTGACTAGGTAAGACCTAGTTTGGTGTGTCTTAAATAATTGCTTCATTTCTGGAAGTGGTGGCTCATGATTAAGGTGATGGATTACCAATCCGAAGGTTGTGGGTTCGATTCCCAGCTCCACCAACCCACCGCTGCTGGGCCCCTGAGCAAGGCCCTTAACCCCCAATTGCTCACTTGTATAAATGAGATAAATGTAAGTCGCTCTGAATAAGGGCGTCTGCCAAATGCTGCAAATGTAAATGTCTGATCAGCCTCATCCATACACTTCTACATGAAATCTCATGTCTGGTGATCAAACACCTCTCTCTATCCCCCGATGAGGGTTGAAGCATTAAGGGGAAAGAGCCTTTACGATTGGTGTCCCTAAGCTGTTTATGGTGTGAATCTGTGGGTTGCCCCTGTATTTCTTTGTTCAGCGCTTTGGTCAGCCCATGCTGGCTGTTCTTTAAATGTGCTATATAATTATAACAAACTTAACATAAGTTTATGCTTTTGAAACTTACAATTTCATTTCTTTTGTTAAGGAGACAAAATCCTTTGCAGCAAACATGTTTAAAGGGCAGATTAGCACCTCACAGGTGTTTCCATATCCCACAGGTAAAATCAAATTCTTGTTTCTACAACATTTTTATCTTTTTTTAAAATAATTGGTCATTCTAGATTTTGATGAGCTTTTTACAGTGATGTTACTAATGGATTGCATTTCTTCTATGTGTTAGTGCTAAACGAGGAACAGTCCGAATTTCTCAGGGAGCTGGTGGGACCTTGTTCGAAATTCTTCGAAGTGCGTTTCATGTTTGATCTCTCAAATCAACTACGCTCATATTTTTTTAAAAAAAGTTCTATTTACCATTTTGCTTTATCTATAATGTTACATGTAGGAGGTTAATGACCCTGCTAAGAATGATCAACTGGAGATGGTGGAAGCTGAAACCTTGGAGGGACTGAAGGAGATGGGAGCGTTTGGCCTGCAGGTGCCTGCTGATCTGTCTGGCGTGGGCCTTAACAACACACAGGTGAGAATATGGTGTATTATTATATTATAACTTAGGAAGCTGAATGAACAAATGAGTACGAAAACTTAGGACTTAAAATGTAGACAAATTAAACCCAATCAAATAAGTAATTTAAAATATTACACTGTCCTTATTCTAGTGGGAACCGTTTTTAAGTATTAAATATCTGTAAGTCGCATAATTGTGTAATTCTTTGCTGTATCTGTTCCCTTTGTGCAGTTATACCTGTAACTGTTAATCAGTCCTGCACAACCGTTTGGAGGAATTTTATTCTATTTTTGGATGCTTGCTTCAGGTCCCTGCTCAATCAGATTTCTATTTGATTAAGAACAGGACTAAGACTTAGCCATTTTTAAACATTAATTATCCCTATTAATTAATAATCCCTTTGTTGCCGCCATGGCAACTTTTTGAAACCTGAAGTTTTCATTGTATTAAAATTTTTAAGATTTTTGGGTTGTGATGTCTCAGGCAAATTCTCTGTGTACCAAATTCCCAGGGATTTTTTTCCCTCTCATTTGTTTAATTAAATTTACATTCTCCATTTTAAAGCTTTGTGATGAATTCTAAAGCGTTCACCAACATTTTGGTACCATTCGTAAGTGTGATTTCAGAAGCTACCAGATGAATGTTTTAATAAAGTATTAATTACGGTATACTGTATCATGAGCTTTTAAGCAAACTGGTTCATGTGTCCTATTTGTGATGTGTACTGACTAAGGAAATTATATCATTTTTAAATGAAATTATAAATAAAAGTCCTGTGTCCGTGTCCTCAGTATGCCAGGCTGGTGGAGATTGTGGGTATGCATGACCTGGGCGTAGGCATCACTCTTGGCGCTCACCAGTCTATCGGGTTTAAAGGCATTCTCCTTTTCGGCAACAAGCAACAGAAAGAGAAATATCTACCCAAGTTGGCTACTGGTAAGAGATGATTTGTTTGTTGAATATATTTTACATAAATATTAGTGTGATAAAATACAATACTTACCAATGAAATTCTCTGATATTCATCTTTCATTGTGAATAAATTGTGATAGAACAGTAATATAACACCAAATATGTTCATTTTTTTCCCTCTAAAAAAGTTAATATTAGTAAGCAATATTTATCTGATCTCAGTAATTTATGTAGTAATTTATTCAAACCCATTCCTTTTATTTAATTCATGCAGATATTTTTCGATTGACTGAAATCTAAATCATAATGCTTTTATTTCCAGCAGTTGGGGCTATTCATAACTTGATGATTTGATAAATGGTTAAAAATTATATACTTTGTTTATATTAGTGTGTATTAACATTGAGTACTTAATTTCTCTTGCTCTAACGTCATACATGCTGTACATCGTATGATTAAAAAAATGGCTGTTGTTCCAGTCTTTGTGTTTAATGATATTTAGTCTGTGATCATTTTTGTTCTTGTTTGTTTCTATGCAGGTGAAACTATCGCTGCATTTTGCCTGACTGAGCCGTCAAGTGGTTCAGATGCCGCCTCCATCAGGTCCACTGCGGTACCCTCTCCCTGTGGAAAGTACTTCACCCTCAATGGAAGCAAAATTTGGATCAGGTGAGATTTAACAAACGCCACACCTAGACACCGACTTGAGGTCAGAAATTTCACCACCAGAGGGGGCAGCTGTTTTTTTTTTTTTTTTTTTTTTTTTTTTTTTTAATTAATTTTAAACACATTCTGTAGGTAACATCATCCATGTTCATATTGTGTATACTTCTTAATTTAATTTTTTTTTTCTGTCCTGCCACAGTAATGGAGGCTTGGCTGAGATCCTTACTGTGTTTGCTAAGACTCCAGTAAAAGATGAGAAAACTGGAGAAATTAAAGACAAGATCACTGCTTTTATTGTTGAAAGGAGCTTTGGAGGAGTCACAAAGTGAGTGGTGTTTTATTCATCATGAATCTTATTGAAAAAGTTTTTGTACTTCTCAGTGATGTCAGAGTGAACACTGGTTCACCATAAATATGCTGCTGCTTAAGCAATCTTTATTATTATTATTTATTTATTTAAACCAAACCAAACCAAAAGTACCTAAATGTTTTGGCCTGACTTAGCGAACTTTTAGTATAGGATATTCCTAACTGTTTAACTTTCCCTTAAAAATCTATCCTAAAAAAAAAACTAATACTTACTAGCCTACTTACATATAAAATCTTACTAGCCTCTCTTGTATTTGCTTTTATCATCTCTTTCTTTTTTGCCCCTGTCTTGGTATAGTGGCCCTCCAGAAAAGAAGATGGGCATCAAGGCATCCAACACAGCAGAAGTCTACTTTGAAAATGTGCGTGTTCCAGCCGAGTGTGTCCTGGGTGAAGTTGGAGGAGGATTTAAGGTGGCCATGAACATCCTTAACAATGGACGCTTCGGCATGGCTGCAGCACTGTCGGGAACCATGAAGGGTGTTCTTGCGAAAGCGGTATGTTAATGTTTGTGTTGCAGTGAATATCTAAGTTTTTATAACGCTTTTTTTCAAACCCTGTTAAAGTTGCTTTAACTTTTTTTTTTTTACCAGTCAGAACAACCTGTTTATTTGGCCCTGAATGTTTTGCCACATCCTCTATAAACACGCATATTGGCCTTACTTCCTTTGTTCTGTAGACCTCTGTATGGGGAAATTCCCCAGCCTACATTTCACTTCATGCTGCCTAACCAGCAGTGTGGTGACTTTCTATTCTTTGTTTTTGTTATCCACTGTTTAATAGGGTTGGGCATCGTTTGGGGTTTTAATGATACTCTTGCACAATTAATACTTTTTAAATGATACTGGTACCAGAAATGTGCCTGAACTGATACTTTAAATTAGGGTCATAACATTTTTTAAATAATGTCATTTCTTTCGAAAAACCTGGGATAAACAATAATAGCCAGCTGATGTTTGCAAGCTTTTGGACATGGTTTAGAACTTAATGTTTAGCTTTAGGCATTTTAAATAAAGCTTGTTTAGAAAAGCTAGCTAGCGGTTACATAGTTTCGGTACCCAACCCTAGTGTTTGTTTGCCATTGTGCGCTTTTGTTTTGTCTATTTGCCATGTAATATAGGGTTACAATTAAGATAAAGTGGCTCTGGGCATATAAATGTCTTTGTAGGAATTTATTAGGATATCCGGTTCACTGTTTCACTGTTCAGATGGATGATTTGTAAACTACTCGAGTGAATTTTAAGTAGCAGGCCTGGAGATTAAAACGTCAATGAACTGTTAAATTGTTAAGATGTTTTAATAGATGATAGTGAGTAATACACAAGTTCTCTGTCTTTGTCCATCTTTCTGTCTCTCTCTCTCGCTATCTAGGCTATATTGTATAGCACCATGAGCACACGCAGTATTATAACTTATGAGGTGTTCTTTAAAACAAGTGGAAGTAGGTTTTATGATGGCAGGAAAACTTTGTCATACTTGTTAGAAAATCTGTCTTGTAACAAAATAGGCAGTGTTGGCTCGAATGGTTAGGACGGTGAGTTGTCGATCTAAAGACCAGGAAGACTTGGGTTCAAGCCCAACCACTGTCAGCCAGCCACTGTTAAGTCCTTGAGCAAGAACTTTAACCCTTCCTGTTCCAGGTGCGCTGTATTATAGCTGACCCTGCGCTCTGACCCCAACTTTCTAGGATGGGATATGCGAAGAAACAAATTTCACTGTGCTGTAAATAAGTATATGTGACAAAAAAAAGGTATGGAAGTGGTAGCGCAGTGGTTAAGTTGTTGGACTACCAACTTGAGGACAGGGGTTCTATTCCCAGCCCCACCAAACCACCATTTCTGGGCCCCTGAGCAAGGCCCTTAACCCCCAATTGCTCAGTTGTATAAAAAGGGATAATGTAAGTCGCTTTGGATAAGTGCGTCTGCCAAATGCTGTAAATGTAAAAATATATTGATAGGGCAACAACAGACTTAAACCATTACAAAGATTAAAACCATAAACATGCAGTAGGTTAACGTCAGTAACTTTGATTAAGAAAAAAAAAAGTAACAACCCCAGACATAACACATGTATAACTCAAAACCCAACAGCTTTGTGCATTGATCTGATTATTTTGTTGATCAATTTGAAGCTGCTGGTAGTCACTATTTATAGTATTTGTTGCCAAAGTCAACAGTAAGCACAGTGTTGCATTCATGCTTAATAAATGTAAAGCATTCACAATTTTGTATGCTGCGTAGCCGCCAATGGAAGATAATTCAACACCACTGTGTGTTTCGTGCCTGTTTGCATTCAGCACAATGTCTGTGACCACTAACTTGCTTTTTTTTGTGAGACACTACAATGCATGTTTCAGGTTGAGGTTTGCTGTATGAATACTTGCATGTAAATAACATTTAAAGCAGCCAGAGGTTTAATACAACACTAACCCTGAGCTTTTCAAGGTAATTCTATGATCCATTATTGTGTAATTTTAACTTATCGGTCAACTTATCGGTAGTATTTTTTTTTTTTTTTTATCTGCTATTTTGTTACCACAGTTATAGAACAGGTTGCAGAGAATTATATACAGGTTTAAATCACTTAAATTGTTTAAACATGGAGAGCAAAAACCATGAACTAATTCTAGTAAACATGTATTTAACTATCACTCTACTTCATATTTTAATTGATAGGGAATTAGTTTGTATTGTTAAATTTTTCATTTATTCTTTTTTTTTTTTTTTTTTTTTTTTTTTACATGCATTTTTTTCTCTCTCTCTCTCAGGTGGACCATGCTGCCAATAGGACTCAGTTCGGTAGCAAAATCCACAACTACGGTGTTATACAGGAGAAAATAGCTAGGATGGCCATGTTACAGTATGTTACAGAGGTGAGCTAGTCTGTTGCATTAATATTAATTACCATCAGTTTTTCTTTGCTTTCTTTCCTCTGGCAGCAAATCCAGCAAAGCAGCTTAAATAAATTCAGAGTCTGAGGTTCCTGTATACTGTTTCAAATGTTCTGCGGCAAGTTTATTCCTGCAGGTGCAAACTGTTTGAAAAAACAACAGGGCAGGAAAACAGCACATCATAAATATTACACAAAATGAATGACTACAGGAACGGTTTAACAATGATTGGATATCACTATGAATCATGACTAATCCTTCTTGCTTATTATAGTCAATCTATCCTACGAATACTAAAGAACCAAACAGAAGAAACAAAATTTCAAAACATTCCCATCCTTTGCCCTGATGTTACATCCTTGGGTATCATGTCGAGTAAAAAGTCTATCATATAGAAAGAGGAAGTTTACGCTGAAGAGCAATTATCCTAATGAGCATGCAGTGCAAAAATAAATCTTTCAGTTACTCTGGAACTTCCCTTTATTTCTAAGGTAAACACATTTTCCTATTTCTGTCAAATGTCTGCTAACTTTGTTCTCCATACTTTATTCTTGTGCATATAGTGTATGGCCTACATGGTCAGTGGGAACATGGATAGTGGCGCAACTGATTTCCAGATCGAGGCTGCCATTAGCAAAATCTTTGCCTCTGTAAGTGTATTTGCACATTGTGTAATCAGAATTTATAGACATTGCACTTGTAATTTAATTCATTATAGGCTTAATAACCATGTGGCAATTAATATTAATAAAAAATTTTGAGCAGCTTTTTAATGATGAATTTTAATCCTTTAAGTTTACACAGCAAATGTTGCTCTAATAAGAACTTTACCTAAGATGCTAATATCAAGGTATTTTTTAGAATTTTCTTTGTGTTAAAATGCCATCTTTTGCTTTCTCAGGAAGCAGCATGGCACGTGACTGATGAGTGTATTCAAATTATGGGTGGAATGGGTTTTATGAAGGTAAGAAGTTTTGTTTTGTGTGGGTTCTCGTTTCCCAGCAACCTTTACTTTTTAATCTAATTATGTCAAAAATGAAGAATGTGGCCTGCTCAGACCAAGTATTCAGAAGCACCGTCGAAGCCTTTTAACAAGATTACCTGATGGTTTTTATGTGACGTGTGTGTATCAAGTATAAATAAACCACTCCTTTAAAATTGTTGATGGGAAAACACTGGAAAGAGTTTGTACTGCCAAAAGTATAAATATTTGATCGGGAAGTGATCTCTGTTACAATCCAGATATTGTCATGAATGGTTTTGTTGTCTTGTTACCTTCTTGTAGACTATAGTTCATAGCAACATTGTTCTCTTACAGTAAGTGCACATTACCCATAACTCCAAGGTGAATTGCTTAGCTTTGAAATACCCTCACAAGTGGAACAAATAACTGTCTCAGGGGTTGTGGAAATGCTGTGTAGGTGTCTGCAATATAAAACCCCTTCGAATGTGCGTAGGGGGTTTTAGGACTGCCTTAACCACTGAAAATGTAATTGCAGTGTTACATAAAGAGTAGTTGGCTAAATATGGGTCATGTGCATACATTGCCTTTAAATTTCACTGTCCCAGCTAAAACATAGCCCTCTGATGATTATTTTAAACTGGAAACTATAATATAAAAATACAAATCTAAAATTAGAGTTCACACATGTGACTTGTAGAAGTGTTCAGAACTGAGGCAGAAGTGAGCAAGTCATCTAGATGATTCAGCAAACTGATTTCTAAAACATGGCATTTCTTGTTCCCCTTTATCTGTTTTGTTCTGCAAAGCTGTCTTTTTTTTTTTTGCCACATACTCTGTCCTGATAGCAAGATAGTGATCGACTGATAAACCTGTTTTTTGGTGTTCAGTGCTTGCAATTATAGTGTCCGTTAGTGAGTCTATTATGAAACTTCATATTTATTACATAAAACAATGTATTTATTAAGCTGTAAACAATTTTGTGCATTACTATCCAGTTTTTTTTTTCCATTGCACCAAGCCAGTAGTATAGCTTAGTGCATTATTTGCTAGGTTAAAGTGTTGCTTACAAATAAACTAATTGACTCGCTTTAATTAATATACTCAATCAGGTTTTTTTTTTTTTTTTTTTTTGCTTCTTAATAGCAGTTCTCAAAATAGCCAGATCAGGGTCTGTATTCACAAAACATTTTTCTTACCACTGGTTCCTCTAAATAGATAGTGTTTCTAGCTAAGACGTTTCTCTTAAAAGCTATTTACAAAAGGTGCTGAGACAAACCTTTACTAAGGAATAGTGACAAGTCATAAGCTAGGAGTAAGAGCAGGGTTGACCCATTTTGCTATGGATGAGTGTTGGCATACAGTGATTGGCTGATAGGTGAAGATATTCATTCAGAAAAGTATTCTAGAGTACTATATTATGTTGCCATGTTCATCTAAAGTTTTTAAAATAAAAATGTTAATTGCCGTATAGCTTTTTTTTTTTTTACCTGAGGTCAGGTATCGTACAATTGTCTAACCTGTGATCTGTGGCGTTACTGGACTGTTTTCTTTTGTTGGTGTAGTGACGAGTTCTACAACCATCATAATACTCTCGTGATTAAGGTGATACCTTTTTGAAAGCTTTTTATCGTCATCCAAGTTTCACCATCTTCCAAGGCAGATTGGGAGTCCTCGTCACTCCATTTAACGTTTCACACATTTAGAAGCTAATTTTATTGCTAAAACTTTGTGAAATATTATTAGAGTACCAAGTCTAGGACTGACACTAACTGGCCAGTTATTTGCTACTTTAAGATCGTTAAAATACGTTAAAATACTTGATCTGATATTATAGAACTGACATCCCATAATTTTGGGGTGGGGGGTTAAATAACATGGTAATAAAAATATTGCTAAAAATATTAGTAACACAGATTATCAGTCTCTCTGATTACAACTTTTGTTATTGACACTATAGATAACTACTTATTAGTGATAAAGAATAGCAGGCACTTTGAGTTGAACAGTACATACAATTATGATGGGTGTCCATTAATAAGTAAAATTGTAATTGCTCCTTTTAAAGTATTTTGTATAGAACTGATTATTTATTTACTGTAACTGAAATTGGTGTTAAATTGTCTGTGCATGTTAAGTTGAGATTCTTGTTAATAGTTTCATAATATTTGGTGGGCTGGCAGGTTTTTTCCATTTCCCTATGCCACACGGAAATGTATTATTTTAGGAAGTTGGAATGCTTAAAAAAACTAGTATATTAACCACAGATGATTAGACTGGGGGTATTAACTTTTGACTTCAGTTCTGTTGAAGCTGTTCAGTTTAGTCATAATGCTGTTTTGTTGCAGGAAGCTGGTGTTGAAAGGATCATGCGAGACCTGCGAATCTTCCGTATCTTTGAGGGTACCAACGACATTCTGCGACTCTTTGTGTCGCTCAATGGCTTCCAGGTAATTTAGGAGCAGACTTGCTGACAAGAAGATGAGAAAGCACCTGGTAAACATTTCCTGTAACAACTGCGATACTGCATTTGAGGTTACATACAAGCAGTTGCCACTGTTCATGCACAGCTGTTTAGCCTACAAGTGCCAGGCATTTGTAAAACAAAACAAAAAAGTAGCCGTGAAAGTTGCACACTAAAACAAAAATGCTGTAATGGTCCTGCACTATACAAACAATATAACTGTGGTAGATTTAACAAGCAAAAAAAAAACTATTAGAATAAATTTTGGAATTCAGTGGTTTTATATTACTTGCTTAAACACAGAGGCAACTAAAAATGTTGTTTTTCTGCCTTTTTTAGAATGCAGGAAATGAGCTGAAGAGCTTGCAAAAAGCACTGAAAAGTCCATTAAGCAATGTAGGCTTGTTGGCTGGGGCGATTACCAAACGTGCAAAAAGGTGACTTATACTTTCATTGGCTAAAGCTGCCTGTTTCAGTGTTTTTCCTCTGGTTTACAGTTAAGATGACAAAAGAAAATGAATAATCATTTTTTTTAAATTGTTTTGTTTTCTTGGTCATGCAGGAAGGCTGGAATGGGTACAGGTCTTACGCTGCAGGGAAGTGTTCATCCAGAATTGGCCCACAATGGTGATCTGGTAAGAAATGATTCTAATGTACACTTTTTTTTTTTTTTTATTATATCGGGATATTATTATATTGGTTATTTACCAGGGCCAGTGTCTGAGCTGTTGCTCAATCAGGAACCAGGCTGCACTCTTCCAATAAAAAAAAAAATAGGCCTGTGCACAGATTCTGGGTTCAAATCGGACATTAAAACCTTGCTGGTCCTCAGTGGGAACCAGTGACGCCAGTTTAGTCAATTCGCTGACCATGTTTCCAAAGGTAAAAAAATAAAGCAAATTAAAAATAGAATAAGCAAGAGATCCTGGTCGCGTTTTGGTGACTGGGTTCTGCTTTCTGCCATTGCAAACGTAAGCTGGTTTGGCTAAGTGCCGGCTTCAGCACCAGTCTGGTGAAAAACTGGTATTATACTCGGTGTTAGATAGTTGACAAGCTGCCAATTAATCAGCATACAAATAATATATCCCGCTTTCATTTATGGATGTCTTTTTAATTATTAATTTCTTCTCTTTTCTCCCAGGTGGTTAAAGCCATTGAGCAGTTTGGAGAGGTGATCGAAGAGCTGCTTCTTAAGCATGGCAAGAGGATCATTGGTGAGAATTAAACAAAAAAAAAGAACTGATTGTATTGAAAACAGCTTTAGTGAGGTGATTGATCATTATTGTAGAGCCCTATAAGTTGTAAAAAAAAAAAAAAAAAAAAGAAAAAAGAAAAAAGTTATCGTTAACGAACACCAATCTGTTAAAAATAATCAGAAAGCTATCTTTCAGCATCAGAAAGAGGATCCTTTTTATCTGCTGATTGTGGGTAATCAGTATCCGGCCTCTGCAATGCCAGATAGTGCAATTTTGTAATGTGCCTAACTGTTGCTCTTTTTCAACAACTATTGTAATTAAAAAAAAAACCTCAGATATGCGCATGTCATTTCATAGGGTTTTTGGTTTTGCAAAATCAGCATGTGCTTTCCCATTCTCGAATCTTCTAGACTTCCTTTTCTCATCCACTCGAGTTTCTTGCAGTAAAACATGTTTCTCTGTTTTTACAGATGAGCAGTTTGTGCTACATAGAGTTGCAGACTGTGCTATTGACTTGTATGCTATGGTTGTGGTTCTTTCCAGGTAACAGTCAATAATCTACTCTAATGTTACACACACACTCTGCTGTGACACAATGCATGTAACAGTTGTGTTCTGTTTTTTTTCCCCAGGGCCTCCAGGTCTTTGAGTTTAGGTCACTCATCTGCCCAGCATGAGAAGATGCTTTGTGAAACCTGGTGCACTGAGGTTAGTGCTCAATTTCATGTTCTCTTTAGTTTGATTTTTATTTTTGATTGTTCTGTTTAGTTTAAATTAGTACATAACAACTAGCTTCTAGCTTTATCCTCATACCATACCTCAGGTGCTTTTTTGGCTTTTTCCTTTTATAGGCTCATGACCGAATCATGCAGAACATCAAGTTCCTAAAGTCAAGTTCATCCAAACAGATATACAAGAACCTGCGTGCCATTTCCGCAGCTGTGGTAGAAAATGGAGGGGTAGTTTCTCCTCATCCCCTGGGCTTTTAAAAACCCTCTTTCTTTGACTTCTATCAGTTTGTAATTATATGACTGTTTCTTAGAGCTTGATAAGTGTCCATACTTCATATGATTTTTCCACATGGCTCAACTTGGTGCCAAACTGGGTGGCTATATGACATTCTAATACCGGTCTATGACACGAATGGCAAATCAGCTGAATCTGCAAAGATTCTGTAAACTAAGTTTCACACAGGAAGTGTTTTGGGGTCTTGTTTTGCTTTTAAAACAAATGTTAGACCTATTTTACATCTGGTCTATACACTTTCCGCTGTATTAAAGGGATTTTTAACTGAAAAACAGTTGTTAATTTGCCGTGCCATTGGCTGCATAGTGTATTTTGAGTTGGCACAGTGTACATTAGGATTTTTAGTTTAACATTGATTGTCAGACTTCCTAACTGAATTTCATTTTTAGGGTGTTTTATTATTTGGATGTTTAATGTCCCTAAATGCACAATGTCATTTGGGTGTATTAATTTTTTCATGATTATCACCATTTGATGCACTCGTTGGTACAGCCGTGTATACATTTTTAACGGTTTAGTTTTTATTTATTGTTTTGGAATTCTGTGCATGCAGGTGAGCGTATGTTTCGAAAAAAAAAAAAACCCCAGGGGTGTAAACCCCGATTGTACTTCTTCTGGTTGTCTGTACACCAATAAAATCAGAGAACTTGAACAATATATTTATTACAAAATAATGTACAGGTTACAAATGTACATAAAATAAGCCAATGCCTGAACTTCACAGTGCAGTTGCAATCATTTTTATGCTTTGTTTAAAATGTTTAAAGCTCGCAGTAATATTATACAGTATCTAATTATGTATCAGAAACCTGTGGTAAGGAATTACTCACCATGTAATTGAGCGGAATGTCAATTAATATTAAAGAGTAATTTTAAAACTGTGTCCGACTGCTCTGACCACTTTAAAATCTTACAGCTTAAGAGTTTTCTTAGTGGTCTACTACTTTTTTTTCTAAAATCTATGTAAAGAAACTTAGTGCAGTGTTACGATAGTGATCAAAAGCTATACCTGTTTCTGACACAGGTTTTGTTTTCGCACAGTAGTCCCTCTGTTTGCATTGCTTGTATACCGCTGTTAACTTCAAATATTTAATTGCCTTTTCTATGCAAATAGTTAAGTAGGAAGGGTTTTTATCTAAAAGTTTAAGAAAAAAACTCAGGAACAGCTGGTAGTTGAAAGGGTTAACTAGAGAAGCCTTAAATGATGTAATCCTATAAATAGACCTCCTTTTGTTCTGTTGCTTAACCTATGATATACATAATAAAAGAAAAAATATAAAGAATGTAATACTCCGAAGGCATCCGTAATGTATAAGGACTTCAAAGATGTTTTACTGCTCGTAGCTGCCACTTTATGCGTAAGTCTATTTTTTATTTTATTTATTTTTTTTGGGTCTCCTCACCGTTTCACAGTCGAGTTCGTGTATGGAAATGTGTGCGTACTGTGTATTTCCAGTCTGTAGCTTTATTCGATCCTGTATCCAGTCTCCCCGTGTACTTTCACACGGTTGTCTGAGATATTTCTCTTGATAAGAGTGTCTCTGATGTCATTCTCCTTTCCCTGAAACAAATGCAGAAATGCTTTTGTAAGGTTTTTTTTGTTTATCATTTCAAACTAAAGTATTATTACTTTTATTTTATTTTCTCATAAAGACATGAAATACAAGCAGGTCTATTAGAGTATTTAGAATTTTGGAGTTGGTAACCATTGTTAAAAAAAAAAAAGTCAAAGGTGGGAATTGTCTTTGTGGGACGTCCATCATCAGAGGCATTTGATTTCAGTCAACATTATCAAAATGACTGTATTTTCTATACAGGGTTGAGATGCCGCATGCAGCAGGACTGAATTGAGCATATCAAATTAGCATATTTAAGCGTAAAAATGCACTGAAAAAACACAAATTAAAGCAGACAATAAAGGGGGCAAGCATAAGCATGCGGGTTTATTCTTGTTCTGCTTTAGCTCTCCTACACAGAGATTTTTTTGCCCTAATTACATACAAATCTAAAGCGTCCTGCAGCAGTCCTCAGATTTGTAGTTTTTTGCTTAGACTGCAAAAATAAAACATGAAATCTGGACTCTGGCAGAAGGTAATAAATAATGATTATAAATTGTTGGGAACTATATGTGTGTTAACTGAGTATAAATCTAAAATTTTGGTAGTAAATGAACTCTTTCAGCCCCTATGAAGTAAACTTTCTTGGTCAAATTATGGATATGACAAATGTGTGTGGTGAAAACATGCTAATGTAAAATATGAAACACAACCATTAATCAATGTGCAAACAAAATTACAGTCAATGAAAAATGTAATCCAAATAATATTTTTGTAAATCTTCCTAAAAAAACCAGCCACCAACCTCAATGCACCTCACTGATGTGTGTGTTTGTGTGAAACTGCCCTCATTTTTGAAATAACCCCAATACAATAAATTAGACTAAATGGATTTGTCTAAATCAAGAGCATGTTAAATTAAGTATTTACGTTGCATTGCCAGTTTTCCAAACTTTAATTTATTTTATTAGCTCTGCAAACTCCCAGTTCCTCACCTTCAGTTGTATCTGACCACCAAATTCAAAATGGCATTGCAAGTTAATTTTAAATCCTAAGCTAAATGAATTGGAACAGAGAATAAACCTGTATCTTAAATAAAAAATTGCCATCATGTCTTGATTAATTAATGGATTTTTTTCACAACAGTATTTTGATGGAAACCTGTATTTTGATGAAATTCTATTTGCCCCAAACATAAAGTGTTTCAGATTCATAAATTTTTAAAGATGTGCCTATAAGATGCATAGTTATGTGTGCATTCAAAGAATTCTTTTCCTAACTATTAAAATGAATTTTATTGTGTTGACATAAAGATCCGCCATTTGCCCTTTTATTGTCATGCAAAAAAAAATCGCATATTGGCACATGCGACCCTGTAACAACTTTTTTCTTTAACATGAAGACGGATGATGTGTCATACCGTTGGCGGGGTTGATGTCCCGGATGGGTAACTGCGACTGTCCACTCCAGCAGGATCTTCAGTCTGCACGCTAAATAGGGAAATCGGAGCTTGAGTTGCTCCAGTAACTCCTCTTTGCGCAATCCGTACACTATGGGCGCAATGCACTGCGCCAGGCTGAAGAAAACAAACGTAATAACAGCAAAACGTTCCTTGCTGTCCGACGTAATCATATTCTTTTGGTTCAGAACCAGTAGCATGAAGTTAATAAAGTTTGGCAGTATATAAACTGCAAGCTGCACCCCGTGAAAGGTGATGGTCCTGCATCCAGCCCGGTTCCTCCTGTTCAGCACACCCAGGCGGCGCCCCACGCACAAAATCTGCACATAACTGTACAAAATAAATACAGTGCAGACAGAAATAAGCACAATCTTATGCACTCCGCCAAGTTTTAGTTGATCCCGGCCACAATGACCGTTCCCTACATCCTCCACTTTACGGAAAAGGCTGAGAGGGATGATGGACGCCAGCGCCCATGTGAGCACCCCAAGCAGCCAGGGCCAGTGCTTAAACCGGACACTGCTGTACTGGAGCGGGAAACAAATAGCCACATATCGATCCAGAGCCATGACGGTGATGGTGAGGAGAATGTTCGATGCGGTTGTTGCCAGCACAGTGATGAGAGCTGCGCATGCGGGAGCCGGTAGATTCGCGTGTAGGTAGATTTGCAGGTAGAAGATAAAGTAGACGGCGAAGTAAGTGGTGGCTGAAAGCAGCAGATAGAAGACGAGCACAAAGCGAGCATGACTGCGCAGTCGCTGCTCTCGCAGTATGGTGGAGTTAATCAAGAGATTAAACAGGAACAAAATCACGAAAGCCACCGCCGATGCCCAGACACGGACATAAAAGTTAGCAGATGGCATGAGTTGGATCCAGTTGAGTTAATCAAGTTATTAAACCGAAAGCCACTGAAATCGTAATTGGGCCGTTTCCGTTCGTTTGACTTGTTATCCATCTGAATCCGGCTGGGAAAAGTTACCTGCCCACCCCGGTGCTTAAGTTATCATCGTGCAATAACAATGTTGACTGACGTCTTCTGAGCGCGCCGTTTACTTCTTCATCTCAGTCTGTTGTGTTTCTTTCACTTCACCCGCCTCTTCTCGTCTCCACCCGCTGGTTTTTCATCTATTCTCCTGAATAAGGAAACGCTCCGATTTAAACACAGACAGACAGACAGACAGACAGACAGAGAGACAGACAGAGAGAGAGAGAGAGACAGAGAGAAACTTCTGACTTTGACTTTTTACACAACTTTATTTACACAAGTCATATCATAAAAGAGAGAGAGAGAGAGAGACACAGTAGTAAAAAAACTTCTGAACACACAACTTTATAAGACAAGTAAATAAATAAATAAATTTTACGTTTTAAAGAGAGACAGAGTTAGAATAGAGAGAGAGTCATACAACAGACAGACAGAGTGAAAAAAAACTTGAAGCAGAGTGAGAGAGAGGATAGACTTTATTAGAGACAAGTCATATCAGTAAGAGACAGTAAATCAGAAAGACTAAAGAGAAAGAAAGTTTTAAAGAAAGAGAGATAAGAGAAGAAGAGAGAGAAAGGTGAGAGAGTGAAAGAAACAGAAACAAAGTTTTTTTTTTTTTACTTTTTACATAAAGAAATAAGAAAGAAAAAGAAAAGAGAAATAAAGAGAATACCAGAATACGAATGTGTAGATATATAGAGAGACTATATAGAGAGAAACAGAAACAGAAACAAAGTGAGAGATTTTTTTTTTTTTTTACTTTTTACAAAAGGATTAAGTGAAAGAGAGAGAAAGAGAGGAGGCGGGATACACAGAGAGAGAAATAGAGAGACCGAGAAATAGAGAGACAAAAAGAAATATATATAGAGAGAAACACAGAGAGAGAGAGAGAGAGAGGTGAGGAGGTCCTCACACGACTAAAGTGAGTGGTAGTTTCTTCTCTCTTTAACCTTCTATTGTTTTATCTTTAACATTATCATCCGATTAAAAACGTCACTATTGTCCCCATGATTTAGAGATTTGTCCTTCTGAAGTAACTGTTTATAACAGAAACATATCACTCAGATCTGCCTCACACCAAATACATTTTTAGCCATAAGATAAAAATAATACCGTTTTTTTATGACATAAAACTTTTAAAACAGGTCAATCATTTAATGTTATATGTTAATCATGTTAATCACTATGCATAATTATTTGCCTGAAACTCATTTGAGTTAAGATTCTTGTAAGAACTATAAACTAGAAATATTCTGTAGTCTATTTCATTAATACAAAATATTCTTGAAAGTTTATTCAACAACTTTTTCCTTATTGAGTCAATAAATCATTTAAGCTTTTATCATTTTGTATCGTTCCCTTTTACATTTTTACAACAACAAATAAATGTTATAATAGACTTGTAGGACAAAGGACACAATAAAGTGGTCAGATTTTTACTGTTGTAACACAAACAAGAAAGTCTACAGATTAATATGCCTAGAAAAACCACCCTCTCTAATCTCTAATCTCAAATAATACAAAACTAAATAAAAACCCCTTTTTATATCTTCAGTACTATTTAATGCCGTCTATATTAGCATATATTTCTATGCTAAAACCTTTAACAGCGTTCATATTTGTCATGTGATTTCTAAATATCATTCTGATAGTTATAAAATAATAAAATCTATTTCTAATGCTTCATAAACAGTAAATTCTGACGGTTCATGATTGATAGGATGACAATATGGAGGGTTAGGGTCCCTTTTGCTTTTCAGAATTTTTATGCAGAATGTATGTATCTGAAAAAAAAGTTTCACATGTAGGTTATGCTTCTATATGTGAGCTGTAATAAATTTCTACAACACATTATGCTTTTTTTTTTTTTTAATTTGTAGTAAACCACGAGGATGAGGATCATGCAAATTAGCATTTTAATATAGCATCTTTATACAGTATCTTATGTCTGTCTGTATCTCTCACACACACACCCACACACACTGATTCATATCTGCAAGTATATATATAATGTAACACCGCCATCTAGTGCATATGAATTACTGCACTGGACTTAATCCTTTGTTAAAAAGGACCACTAATTGGAGACATACATATAAAGTTGAAGAAAACCTACAGTAGGTTAACATTTGTAAATTGACAGGAGACTGGTGCCACCAGCTGTATCCACCACTGCCTGTACAGTGGATAGTACTATTCCACCATTAGTCATATTATCATCACAAACACGTCAAATGTGTGTGCAGGGCGCTGGACAAAGCACGTCCTAATTTTGTCAAGTGGTAATAAACAAATATATTTCTGAATTCTTATAAATAAGTGACATTTCTCTTTAATTGACATACGTTTTTTTTTCTAGAAATGATATTTTTAAAGATTGCCCACATTTCAAACCTGTAGCCTTGAATAAGTCCAGACAGGTTTTTTTTTTTTTAGAAGGGACAGTTGGAGACCATAGGGAAATCGACGGCCTGTTGCAGTGAGGAAGAAATAGAGAAGGAGGGAGAAAAATATGAGCAACTCAGCGTCTTTATAGGTTCCTCCATCTTTGATATACAAAGTCGAAAAAAGGGACACAGTCTATTAGATTCACCAATACTTTAAAAAGCAAAAAGTACAAAATGATCTGAAGAAAGCAGTGGAGTGCAAATTAAGAGATCAGAATGTACAGAATAATAGAAGAAAATAAATTACTTTAGGACCAGGGTTCGATTCCCAGTCCCACCACTGCTGGGCCGCTGAGCAAGGCCCTGAACCTCCAATTGCTCAGTTGTATAACAAGAAATGTTGTAAGTCTCTCTGGATAAGGGCGTCTGCCAAATGCTATAAATGTTAATGTAAATCTGTGACGACTTAAAGTCAACATATTCATATGATGGTCTGAAGACATCATCATGTAATCAAATAAATCATCTAATTCAAACACTTCTCACTGGGTCTTGCAGAGAGTTTAAGATAAAAAGAGATCAAGAAAATTGGATAAAATTAACCCATGTTGCTGGTTCAGCAGCAGTTAAATGATCGCTTACACTTTTCCAGCACTTGTTGATTAGCTGGATGGCCTTTTTTAGAGGTTTCCCTCTTTGGCTCCCTCTAGTGAACAATATTAGAATTACCGCCTTCATCTCTAAATCTAATTAATAGTATTATCACCCTGCTCACCAAAAATTCATGAAACTTGACGTTTACTCGAAAAGATTTTTTCATGTGTATGAATTTCTGAGAAATTAAGACTTCAAACACTAAAACTGGTCTTTCTTTATAACTTCAAACTGTCCATCTTGTCATCACTACATAGTTGTAACAAAATGCCAGACTGAGACACAGATTAGTATAATCCAGACGGGTGCATTTATACCAGTAAATATTGCCAGGAAACACAGGAGATAACGTAGTACGCTATGGTGAAGGGGAAAACTTTGGAAGAGCGTAGGAGAGATGGACGAGGTCCACAGAGCCAGTAGAGGTAATGAACAAACGTTTCTTAGAAAAGCACAAGTAGCGAGTCTAGCATAAACATTCCTGTTGTAGTGAGTGCAGAGGGATCAGGAATGACTTACAGGTGACAATAATAAGAATTTTGGTGATTGTGTGAGTTGCGTAGTGGGAGGATTGGGTGAGGAGATGAGTGTTAGCGTGACAATAGTGTAACAACATTTTGTTTTTATTTTTTACTCTGTAGTTCTTAAATTATTATATTTACACAACATAAAATGGTTCTTCCTCACAAACCACCTTGTTAGTGGCATCCTGCTGCATATAGACAGCACAAAGGTGTTTTCTAAAGATGCCTCAAATAGGACATTTAACACATATTAGTCTTTATTATATATTAGTTAGTGTAAGTTAAAGTTCAGAAGCTGATGTGGTGCTGTGGACCTATTCCAGCTGTTTATTAAGAACAATCTTGAATAAACAATTTTCAGAGACTGTTACACTCTCAAAGATCCTCTTCACCCCAATAATGACTGCAGCAGAAGCTAAGTTGTGTTTCTCGACCTTGAATGGCATGACCCAGGACAGGCTGAATGCACCGGACATGCCATCAATAGGAAAGAGACTGGGGACTGAAATTACTGACTTTAACCAAAAGGGCATTAAGAAATTTGCAAATTTGGAAGAAAGGATTAGAGCAAATAATAACACGGATTTTGTAATTACTGATAATAAACCCATGCTAGACACAAATTTACTGAACCACGGTACATTAACTGCATTCTTTTACAGTTAATTTTAACATTCATACATCATTTTTAATATTTTTGCTAGTAGTAAAGATAGATTGCTATCAGATATTTACAGTCCTGCATTACTTGCAGTTTGATCTTTCAGTTTGTTTAAATGTCTTTGTGTTATATTCAGGGAACCCTGAACAGGATATGAATATATTTTCCAAATACTTGTAAGAAATCCTAACACAGAGGATGCGGGATACAAAGTCTAACCACTAATCCATATGCACATGTGTTAATGATTAGCTTAGTGGTTAGCTAAGCTACCTCTTTCTGTGCTTTAGTGCTTTCTTCAGACCCTCCAGCTTTCTCCTCTAGTCCAGACTGGATTGTTTGGAGTGTATGAGCGTGTAATGCACCCTGTCTAGGGTGTCCTCTTGTGACCTGACTACCCTGGGATATGTTCTAGGCTGTGAGAGGATCGTGGTAGATAAGCATGCAATGTCTCTTAAATTGAAGTGAAAGCAAAAAAGGGAAACTTTGTTCCTGTTTTAGCAAAAACAAAACTGAACACACACTTGTTAAAAAACATTTTATATCTGGAAGATTAAAGGAATACTGAAAAAACACCGGTCCACTTAAATAGCGATATCAAAAAAATACCAATGAAAACAGAAAACATTTGCAACAAGATGTTTTACATTTTGAGACTTGGTCATGTGACTCGTTTCTGACACTTATCACCCTCTACCACACACTCTGAGGCTTCATGTACACTGCCCAGCCTAAAAAAGTCACACACTCTAATATTTTGTTGAACTGCCTTTATTACAGCATGCATTCACCGTGGTGTCATTTTGAAAGACTTCTGCTATTTCACAACAGTTATTTCTATCCAGAATTGCATTAATTCTAGCCAAGATCTTGTTTTGATGATGGGAAAGTCGGACAAAGTCTTCTTCAGCTCATCGCAAAGATTTTTAATGGGGTTAGGGTCTGGACTCTGTGGGGGCCAATTCAAGTGTAAATATTATGTCTCATGCTCTTTGTATGTTTTCTTTGCGACCTGTCCACGGTGTACCCCTCCTGCCTTTCGCCATTGCAGAGGCGGCTGGGATGGGCTCCAGCAGATCCCCGTGACCCTGAATTAGGGAATAAGTGGGTATAGAAAATGATGTTTTCTTAGCTTGATGCATGCCAATATTAATGACCCATCTGAAACACATTTTCCACAACCACAGGATTTCTTTCGACCTGATGGTTTTATAAGTGAGAAGCTATTCACTGCATCAATTAGAGTTAAATACATTGCCAGCCATTTTTACAATTTTTTTTTTCTAATTTTCTAATTTGCTTAGTTAAATCTAGTAGGTTTTTTTAATGGGCAGTGTATAACTCATTTCACTCAATATTTAGTTCCCACAAATTTTACATGGGATGATAAAACATTTCCTATATTGCTTTATTACAAAGTCTTCAAAGTCAAGTTTCATTTTAAAAATTGCAGAAGTAAAGTAAAGGTTTTAAATGTACTTACATTTTATTTATCTGTTAAAAGTGCACTTATACTTAAAAGTATATTATTTTTTCAATGATTTTTGGTCAACTTTACTTTAGTCTCAGCTGTTTTACTAAAACAGGCTATATTTTAGAGAAAAACGACCCCATTCCAAACACCCCAAAGACTTTTAAGCTTTATTTTAACAGGCATTTTTGAATATGAATTTTACCTAATGCTTTATTTTTTATCACTATGTGCATTTCTAATAGTTTTTAAAAAAAACAAACTATATTAGAAACATCCATCACGTACTTTGACGCATTAACAGACCAAAACACAGGCTACCGATGTAAATAGCATATAAACAGTTATAACAGTTGCCAGTAACGCTGTCTTAGTATGAACATTATTTATTTTTCCACTTCCATTACCTTGTAGGCTGCATGTTATAAGACTTTAGATAATCTTGTTGCTTTGTTAATCAGATACAGTCATTTTGTTACTAAGCAAAACCTATGTAATATAGACTTGTACATTTTAAGTATTTTGTTTCAGGCATAAACATTTCCCCCTTTATAACTTAACCATATAATGTAACTAAAAGTAAGCAGATGTTTGACTTTAACTTCTTTTGTGAGATAGTTCTTACTCTGGGACACCTGTTGATGTTCTAAAGACCCAATTTAGAATTGATTTGCATGATGCAAATTTTAAGGCAGGATATGCTACTAGATTTTGCTCTGGTCACATACACACTGTAAACATAATAT
Organism: Bagarius yarrelli; assembly: GCA_005784505.1. Classification (NCBI taxonomy): domain Eukaryota; kingdom Metazoa; phylum Chordata; class Actinopteri; order Siluriformes; family Sisoridae; genus Bagarius; species Bagarius yarrelli. Next base: position 3,462,240 of record VCAZ01000031.1, on the reverse strand, counting down.
ATAATATGTGTAATACTGTCTCTAGAACCAGGATGATTATTAGCTTTTACCCAAAGGAACATCAAGATATAATTGGCACACATTTAAATCCTAGTACCTGGTCTTAATTAGAATAGTCTTAGACTTACTTGGACATATATATAACATCTATGAAGCAGGATGGATAGATTAGGGTCATGCTTCAAATACTCCATGCTTCAATGTCACGCTCACAATTGCAACAACTGTGTGATGAGGCCACTGCAGGTTGTTTTCCGTGTTTGCAGTGTCAAACTGCTTCTTTAGTTTGGTTGCTGTTTTTGCATGCATATATTGCCTATAACTGCTGCCTTCATAACAAGATCAGTGATCGTTACGGCATTCATGTAAGACACAGGCACAAATCTTGCCAGGTAGTAATAGCCTGTTATTGTATCTGTACTTATATGACACTGTTCTGATTATTTATTTTTTACAATAACAGAAGCGTCTGCTTTTGTTCACCTTACAGAGAAAAGACAGTATCAAGTAAACAGTCATCATCAATTTAATGGAAATAGGACCACACTATTAATGATAAATATTTCATGTTTGTAATATGACATTGTTACACAGGGATGCCGACAGAGACTTTATATTGAGGCTAATGAAATTTATAGCAGCGTCGAATCCTGAAACAATATTGATGCAGCAAAGAATCCTGAAATTTGGTGATGCTGACAAATAATATACTGCTCAAATAAAATAAAGGGAACACTAAAAAAAACACATCCTGGATCTGAATAAATGAAATATTCTTATTAAATATATTTTGTTCTTTACATAGTTGAATGTGCTGACAACAAAATCACACACAAAATTATCAATGAAAATCAAATGTATTAACCCATGGAGGTCTGGATTTGGAGTCACACTCAAAATTGAAGTGGAAAAACACACACTACAGGCTGATCCAACTTTGATATAATTTCCTTAAAACAAGTCAAAATGAGGCTCAGTAGTGTGTGTGGCCTCCATGTGCCTGTATGACCTCCCTACAACGCCTGGGCATGCTCCTGCTGAGGTGGCGGATGGTCTCCTGAGGGGGATCTCCTCCCAGACCTGGATTAAAGCATCCACCAACTCCTGGACAGTCTGTGGTGCAACGTGGCGTTGGTGGATGGATCGAGACATGATGTCCCAGATGTGCTCAATTGGATTCAGGTCTGGGGAACGGGGGCGGGCCAGTCCATAGCATCAATGCCTTCGTCTTGCAGGAACTGCTGACACACTCCAGCCACATGAGGTCTAGCATTGTCTTGCATTAGGAGGAACCCAGGGGCAACCGCACCGGCATATGGTCTCACAAGGGGTCTGAGGATCTCATCTCAGTACCTAATGGCAGTCAGGCTACCTCTGGCGAGCACATGGAGGGCTGTGCGGCCCTCCAAAGAAATGCCACCCCACACCATTACTGACCCACTGCCAAACCGGTCATGCTGGAGGATGTTGCAGGCAGCAGAACGTTCTCCACGGCGTCTCCAGACTCTGTCACGTCTGTCACATGTGCTCAGTGTGAACCTGCTTTCATCTGTAAAGAGCACAGGGCGCTAGTGGCAAATTTGCCAATCTTGGTGTTCTCTGGCAAATGCCAAACGTCCTGCACGGTGTTGGGCTGTAAGCACAACCCCCACCTGTGGACGTCGGGCCCTCATACCACCCTCATGGAGTCTGTTTCTGACCATTTGAGAGCAGACACATGCACATTTGTGGCCTGCTGGAGGTCATTTTGCAGGGCTCTGGCAGTGCTCCTCCTGTTCCTGTTCCTCCTTGCACAAAGGCGGAGGACTTGGACACACTATGTATCTAAGCAACATGGCCAATTGCCTAATGTTTCTGAGAAAGAACCAAGACATTAGCAACATTTCCTGGCAGGTTTGTATGTGGTTCAAGACTATGTGTATTACAATGACACACACAGTGAAAATTAACATTGACAACCTTGAAAAGAAGTCATTTAGATTTAACAGCATTATTTTCCCAGAAGGATAAAGTTTATAAATGGTGCACAAAGAACTGATATCATGTAAAGGACACATTTCTATTTATGCTTTAATAACATGGATTTTAAAAGATTTAGACCCTTTATTTTAAGATGAATCTAAAAGATATTTCTTCAGTGAATAATCTACACATAGTAATACTGGGCTTTACAGAAATTTAAAAAAACGTTTTATGGAGAAAAATTATAAAAAGGGAACCAGATGCAAAAGGAAACCGATTCTGTTCTTCAAAAACATTATATACTTATATAATGTTTTAAAGGAAATGCAAGTGTGGAAAGTTTAATCACACTCTGGTAGGACTAGATATACCAGAAAAACCAATTAAAAGGAGATGCAGAGGTTTTCACAGACAGACATGAGTCGACATGGAACATAAAAATTTAGTCACTTTGTCAACAGACCTGACTGACAGTATACAATTACATTAGTGCCTCTAAATTTACAGAAAAAACTATTAAAGAACAAGCAAAAATTTTAAGGATCAATGTTATGGTTTTTACAAGCAGCTGGAAAAGAATCAAGGGTGGGAAGGAGGTTTAGTATTTTAAAGTTGTAGCGCAGTGGTGATGGAATGTCAACTGAAAGATCAGGGTTCGATTCCCAGCACAACCAAGCTGCCATTGCTGGGCCCCTGAGCAAGGCCCTAAATTCACCCCCCTCCCCCATTGCTCAGCGTATAAAAGATGTCATTTGTTCTGGATAAGGGCGTCTTCCAAATGCTTTGAATGTTCATACCCCCAATTGCTCAGTTGTAAAAAAAAAAAAAAAGTCGCTCTGGATAAGGCAGTCTGACAAATAATATGTAATATTTAGTATGTTCTTAAAATAAGTAATATGTAATACATTTTCTTAGAAATGTCTGTTGGATACCTTACTGAGATGTAGCTCTCTTTTTCCTCTCAGTATTTATAATTTAAACGTGGCTATACTGGCATAACATACAGTATGTGCATGCACATTTCTAATTTTAAAGCTTGGTTCTGTTAATAAAAAAATAACAGAAATAAACATAAATGCAATTACCAGTTACTAGTGTTTAAAGTAAGTATAAAACAGAATATGTTGCTTTGATTAAAAAAATATATCTTATATAAATGACTGAAATTGTTTGGAGCAAGTGTGTAGGACTATTGCACCCTGTCCAGGATGTCCTCTGTGTGTTATACCCTTTGCACTCTGGGAATTGCTCTCCAGGATGTGAGACTGTGTAGGATTAAAGGTAGAGATATTGTTTATAGTAGGAAATCCTAGATTTGGCTGTGACATTTTACAAACTGGCTGTCCTGTCTTTCAACTCCAACAACTAATAATGAGTCCAGCATCATCACACACTGTGACTCAAATATATTTATTTTAATATTCTTTAATATTTTCTGAGGTTTTGTCTGAGTTAAAACAGAACCAGATGGATCGTTTTATCTCCTTTGAAACGAAACCTAAGAGGACGTGTACACACTTAAAAACACGTTTATTACATCCGACACACACACCACACACACACACACACACACACACAAAATTCGGCTAATGAATTAATACTTGTGTCTGGCTACATAAGAAAAACAGCAGTAAAACCCCACCCCCACCCCACCCCAAGACCCCAAGACACAGTTTCGTTTTAACATTTGCAGGACTCAAGCCCACAAGCACGAGAAAGGTAAGTGCAGGAAATGCACCAGCTTTTTTTATCCGTTATTTAATTAAATCCGTGGATCGGTAACTTATGCACAAATATTTGTTTTTGTGGTAGATTTTATAGACTTATTAGTTTTTAAACCTCGACGTAAGTTGTTTTATTAGTACAAAGTTTTGGAAAGTATTGCACGACATCCCAAAGAGCCAAAACTCTCCTACCTTTTTTTATTTATTTTTTTTTATTTAAAATGCTCAAACAAAAACTTCAGTCCAGTAAAGATAATCAAATACAGTAAATTCCAGTTTAGATGGAAAAACCCCTTAAGTTTTAGATAGGAAATGTAGAGGATTTGGTGTCAAAACACTAAAAAGATCTATTCCACCTCAAGCTGTTTACAGTTTTATGCAAATGTTTGGAACTATTACAAATTAAACACAACCTACACAACAAACTATTTTTCAGAAATAGCATTTAATAATAAAAGTGTAATTGTGGCATGTGTATTTTTTTCATATGTATTTTCGTATTTTGAACATTATTCCACTTTTAATGAACTATTAGAACTTATTACTGAGATCATTGATCAGACAGGCAATTCCAGGAAGTAATGGTAAAAATAGACATTGTCTGCCCTGGAAATTAAAATGTTTAAAAAGCTAATTTATTACTCAGACAAACGTTGTAAATGTATACATTTATAGTTAAGTCATAAAGTAATTTTAATCTTTCCCTATTCATATTTTAGTAATGGCAGTCCAACAGCAGGTTACCACTGTGATAGCCACCAATAGTTCTGGGACCTGGAGCACGGGCATCTGTGACTGCTGCTCTGATATTGGCACCTGTAAGTCACTTTGTTTCATAACCACACAATGTGCATGACTTGTACTCTTAGGTGCTGTTTCTGTGCCGCAATTTGTTTTACCTGAATTCAGCATTTTGTGGTTCATGTCATCAGGATAATGTCGTCTAAAGCTCATACACTTTTGTATGAGATTACTGCCCCCCCCCACTCCACACCATACAACCTTCTAGAAAAAAGTATCCTTAAGAATCATTGTAACCAAGCCTGAATTTAGGTATGTAAACATATACTGGCCCTCTACATGTCTATTTCTAATTCTAACAGCCGAGGCCGCTATCAACAGCACTACTTAGATAATTGCAAGTAGTAGCCAAATTATAAGTCAAAAAAAGCATAACAGGAAATAAGTTATAATAATAGATATAGGAATATTAATAATAATACTTTCATTGGTGCCCCGCAGTTGGTGACATTCTAGGCCACCACCTAGTTTGCATGTCTAGAAACGGTTCTGCATGTCGTACTTTTTTCTACTGTTTTCTTTTAGATATAAAAATCCCCCATATATTTCTGATTATGAGAGCAACTGAGAGTAAGCAGAGTTTGACTGTAACATTTTTAAAAGTTAATCTTCCAAGCTTCCAAGGTTATACCCAACAATATCATTAAGTAAAATGACAGAGAGAAAGACTTCTAGCCGTTTAACTAGCAGGAAACTCAATGATTTTGTAAAAGCTCTTGATGCAGATAGAAACGATAGCTCTTTTCCAAAGACATACTGTATTTAGAATGTATATTAAACCAACTGAGATTTAATTTGCATGATGCACACACTCTCTCCAACGCACTATATGTTACTAGAATTGATCCGGTCACATACAAACAGGAATGTTTTCGATACAAAAATCAAGAATCAGTATAGGCTTCAGGTTATATGCAGAGCAACATTTGGATATCACTATTACAGTTATATTAATTTAACAATTTAGTTATCTTATCCAACACAGGTACTATATATTAATGAGTATCCTAACAGCTATGGACTAGAGAGGGTAGATTAGAGTCACCATCTGGTTCCTCTTAAAAAGGGGAAGTCAGTTAACCACATATTTCTCACTTTTAGAGGCATGTACTGTAAAAAAAAATTATTTTTCCACTTCTCATTAGAAAAAAATATAGCTACAGCTTCTGTGATTAAACCAGGTTTTGATCTAAGAACCAAGTGATACTTTCTTTACAACCTCACCTTTGCCCTTTACCATAGTGTTTTTTGTATAAAAATACTGTGTCACTATGTTTTGCAGGTTGCTGTGCTCTGTGGTGTTTGCCATGTTTGCAGTGTCAGACCGCCTCTCAGTTCGGCTGGTGTTTCTGCATGCCTCTTTTGGACTGCTGTCTGCTCGTCTCCTGCTGCCTTCGTAGCAAGATGAGAGAGCGTTACAGCATCCATGTAAGACACACTGCAGGATGTATCTTCTTTTGCCTACAATTTGTTTTACCTTACAGGACAGAAAATGTTTTGATTGAACTATCCTAGAGCATTAGTAAATAAAAATAGGACCTTGGATCATTTTTAATATTTGCCTTTTATGCAGGTATTCCTACACAGAGATTTAATGTTAAGGTTGCTAAAATTTGAAGAAGCAGTCAATCCTGACACAAAATTGATGCACCAATTAATCCTGACAAATAATATAAGGCTCTGTGAGCATACAGTAGTAATATAACTAACTCTTTAGTAGTTTATTGTTTTAATAACCGTTAGGACGATAAATTTGCACTTTAAGAAGAGTTGTTTATTTTGTTTAAGCAGCATGGTAATGGAATTGTATCAAATGCCCAGTCTTCTGTGATAAGCAGTTATCTGGAAGTTTGCTAACAGCTAATTATTTTCTATAACACGGCCAAAGGTAAACATCCGTCTGTCGAACCTGTACAAAACGTTAATAACATTGATAAAAGTATAAGTCGATTAATCGTAAGTCCTGTGTGCAAGTATTTTAGATAGCCAGGGCCACCATAGATCCTTTCGGATACCATTGCAACATTAACGTTAGGAAGTATTTGAGGTGAGAAGAATTGCTTAAACAATATTTATTAACTAAAATTCTCTCTCTCTTACTTACCTCTCCAGGGCTCATGCTGTGATGATTTATGTACTGTGTGTTGCTGCTACCCCTGTGCCTGGTGCCAAATGTCACGTGAAATTAACATCCGTGCCCGATCTGGGACCAGTGCCACTGTAGTCACCCAGCAGGTTATTGCCTAATGTTGATGTTTTGCTATATGAAAGTTTAATCTTTAAGTATGTGCATCAAAGCTTCAATTGCATATTGTTTATCCTTATAGATTTCTGATCACACAATTCAAAAAGTAAATCAAATGTAAGTCTTTTTCTGTGTTTAGAAGTTCAGAATTTGCTTAAGTTTTCCATGTTCCCCTGGAAACATGTTTATAATTATACAAATAAAGACATTTTCATTGATTTACTGTCTAAGTGTCATTATTGTACATCTTATAGATCAAAATTCCTGAAGCTAGATAAGTCTCGATAACAATTTATGCCAAAGACACAAAAGGCACACATGGGTAAAAAATACAAATTAAAAGTTTACAGAATAAGAAAATATATCCAAAAAATGTGCTTTACGAATGCAAAACACAATTCACAGATCATTAATTATAACTTTCTATACTGATACTCGATAAAGTTTAATAAATTCTAACCAAGTCATATTGTGCAAAGCTGAGCTCCTCGAGTCCTGTGCAATCTGCGGGTTGTGATTGGATTAGTTAAATGGTGAGCTCGCATCTGATTGGCTAACGAGTACCAGTGACCTTTAAAATCACTACTCATGTTTTGTACACACATACACTTGAAAGATATTTTATGAATATATATTTTTTTGTTGACATGAATAGTTTTTTGTAAATACATATACTTCTAAGCGTGTGTGTCATGTATTCTGCATAAATTATTATTGAGACTAATCTACTCTACATGATTGTGTGTGGCATGTTTGCTCTTTTAATATTGTGTAACACGGCAGAATATGGAAATTGTCTAAGTAAGTAAGTGTAAAAGGGTAGTGGTAGCGCAGTGGTTAAGGTTTGGACTGCTAATTGGAACATCAGGGTTTGATTCTTAGCACCACCAAATTGCCACTGTTGGGCCCCTAAGCAAGGCCCCTAACCCCCAATTGTTCAGCTGTATAAAAGTAAATGTAAGTTGCTCCGAATAAGGGCATCTGCCAAATACTGTAACTGTAAAAAGCTTTACTGATTTTACATTTAAATAACATGTAATTCGTTGTCCTCTCTTAAAAACATCCCCACTGTAGTATTATAGGATTGGTATATAATAACGGTGTTAGTAATAGAAATTAAAATGTGTGCTGTGAAAATGTTTTGTGTCTAGTGTAGTCTTATTGCCATCATTCCACTAGTCCATTCCACCACTTCGTAAAGAGTAAAGAAATCTATGATGTTTTAAAGATTGATAAGTTAAATTAGTACAAAATGCAATGTGGTACACATCAGTTCATGCTGAGTGTTTTTCAGTCATGGTTTACTGGTGTTTTTTTGGCAATGACAATGTATGAGCTTCTAATATTCTTTTGGATAGTAGCAAAATAATGCAAGGAGACTTAGCCCTGATCAGATGCCAGATAGTTAATGTTTACCAGCACTGGGAAAAAGGTAAGATGTTTTAAAAATATATATAAATAAATGCTTCCATACTATGAAGTTTAGGTAATTTAGGCATACAGCCATTATTGTTAACAAAGATTTGAATAGTTCAGACCCTGTCACATTGAGATCAGTTTAAATTTTAGATTTATCACTTTGGTCTGCATTTTGATGATAGTGTAGGAAATGTCACTGGCCACTGTTACAAAGTGCTTTGGATAGCCAAAGAACAAGCCTGAGGTGATAGTGGCAATTTCCCGGAGATGACAAATAAGGACAAATGGACAACGGACAAACTTCAGAGAGGAACCAGATTCATAAGGGAACCAAATTATGTTGCTCAATAATGTTTAAAGAAAATGAAAGTGCGCTTAATGTAATCATGAATTCTGGTAACGCTAGCTGTAGCAGCACAATTAAAGAAAGAGGAAGATCGTTGCACAGAAAAGACACCACTCTAAAACATAACAACACTGCAAACAGACCTGATTAGGGCAGTAGCTGTTCAGTGGTAAAGGTGTTGGACTGCAAGATTATGGGTACAATTCTTAAGACCACCATGTTGCCACTACTGGGCCTACTAAGCAAGGCCCTTAACCCTCAACTTCCCTTAGATTTACTGCATTTGGCGGATGCCCTTATCCAGAGAAACCGAGCAATTAGGGGTTAAAGTCTTGGTGGTGCGTGGAAATGAACCCCACTCTTCCAATTAACAGTCCAACACCTTAGCTACTAATTCACCCCCAGTTGTTCTAGAGAATAGCGTCTACTACATGTAAATGGTAATAAAACCAAAAAACAAAAGAAAAGTTGATAACAAAAGACTGGTCAGCCTAGAGCCGTTTCATAACTGTCTTTTACCTTGTTTGTTGTTTTAGATTTTTTGCAGGTCTTTTTTCTAGAAGAATGCAGGTCTTCATTATATTCATATAGATATTAAAACAAACCTGTACCTTTGATCACAGAAGGCATGCCGAATAGCAGAAAAGCAAACAATTCACTCAGGTACTGTTGTGTGAGACAATTCAATGCTTTATACCTATAAAGTAGTAGTAGTATATTCACAGTTGTACTGAGAATCAATGCATGATGGAGAAGATCATGTGCTGTGAGCCGGTTGTAGTCTGTCTGACTGCTGCTGCATTCTGGGCTATCTAAGGTCTGTGGCTTTTCTTGGTAATATCCTGAATGCTATAATTATGAATTTTATGCCAGTATGTGCCAAACTGCTTTGCAACCATTTCCACTATCAGTGAGGTTTTGATACTGGCCCTGTGTTTAATGAAAAGATGAGGACGGTCAAAGTCTTAAGTCAAAGTCTATATAAATTATGCTTGTAATAATGATGTATAAAGTACACCTTCACCAAACAAAGTGGGTTCCGATTACATTTTCACTACCTAATACTGATTCTAGATGAGATTTTTGCTGCCATTTTTTACAAAAACCAAATGAATTTAAGACAAAACCTGACAAATATAGAATATGGCCTTGGGGGTGTGGATATATTAGTCCAAGTGACTGAGTAGAATTAATTTAATTGAACTACTTTAACTGACACACACACATTCAATATAAATTTATTTTTACAGCACCATGATTTAATGCCGCCATTACTTATTTGCATTTGTTTGCACACTTTCTATTCCATCAGTGCTATTTTATGCATCTTTTATGCTATTTTATGTAAGTTTTTTTTTAGTATTTTCTATTTGGAGTGGTGTTTGTTTTGTTTATTTGCAACTGTTTGTTTTGTAATGTTTGAACAGTGTGTATTTTATGTTGCTAGGACAATTTTTCCCAGCTCTTTATATTACAGTAAATTAATTCTGCTCACTGATAGGCTAATTTTATTATATACAACCGTTTCTGAGATGTAAGAGTGCTAAGAAATTTCTAATATGCAAGCCCCAACATAGGATACATTTAAAAAAAAAAATTAATCCAAGCTTCAATATACCTGTAAAGAATCCCACTGAGGTGTGTAGTAGTTTTAAACCCAAATGTTTATTTACAAAGTGAAAAAAGCAATGAACTAACTAAACAAGATTTAGCTTAGCCTATCCTAGCATAGCTCAGCACACAAGCACAAACATAACAGCAAACATGAACTTGACTTGAATACACTTAGCTTGACTTAGCTTGACAGGTACAAAAACTGAAATCCTCAACAAAGACAAAGGGAAACACAAGAGCTATAAATACAGAAGACCAACCAATACACGAAACCTAAACAAGTGGATCACATGACAGGAACACATGGAAACAAGGATCACATGACAAGGACAAAAAGGGAAGTAAACAAAAGACAGAAACATGAACAACATGAACACAAAAACATGACACGACACGATATAACCTGAAACCAGAGATAAAATCAGAACATAAAACATGAAACAAGAAACATAAACATAACCTTATAATACCCTTCTACATATATATATATATATATATACACACACATCACAGTAGGCAATCTGGGACCAAGGATGTGGCTATTAGAGTATTTTAATACTCATTAAAACATTAGATTCTTGTGCCCTGTTCATGAAACCAGCATGATTTAATTCCTCCTATACTTTCTACAGTTATACCTTCAACACTTACGAATGTGACTTACTTATATTACACACTACTCTCTACCTGTGATGTTCCTATTCATTAGAACATTTGCACACCTACACATACGTACAGTGTACATAAAATACATTGCAGAGCTCACACACTTTACTTTACTTTAGATGGACACGTCCCTTATTTTCTTTCCCTGTTTATTTACAGATTATGTTTAACTATTGTTCTACTACTGTTCACGTGCCCTAATGGTATATTTATATATGCTATGGTTCATACTGCTGCTCATTATTACTTTACTGTTGTTACGTTTTTGAATACTGTTTTTTAATTTATTTTCCTTTTTTTTTATTTTGCTTTAGTTAATAGCAGCGTAAAATGCATTTCAGCGCATGTCGTACCATGTATGATTCTGCATGTTCTAATAAACTTTGAATTTGCATTTGAATAAGCATATTTCTGTAAATTTTTATGAACAAAAGATAATCTCTTAAAGTCTCTCTACTCCAATTTGCAAATAGAGAAGCAGAACTGACCACCAGTTGTTTGTAATAATGATAACTTCCTCACAGTCAAAAAAAAAGTTAGTTGGGGGCTGTATATAACCAATGCTCCTGCACATCCCTTGTCATTAATTTTTCCCCACAAGAATATTCCACTGAGTGAAAAACAGGTTCGAAAGCCAGTATCGGATTGGCACAAACAATTACAGGTACAGTGGGATAAAATGGCATGGTTAAATTTTAAACTTATTGATTTTTTAAGTAAAAGACACCAGTTCTTTAATGACTATTAATGGTCATTTATGGTCTACATTTGACATTTAATTTAATCAGCATTTTTTAATACCTGCTGTTGGCTTTTTTTATTTTAGTAAAATAAATACATGCATCATTACTTATCAAAACACAAGATGATGTGTGGTTAGTCAGACTTTATTACCAGAATAAATAATAATAATAATGTGGGGTGATCATAAACATTCGTTACATACTCATAACAAAGTATAAAATAAATAGTATTGTAAAATTGTACCAGAATGTTTGACCCGATGTCAACTGTAAATGTAGTATTACATTTAAGGAATTAAAAAATGCATAGGAGGGTTGTAATGTATCTGTAACAAACAATTGCTAAATTTTTTATTAATATATAAGCAGACCATGTTGGATGTAGAAAAACCGACTGTGTTACAGTTAGTTCATTCATTCACATTAACCTACGGATGCATTTAAATTAAGTCAATGTATTAACATTTTTTTTGGCGTGTAGACTTTTCTTAATAACACGGAATCACTCTAAGAATGAAGAAAATATTTTTATGCTTAATCACTTTTGTAACTGTCCTTCTATTGCTTTTAAAATTTTATGCTTTAAATGTTATAATCGAAATTGTTTTGTTTCATTTAATGCATTGGTGATTTTTTAGTGTCTGTGATGCCAGTGTGATTGTGACATTAATAGGTCAACGTTGGCTATTGTGACTTTAAATTGGTTCCAACAATCAAGTGGCAAACACAGTCAATGGGGCATCTTGTTTTATCATTTGTGAATGTTATTTGCTGTTATTTTACAGTGAACGATAAAAAAAATACAGCTGTATCGGCTCTTGTTGGGGCTGTCAAGCAGGTTCTATTAGTTGATCATCCTGTGATGATCATCACAGTATGTTTATTGAAATACCAAGATGCACTGACATTTCAGGGTAAACATGCTCTGGCATGTCATAAGTACTATGTTCAAGCTCCCTATCAGGCTCGGCTATAGAGGGGAAGGTTAATCTAAAGGCCTATACACATTGGGGGCCCTGGAGATCTGTTTTATTAGCAGTATTAATATTAGTGTTTGGTACAGAATGGGTGTAGTAGGAGGCTCAACCTCCCTATTACTAAAATTTTATTAAATCATGTTATGCTAAGCATTTACCTGTGTAAAATCATCTTTAACTTTTTATCATACATTCCGAACAACAAATTCACTAGGGGTGTGGCCAGGATTTTCTTTTGGTCTTTATGTACATACACATACCACCAACAGCTTCACTATAACTTCAATAAGTACTAATAACATTGCTGTAAAAAGACTGATAACCATTAATAGATACATAGATAGCGTACATGTACCTAACACAATGATGTACAGTATAAATAATAGCCTTTAATGCCTACCAGCAAGACAGAATAGCTGGATTTTTAGATAGAAAAAACCCTTTGTACTAAGGGGTTATATTTTTTAATTGGCACATGAAGGTACATTGTGTCACACTGCCACAAATAAACTCTTTCCGTTTTTCACAGTGGTGTGCAGCAAGATCTTCTGGCCTAAACACTATTGGCGCAGTAGATAGGCTGTGATTTCTTTTACTGAATCTTGCACTAGGATTGTCCTTGGTTTTTACACTAGACTCATAAACTGTCTCATGGTTTGGCAGCACATATAAATGTTAGAAATATTAAATGTAATGGTGGTTAATAGTTAAGGTGTTGGATTACCAACCTGAAGAATGTGGGTTCAATTCCCAGCTTCACCAAGCCACCACTGTTGGGCCCCTAAGCAGGGCTCTTAATCCCCAATTGCTCAGTTGTATAAATAAGATAAATGTAAGTCGCTCTGGTAAATGTGTTAATAATGTTAGGAATATTAAATTGCAGCCGTTTAGCCACTAACCTATAAATGATTTATCTGTAATAAAAGTGGTTAAACAGGAAGTGGTTAAACAGAAATTTGGATTTAATTGCAAGATTTTTTTACCTCTTCTCACCTTTCAAGTTCAAGTTCAAGGAGCTTTATTGTCATTTCAACCATATCTAGCAGATGCAGTACACAGTGAGATGACATAACGTTTCTTCAGGACCCCCTGGTGCTACACAAAACATAGAATTTAAAAAACAACAAAGAGCCACTAAACAGGATAGACATAAAGTGCATGTATGCAACCTGGTGCAGACACAGACAGTGCAATAAACAATACAAACATTACAAGGACAGTGCAAAAAAGACAATAAAGAACGGAACATAACACAATAGCACCAACCATATTGTAAGGTAAGGTAGACACAAAATGTGCAAATTACAACAGTATTGTGCAAATAGCATTGTAAAGTGAGTAAAGTGACTATAGTATTGTAAGTGACTATAGCATTGTAACTGTGCTTAACAAAAAATCTTTGAGTGTGTGCGTATTTGTGGGTTGAGGTAGTTCAGTTCGGTGTGTTGAGAAGCCTGATGGCTTGAGGAAAGAAACTGTTACACATTCGGGTTATCTTTTCCCAGAGGGCAAGAGTGTGAAAAGTGTATGGGGTGTGTGGGGTCCTCCACAATGCTTTTCACCTTTCTGGTAAGAATCTCTGTAGATCCCGAGCCTATATTTTAGGATGAGGCAGGCTAGGAAGACAATTTATTTCAGTGTATATTGCATACACATTAACATTTAGGGGAAAAATATACCTGTTTTTTTTCTCAAAAGTGGGTAACTGGAGAACCAATTAGACATGCAAACTCCACGCATGCATTAATCACTGGAAATGAATAAACATGATTTCTTTTTTAGTCATGGCAGTCCAACAACAAGTTACCACAGTGACAACGGCCACAACCTACAGTTCAGGCAACTGGAGCTCAGGCCTCTTTGACTTTACTTCTGACATGAATACCTGTAAGTCAAAACCCATGTGGTCTCCAGCAAATCAAACCTAATCTCTGAACTACCTGCAGGGTTATTTTATATTTTATATATTTTAGTGTTTCTTTTTTTTTTGTTTTCGGTTTTGTGTTTGACAATTAAAGAAATAATGTTATTTTGTAAACATACACTTGTTTATTTAAGTGTAAAAAATTAAAAAATAGTATTTGACACCAGATGGTTATGATTGGTTGATTGAAATGTTGATTCGGGTTCACATCCTACTTGCTAAAATCAAGTCCATCTGTTTGTTATGATCATTTAAATTCATAAGTAAAGCACTGTCACTTCCCACTGTGTATAAATATGATATATAATTAAACTTGTCTTGCCCTGCTATTTGGGTTGCAGTTTGCTGTGGTTTGTGGTGTTTGCCATGCATGCAGTGTCAAACAGTTTCTGAATTTGGTTGGTGTTTCTGCATGCCACTGCTGGACTGCTGTCTTGCTGTCTCCTGCTGCCTTCGCAACCAAATGAGGAAGAACTATAACATTGAGGTGAAAAACACAGACACACACATTTTGCTATTAGCTAAAGTGAAATCTTGAATAACATAGTAAAAGTATTGTAAGTGTTTCATCATCTTACTTTTAGGGATCCACTGCTGAAGATGTCGTCACTGTGCTATGCTGTTACCCTTGTGCCTGGTGCCAGATGACACGTGAGATAAAGGCCCGTCGCTAGACAAAACTATCACTCGATATAACCGTTTCACACGTGCTAAAGTATGCAATATTAGCCTATAATAATAACAACCATTTGAGTTAAATTCAATTTGATGAGCTTACTATAAACTATATACAAAAGGATGTGCTTTAGTAAGTATACACTGTTTTTGCTGGGTTTACTGGTGTAAACTCACATGCTATTACTAATCATTTTAATAAGGCAAATAAACACTTCTAGTAATTTTTTTTTGTGTGTGTGTCTGTATGCTCTTCCAGCACTATGTGTTCACTCCCTTTAGGAATTAGACAGGTGACTGCACTCAAAATGAACCAATCACATTTAATCTTATGTTCAAAATTATTAGAGTTATTAAAATAATGCCTTCTTAAACACACAGCGAAAATGAATATCAAAATGGTATCATTACAAACAGAAGGCATGTGATAGAGGGGGCGATTATAGAATCATGAAAACCTAAAAATAACTGCTTCTAGTGAAAAACATGAAAAAAGTTCATGTTACCTTTAAACTCAACTATGACCCAAATCATACAACCAAATCAACAACTTAAATGGAATGTAAATGTGTCTGAATGTGTGTGTATCAGTTTTCAGCCATATCATTTTATGTTATGTTTCAGCTCTGTCGCTTGTCTGTCTGTATGCACAGTTTACATGTAAAAATATTCTAATAGCAACGACCCAAAATTTGTTAAAAGAAAAAGATTCCACAGAACACCAATGTCTAAGCAGTGAATGGGGCAACTGTTAAAATTATTACCACCTTCACATTTTCAGAGTAAACATTAGTGAGAATCTTACATGCATCACTTTTTTTAAAGAAGATTTAGCACTGCCTTCCTTTCTGTCTGTCTTACTTGTCTGCATTCTACCTAGTCTTAGTTTTATGACGCATACATAACATTTGTGTAATTAGAATCATTACACTTATGTTTTAGACAAGCATATTGCATATTTTGTGGTAGTTAAAGCTTGTGATAATCTAAAAAAAACAACTGTACCCTACATTTTTCTTATTGTTGCTTAATAAAGTCGTATATGCACACAAATAATATATATATATCAAATGAATACAATTACACTTTTATAAACTTTTTTGTCATTTATGCATATAAATGACAATATATATTGGTATACCGTCTACTTCTCATATTATATATTATTATAAATCATAATAACAATTTCCTTTTCTTTATTCCTATCTAAAAGGAGGGAATTGGTAGTGCAGTGCCTAGAATGTTGGACCGCCGATTGGCAGGTCTGGGCTGGATTCCCGGCACCACCAAGCAGCCACTGCTGGGCCCCTTAACCCCAAGTTGCTCAGTTGTATGAAAGACATAAATGCAAGTCACCTTGAATAAGGGCATCTGCCAAATGCTGTAAATGTAAATAGTATATAAAACAATGATAACTTATTACTACTAATAAAATATAAATAGACTACATAAATTTTTTAAAGTTTAAAATATACTGGGGTGGTTTTTAGAAGGAACCAGTCTATGAACATTATAAAAAAATGATATATATATTTATTTCCACTTGTTTGTATAACAGGGTAGCAAGGGTGTACTTTACAGTATAGCATTGTTAATGCACGGTATTCTGGCACCCCCTGTTGGGGAACAATAGCCTTTTTTCAGAATTAAGTGTGTGGCAGGGCAAAGCAGGCAAGAAAAACAGGGGCAAGAAACTATGGCCTTTACCAAATCTTACTAAAAATCATGGGTAAAACATCTGAAAAAGCAGGATTTGTATAAAATTCTGTGTTAATAAACAAAGCTAAATTCCTCTGACAGAACACAATACTTTAGTACTTAAATGGTACCTGTTTATCTTTAAATAAAAAACTTACTATTTAGAATCAATAAGCAGTATTGCACGTTACCTGATCAAATTAAATTATAAAGTAATTAGTTATAGTGACTTCTCACAAATTTGTATAAAGATAACCTGTAATGCAGATTTAAAACCCAGAAGACAAAGATAGTAAAAAAAAAACTCGAAATAGTCTTTAAAAAACACTCTTTCTTCTTTATTCAAAGCCAGCTAACTCTGGCGCTAGCAACTATGGAGTTTTTCATTGGTTGTTCCAACACCTCCCTAGAGTTATGGTCAACATGTGAGTATTGAAGGATACAGCACTCAATTCAATTCAATTCAGTTTTATTTGCATAGCGCTTTTTACAATGGTGATTGTCACAAAGCATCTTTACAATTGAAGAAATTATAAGATGAAAATGAAACAGAAATCAGTTTGTCCCTGATGAGCAAGCCGGGGGCGACGGTGGCAAGGAAAAACTCCCTGAGATGAGATAGGAAGGAACCTTGAGAGGAACCAGACTCAACAGAGAACCCATTCTTATTTGGGTGAAAACAGGCAGCAGGGATTATAAGGTTACATTGTGTGTGTGTGTGTGTGAACAACTTAAATCATTAGTCCTTAAAGAGCAGCTGGAACGTCTTTATGGCGAAGTGGGTCGTCCAAGATTGCCCTGGTGATGCATCATCCGCTGGGCAGGTCACGGAGGTGGGGTCTGGATCACCGGCAGCTCCGTAGTGGCGTATGTAACTCAACAGTGAGAGAGAGAGAGAGAGAGAGAGAGAGAGAGAGAGAGAGAGAGAAAGGAAAACAGTTAAGTGACAATGTAATCACACGGTTTGGATTGATTAAGTGAATAATGTAGAGTGCAAGGATGGACTCCGGCAAGACTAACTAGGTCAGCATAAGTAAAAGGAGAACCAGAGGGAAACACAGACATGAGGGCTCTCCCCTGATATGTTAAGCAACCAGCCGCTATAATACTCAACACCCATGAGAGAAACTTAAATTTATCTCGTTTATACAAAAAAAAGCACCAGTATATCACAAATAAACCTACATAAAGCATGGAATGTGGTTCATCTGGAATAAACTGGAATAAAATCAGAAATCTATTTGACGCCACTTCATTTTGACTAAACTCAAATCAAGTATCAAGTGCAATAGGCAACAATATCATTCTCTCTCTCTCTCTCTCTCTCTCTCTCTCTCTCTCTCTCTCTCTCTCTCTCTCTCTCTCTCTCTCTCTCTCTCTCTCTCTCTCTCTCTCTCTCTCTCTCTCTCTCTCTCTCTCTCTCTCTCTCTCTCTCTCTCTCTCTCTCTCTCTCTCTCTCTCTCTCTCTCTCTCTCTCTCTCTCTCTCTCTCTCTCTCTCTCTCTCTCTCTCTCTCTCTCTCTCTCTCTCTCTCTCTCTCTCTCTCTCTCTCTCCGGCCAGAGACAGAGAAACAGGAAGAACAGTTTATTTTCTTCTTTCTTTGACGGGAATCAGAAGAAAGCATTTTCTCTCATTTTCCCCACCGGCTCTGGTCTCAGCACTGGTGGTGCTGCTGATTTCTGATGGACATTTTTGAGGAAGCGCTGCAGTATCTCATTTTCTCCGGTGTACCGGGTAGGTTCGAGATTTCCAAACCCACATATCGTTAATGTATTCTTCTGCCGCGGTGGGAAATTTCTATTGTTCCGACTAAATATAAGGTTTCAGTGGTTTTGTAAGTTTACCTCCACGTATAACCGAATGTTCCATTTTATTGTTCACGTTTGATGCAAATTATATTTTGTATTAAACAGTTAAAACAGGTACATGTTAAGCTTTAAAAGCTTCTTTTATGGATTTGAGGCCAGTATTTTATTTCTGTTGTAGTTGTGTATATGTTTTATTTGATATTGGAGCTATTTTGTTGATACTTAATAGTCAATAAATACATTTTTCTTCATTTTTACTTATTCCCATCTTGTTCTGACTGTATTGGTAGTGGATGAAAATGGAGCTGTGGATTCAGAATTCCCTCAGGATGTATTTGGGGATGAGTCAGACTGGATTCCTAGCATCACAGAGGGGGTAACAGTATTTCCAGACACACCAGTGAGTCGATTATTTGTCAAAGTGGTTCACAGATTAGGGTCCATGATTTATTTATTTATTTATTTTGACAAAAAATGTAAATCATGTATCATATATTTATCTGTATCAGTGAGTTATTTTGCTTGTCACATCAGCATGGGTTAAGCTGGAACTTAAACCTCAATACTTTAAAATTAATAGTGTACTGTACAAATTAGGCCAAACATGTTACCTATAACACCAGCATGCAGCCCAAGCATATCATTTACATTTACAGCATTTAATCTTTGATTTATCTTTTTTATACAACTAAGCAATTAAAGGTTAAGGGCCTTGCTCAGGGGCCCAGCAAAGGCAACACACCACACCATTTACATTTTATATATTATTATATATTAGTTTTAAAAATATTTTCCTTATTGCAGCTGCTGTCTGAGAGCTACCGAAATTTCGTTGTATCACTACACTGGCAATAGAAGTCTTTCTTTTTTGTCCTTTATCTTCATCTAAAGGCATCTCCATAGGAATGTACACCAGTTAAAGATTTTGCCAGACCTGCTGACTTTTAGTCGATGAATTACCAAAATATGTTAAAATCTTTTTTCACAGTCAGTCAAATCAGCATTTGGGTCTTAGCTTGACATGCAGACCATCTGATGTACACTTAATAGTCACGTTATGAGTTACACTTTTACTGCTATTGAGACTAAATGCCCTTTTCATAGTAAACTTATTATGTAGGAAAATATGCAAATATGTTAAAATCTTAAATTTGATGTATTTTGGCCTTTATAATGCTTTCTGTTTGCCCCTACACCTCAGCATCAGTATTAATAATATTCGCTTTCAGTCTCTATAGTTTCTGAAGTGACTGTTTTTTTTTTTTTTGTGAAAGTTATGGTGATCTGTTGTTCCAGATCTGTAAAAGCCCTAAAGACATGCTGGACAGGAGACTGCAGCTACTCAGGGAGATTTTATTCAGTGAAGAGACCTACCTAAATGAGTTGGAAACCCTGCTCATGGTAACATACACACAGACACTTAAAAATGAAGTTGTACTCTGGTATATTGGCTATTATAATTATATTTGATTAAAGTAATAAATAAGTGCTGTAGCTAAATGGCACAGTTGCTTCTTTACAACTTGGGTTTCTGTCTGTGCAGAGTTTCTCTGCTGGTGTCTTCAATAGTTTCTGCGAAATATATCACATTTACATTAACCACATTTTGGCAGACGTCCTTGTCCAGAACGACTTACATTTATCTCTTTATACAACTGAGCAATTGGGGGTTAAAAGCCTTGATCAGAGGCCCAGCAGTGGTGGCTGAGAATTGAACCCTAGTCTTTCTGGTATCAACACCTTAATCACTAAGCCACCATTTCTACCGTCAACTGGTGGAGTTGCATAGACAAATTGCCCTTGTGTTGAAATAAATGTGACATGGTTTGTGTGTGTGGGTGCATGATGCACTGCAATAAACCCATGCACTGGTTATTCTGTTTCTTTTTTGTGTTACTAAACATAATGGATTTAGAAGCAATAATACAGATCGAATCATTTTTTAAAATAAAAAAAAATCACTATTGTATAAAGTACAACTGTATGTTTCTTTTAAAAATACTTCTTGTCTCTTACTTAGCAAGACAGGTCCTGGGTTTCGTTTTATTTAGCATGACAGCAAGACAGTTCCCTAAACATTTAAATAGAACCGGCACTTCTTTATTTTCACAGTCAGTCAAATCAGCATTTGGGTATAAGATTAAGATGCTTTAATCCCAGACCATCTGATATACACTTAATAGTCACATTATGAGTCACACTTTTACTTCTATTGAGATTAAATGCCCTATTTATAGTAAACTTTTTATGTAGGAAAAAAATAGGTTTATAGTTACTGAATTACAGATATGGCTGTTGCGCTGCTAATGTTAGTAATCTCATAAACCACATTGTGTCTAGCCTGTTGAAAAGTGTGTTCTGTCTTTGTGGCAGCAGAGTTTTCGCTGTTATTTCAACAAGCCAGCGGTATTTGAACTGAAGCATCTAATGCATATTTCCTTTCTCTTTTATTGTCTGTTCCATAGCCTCTGAAGGCTCTCAGAGCTTCAGCTGGTACATCCCAGCCGGTGCTGTCCATCGAACAAGTCCAAACAGTGTTTTACCAGCTGCCAGAGCTATTAGATCTTCACACTGAGTTTTATAGCAGCCTCAGAGCTAAACTACAAATGTATTTAGATCTGGAACCAGGTCTTCCCATGGATCTTGACCTATTTGTTGGAGATCTCTTTATCAAATTTGTGAGTTTTTTTATTTAAGTATCAAGAAGCTTTGTTGTAATTTTAACTATATATAGCAGATGCAGTACACAATGAAATTAAACAATGATTTCCAGGATAATGGTGCTACATAAAACAACACAGAACTACACAAAACAACAAAAAGCTACTTAAAAGCAGAACAACACCAAGCTAAGAACTAAAGAATAAGTGTCTTAGCAACATAAAGTGCATGTGTGCAACCTGGTGCAAACAGTGCAAGATAAACAGTGCAAATAGACAATACAAACACCACTCCAGACAATGCAAAATAGGCAATACAAAAAACACATAATACTCTGAGTACATTAAATAGCGCTGGCCAAATTATAAGTAATATTACTATATGGTAAAATAAGCGATTTTTACAGTATGAATGAATTCATGGTACATAGTGGGTTTCACACATTTATTACAATATGGAAAGACATCGCAGACAAGTGTGTGCTTTTAACTTTGTAGAAAAACAAGAGTTTGTTAAAGACACACTTATGTGTGTGTGGTGGTAAGGTGTCCACTTTGGCCACATAATGTTTTTATTTTTTAATTTTAGCTCCAATATACTTTGGCCACATAATGTTTTTATTTTTTAATTTTAGCTCCAATATACTTCACTAAACACCCTTACATTATGTATTATTACATTAAATTACATTACTAAGATTCTGGTCACATTTTAATTGCAATTTCTATAACAGGCTATACTATACTTTATTTCATGTGATATGTAGGTAAGCCAGTTAGGAGTGTATCGAGGATTCATTGATAATTATGAGAATGCTGTAGAGATAGTGAAGAAATGCACCCAATCAGACCCACGATTCCGAACTATTGCCCAGGTGTGTATGCTGTTTTAGTACTTACTGTTGTTTGTGTTTGTGTATAAATAAAAATATTGACTTACAGAAAAATATTGTATTATTAAATGTAAATTCCTGTTTATTTCGTATTATGTAGAGCATGAAGTCCACCAAAGGATCAGACAGTTCGAAAGCTATGTACACCTTTGAAGGTACTAAAAATAAAGGTTGTTTTCAGTTATCAGTTGTTTTTAGTTGACTTTTTTGTTGTTGTTAGTTTTGTCTATTTAATTATGTTTTTATCTTACAGCCCTTCTGTACAAGCCTCTGGACAGAGTGACAAAGACAACTCTTGTTCTGCATGTAAAACACATTATATGTCATTTTCACTTTCTCAGGGTGGAAATTTTCTTTTTGCAGTTCTTACATGTCTCTCCTTCCCGCACAGGATCTTCTAAAACACACTCCAACTGATCACTATGATATAGGGGTGCTACAGGAAGCTCTACGTGTCTCAAGTAGCTTCCTGTCAGGGCTTAATGAGGGATCGCAATGCAAGACCTCTGTCACTCTTAGTAGAGGAAAGGTACGTACATGCATACAAGCACAACAAATTCACACTAACAAACACTAACCCATGAGTCTACATATCCAAAAGCGACAGCTAAACGTCAGTTTAACCACTGTCACTGATCATTTGAGTCTAAGTAAGACTTACAAATAACATCTCAGAAACTACATACTGAATTTGAGAAAAATAAGAACCAAATAACATAACGAGCCTTTCACTAATCTTTAGACTGGACTAATTTAATATATTATCAAAAAACTTCCATACAAGTATTGTTTTATGCAAAGGCAACTGACTTTCTTGCCTTTGCTATCAGTACAAGCACACAAACATGAGCTTTAGAGCTATATACCAGTGTAAAAGCTGTGGCGTGTGACCACCTTATAAGGCATTCGAATAAATAACAATTGACACAGTAAGGAAAAGTTGTTGGGTGTGTGTCTAATAGAGACGGCAGCTTGTGCGTGATGGATTTGTGGTGGATGTCTGTAATGGTGGACGCAGCCTTAGACACCTTTTTCTCTATACTGACCTTCTTCTGTGTGTCAAACTGAAGTATGGAGCAATGGGGTGAGAGATATCTGTCTAATTCCATTAGAAAAGCAGATCACAATTGTAAAATACATTTTACAAATAGTTTTGACCAGCCCTGTATAAGTTCTTGTGTGTGTGTGTGTGTCTCAGGAGGCAGCCTCACTACAGATTTTGTTGGTATATGCCAATAGCTGGACTCAGGATGAACTGGGCAGCAGAACAGGATGCAACAGCTGACCTTCAGTTCAAAATCAACAACATGAGACTAAAGATGTTTCACTTGAGGCGTGCATTCAGGCAGTTCATGGTAATGCTTGTGTTTGTGACTGAGCCAGTAATAACTGTGTGTGTGTGTGTGTGTGTTTTTGTATGTCAAAGTTATTATCTTTTTCATCTCATTTTCATGTACGTTTCATTTCCATAATGCTAAAAGTATGTGCGCACTTGAACACCCCACAAATATATCAGCCTCCTGAAAAAACTTGCCACAAATTGGCAATTTTTAAAAAAAAAAGGTCATTGTGTGCTGTAGCTTTAAGCTTTACTTTGGGATGAAATTGGGATGACAAACCTTTTTACAGCATTAAAATGCTATTATGAACCAGACAGATTGGTGTCGAAGCACTTGTGTTCTGTTCTGAGCCCCAGAGAACTTAAAAAAAAAAGTTTGGCAGGACACCAGGGATTAATGTTGTTCAGTTTTTCTTATAGCTTAATAAGCACACATTCTTTCAAAATGTAGTGAAATGCATTCTCAAAGAATAAAGGGTGAAGATAAAAAAAGACCTTATTAAGCACATTGTTTGTGAAATGATGCACATTTGGATATGATGGTCAGGAGTCTGCATACGTTTGGCTATATGGTGTGTTAGTTTCCATTACTTCCATTTTATAATATTTTTAATTCATTATTTTAATTCAACATTTTGTGTAAAGAAAATGTGTCATTGAAAAAATGTGTAAGAATGTGTCTTTTTTTGTATGTTATAGAAAGAGAAGAGAGAGTCGATTTCTCGTGCTGTTGATCGCTGTAGAAGAAAGCTTGAAACATGTGAAATTTGGCTTCTCACCCACAAACCTTCATTTATCTTAGAGCTACACAGCCCCAGCAGCAAAGTGTGATCTTGTTACATATATACAATCACAAAAATAAATACCCCTGTGAATTTGTAATTGAACAGAACCATACAGACATCATTTTCTTTCTCCTTTTAGAGTCACACCATTCATTTACATTCTCTGTATGAGCTGGAAGAGTGGAAAGAAGCAATTAACCACTGCAAAGCAGAGAGTGTGTGGACATTTAGCATGTCTATATGAAATATACAGGTGATGCTTTTATCATATCATTTTAATCGTGTGTGTATGTGTGTCTCAGATATAGAAACAGTGCCACCAGACTTGCTCTCTCTCACCAACTCTTGTGTTAAGCTTAGAATGACTCAACAGCTGCCCCTTTGCTGCCTTAAACCTGGTCAGTATCTCCCTTGTTACAGGAACACACTTACATACACACACTCACATACTGCGAATCTCACTGATCTGTCCATTTTCTTTACTGTCAATTTCTGTCTTTCACACAGATGATGAAGAAAACAGCGTGTGTGGGAGTGTATGTGTAATTGTGCATTCAGCCGGTGGGCTACAGCAGCCAGTCAGTAGGTTCTTTTTCCTTTATTATCTCAGTCATGTATACAGACAACAGCACATGACACAAAATCACAATTCATTAAGCAAACAGGGACAAAACAGATTAACTATATAACATAAAGCGCATTATCCAGACAGGAACATGCTTAATTAGATTAGATTAGATTCAACTTTATTGTCATTGTGCAAGGTACATGTACGTTGTAGGTTGTGGTGTTTTTGAGAAAGCATGTTGGTGGTGGGTTTTAGAAGGTAAGCCAAAGGGCTTGCTCCAAAAGCATTGATCCTCTTAGGTTTCCCCCTAGAAAAGGCTCTTAGGTTGTTTGGAGTAACTTAACGTAAATTCTTGGCAGAAGCTTTAGTCATAGATGTTGTGAAATGAGATTTGACAATGAGCAGTTGGACCAGATTTGTTAACCGTGATTACTAATAATGTCCTCAGGTAGCCTGAAATAATGGGTTTAATCTAGGGTCAACAAACTGGTTGTCCTGCCAAGTTTAGCTCCATCTTAATTCAAACACACCTGAACTAGCTAATTAGGGTATTGCTAGGTATACCTGAAAGGGACATGTGTTGAAGCAAGTTGGAGTTTAACTTCACAAGACAACTACACTCGAGGATTGAGTCTGGTGACCCCTGGGTTGAATAGGCATTTTTCTGTAACAAAGACTGTGGGTAAGCAGAGCAGTTAATTAAATAAAAATATAATAAATAACATACATATAAATAAAAAAATTGACAAATAAATAAATAAATAATAAATGTTTAAAAATGAGGGGGAAAAAAGATACAATTTTAATGATTGTGTTTTATTTTTAAAGAATCAGCCAAAGTCTTGTACTTCTTTATGACTGCAGGTGCCTACGTGTGTGTAGAGGTTGATGGCTTTGAGATTTTTGAAAGAAGAGCTCAGACCTGTCTTTCATCACATAGTCTGATGCCTCAGTGGGATCAGGTATAAACTCCACCTGTACAAACACGACACATTCTTTACATTAGCTTTCATGATAGTTTGATTGACTTATTAAATCTGTACTTAATGTCTAATTATATATAAGTTTAAACAAGTCATTCCAAAGCCTAAAGCATACAGGTGACGCTTACAGTGTATAGGATCTTAATAATACTTAAGCTGACTTTAAAACAGTAAAGCCTGGGGAAAAATTGACTTTGTACCCTTTTGTGTGTGTCTGTGATAGGAGCTGGTGCTAAAGGTTGATGGAGCTCAGCACCTGCACCTGTTATGTATCTCTCCGACAGAGGAGAACATTTTGGGTAGAGCTACGATACAGGTGAGATGTACCGTAGCTTCTTTTGGAATTAAGCTCTATATATATCGGGTTTTCCTAATAACAGACTCAGTACAGTGTTTTATATGATGAGAATAAATTTCCAACGTATGATGTTCACAGTTAAATCCTGCTGATATGCTGAAAAAGTGGAAGAAGATAAACGTGAATATGGACTCAATAGAGGTGATGCTGTCAATCAAATACACACCCCACCCACTTGAACCACCAAGCTCAACCCTTCTTGAGCATCAGCCTGTGTTTGGTGTGTTGATTGAAGATGTAGCAAGGTCAGAATTTATTTTTATTTACTAAAGAGCTAACTATTTTTTTGTCATTTAATGGTTTACATTTGCGAAATAAAATAAAAAAAAACGTACACACAAAGCTGAATGAATTTTAGATCTTCTCAAATTGTGTCATACTACAAAATGAGCAACAATTCGTGGATCAATTTTGACAAAACAACATAAGAGATGACTAATAAGTGGAAGGTCTAGGAGGAAGTATAGTTATGTAAGACTGGGATATTTCAACATGACAAAATCACAGTTCTGCAAAAAGTAAAAGTACACTTTCTGTCACGTTTTGAATTGGTTGGTTTTCTGCGTAATTTCCATGATTTAATTAGCTGAATTACTTCTTAACCCCACCCCCCAAAATTTCCCACCTGGGATATCTGTTTGCCCATCTTTTTGTGATTGGCAAGAACCAAGCCTGATAATGATGCTAAGTTATGTATACTTACATTCAGTAGTGTGTGTGTGTATTTTGTTTACTATAGACAAGAGCGGGTACTGGTTCCTCATATAGTGCGCTCCTGTGTGGATGAGGTTGAGAGAAGAGGAATGGAGGAAGAGGGAATTTACAGAATCTCAGGAGCCAGCAATGAGCTTCAGGCTCTAAAACATGCCTTTAACACCAGTAAGTGTGGTTAGAAAAGGTCCTTTCTAATCAGAGACTTAAATCCGGGCCACAAAATGCAATATTTTATGACAAAACCAAATAACATTAAAAAAAATAATAACAAGAAATTCATTTGGTAAATAAAAAGCATCTGAAAGGAGAATATTTGCACGAAAAACTGTATATCTACCAGCCTACCAATAATATTGAACAGATTTGTCTCCTAACTATCATCGCTCTTCTCTTTTACGGTTCCTCTTTGTCTTTAGATTACTGGGAGGCTATGAGTAAGGTGAGAAATGTGGATGTTAATGTAGTGTCTGGTGCTCTTAAGCTCTATTTAAGAGAACTGCCCGAGCCTCTTATTCCTGTTGCATATTTTGAAAGGCTCTCCAAAGCAATGGGTAAGTTTCATGCACTTGTTCTTTTTTCAGTCACTCCCTCTAACACATAAAAACTGACAATGTGTATCTTTAACAGAGCTGACTGACCCGAATCTCAGAGAAAGTACCATGTTGTCCGAGCTGCAATCCTTTACTGACGTCAGTCGCAACACACTTCTCTTTCTCTTACATCACCTTAAAGGGTACTTTCCTGTATCTTATTGGATTTTCTCATTTGCATTTTTACTGTAATAGGATTCAAGGTTTCCTGGTCATTTAGGGGAAGTGGTAGATCAGTTGTTAAGGTGGTAACCTGTTAATTGGAAGATTGTGGGCACTAGTGTATAAATTACCCAAAAGCAATACTTAAGTATATTTATTTTACTAAAAAAAATAATTTTAGTAATAGTTAAAGTCACCATTTAGAATAGTAATTGATTAAAAGCAGGGGCGGCTCTGGAAATTTAGGGTTGTATGAAAGAACATGATGTTGGACCCCTTCCACACTCATTCTGCACTGTTACTACTAATAAAACAGATCTTTAGGGCCCCCTAAAAGGTGTGAGCCCTTAGAATCATCCCCCATCTTACTTAAAAAAGCGGCAACAACATTTTATTGTCCAAAAACATGTATGTTAGGTTGATTGGGGACTCTAAATTGACGGTAGAAGTAAGTGTGTGTGTGTGGCCCTGTGAAGGACTAGCAACCTACCTTTCGCCCTTTCAGAGATGGCTGAAAAAAAGCTCCAGCAGATCCCTGTGACCCCGATTTAGGGAATAAGCCGGTGTAGAAGATAAATAAATAATTGTATGCTTTCAAGTATAATAACAATTATGTATATTAATTGTTATATTACTAATATTATATATCATAGTAAATTAACAAACCAATTTCCTGATATTTTATATTTCCAAACAAATAATGGCAGCGAGTATTACCCAATCAGAGGAAGATGGATGGGATGGTTAGCATGAATAGTGCGGAGAAATGGCATTGACCAAAAGTACACAATTGATTTAGGAAATGAAGTGGAGTAAAACAAAGTATTCTTACTGATTGTGGTTTTATTTCCCAGCACAATAAAGCTGCCATTGCTTAAAGGCATTAACCACCAACTGCTCAGTTGGTTAAAAAAGAGATAAAAGTCACCAGTTTAACACCCCTTTATCTTTTGTGCCCTTTTTCTTAGTGTTGCAGAAAAGGAGCAACTAAATAAAATGTCTCTGAGTAATCTGGCCACAGTGTTTGGTCCTACTCTCATGCGCCCCCCAGTGGCCAGTGTCGATCAGTGTTCTCCCCCAGTGGACATCTCTCAAGAGGTTGATGTTCAGGTAAATTATCCGCCATATTCTACTTCTAAATGTGAAATGCATTACAGCAACACTAGTAAACTGCGCAATATAAATGTCTGTGTGTATGTTTTTCCTCAGGTCCATGTGATTTACCTTTACCTTCAGATTCCGAATCTTCCTGAAGCTTTTGCTACAAAACCATTAGATACCGAGGAAGACTCATGACAGTAAAATTAGTGCTGTGTGTTTTACGTACATAATAGAAAGGAAAATTATGCCCCAAATCTTTCAATGGAATATATACCATGTATATTTATCTCATTTTGTTTAAACTGATTAATTATTACACCTTTGACTGTATGATTACAGAAAACTTGTGTTTTGTAATAAAAAATTGTTAAATAGTCCTCTTAGAGCACCATCTGCAAATTGTTCTGAACACATGCACAAAAACAGTTATGCAGGTTTGTGGTTAAAAGCGTAAGCTGTATGTTTCAGTTTGTCTAATGAATTTATATATATGGATATGTAACCAATATGGGAATATGGTGGCTCATGGTTGAGGTGTTTGACTGCCAACCTGAAGAGTGTGGGTTTGATTCCCAGCTTTACCAAGCCACCAATGCTGGCCCCTGAGCAAGGCTCCTAACCCCTAATTGCTCAGTTGTATAAATGAGATAAATGTAAGTCGCTCTGGATAAGAGTGTCTGCCAAATGCTGTAAATGTATAGTTTCTAATACCAGCCTTAAATTTTGAAATGCAAAAATCAGCCTCTGACTAATAACCTGTACACATTTAACCAAATGAAACCTCCAGAGTTCACCCTTCCCCATGATTACAAGAGTGCCTGAATGTTTCGGGAGTTAATTAATCTTTGCTGCTATTTTATATTTCAGACTTTGGGCCCTATGAAGGAATATAAGGTTGGGCCCCTGTTACTTCTTATAAAATACATTTACCCTAACTGCATTTGGCAGACGGCCTTATCCAGAGCTACTTATATTTCTCTTTTTTTAAACAGTTGAGCAATTGGGGGTTAAAGGCCTTGCTCAGGGGCCCAACAGTGGCAACTTGGTGGTGCTGGGAATTGAACCCCGATCATCCAGTTAGCAATCTAACAATTTAACCACTGCACTACCACTTTGCATGGGCCACCTTCTCTACCTTGCGGTGCCCATGCGCTACATAAAAAATATTTAACAATGCCTTGAAGTTGGAGTAGGCTAAATAATTGCCACTAGATTTTTATTTCCTGTTATTGTTTATTTTGTCATTTTATCATGTAGTAGGTTAGCTAGTTATTTTGATACACCTAGCCATGGCAATTTACTAGCTAAGGGTGTATTTATGTGCAAATCATTGATTTAACAGAACGTTTCTGTAGTTTTCATCAAAATCAAAATAAGTTTTTTAGTAAAATAGGTCAAACACTATTCTGCTGTATGCCTGTTTAAAGACAATTTAAAAGAACGATAAAAACACATCATGTTTTTGACGCACAGAAGATTAGTGCTCTTTAATAAACTAAATCCCAATTCTACAGATGCTCCACTAGGTGGGACAGTCAACCTAATAGAGTTAGGGTTTATGGCAACTGTCCAACATACACACTATTGATTCACCAATGATCTTTCTACCATTACTAGACAAATCTCCTCACACCCACCAAACAAATCAATCTGCTATGGTTTGACTCCAACAAGACCAAGCATCGACTTATATCCTGCAAGACATCTGGAGGACACACATACACCAGAGTCTGTCCAGATTCATCTCTGCTTATACAGCAGGGTGTTAACTTTCACCATGCACACACCACCTGCTTAGTGGAGGCTACTCGTTTTGTCTCCCTCCACTTGTGCCTTTGATCACTAATCCTGAATTTGAGGAGAAAAAATTACTGCTTCCAGAATTATAAAAACAGCAGACAGGGAAAAAAGTCCTCTGGTGTCAGATATGTAAAGAAACACACTCCAAGCATCGGCATTCAGAGTAAGAGTGAATGTCAGGCTGAAGTATGAGTCATAAATCAGCAGTTCTATAATTCCTATGATTAACGACAGGCACACACACTGGGGAATGGAAATACTACCTGAACTTAGATTTATCTCCCTTGCAAAAATCAGAATATTGTAGAATACAAGCAGAACAGTGACAGACACAAATGACCTCCAGATGTGGCAATCATGTGCCATCTTTTCATTCAGTAACAACCTGTAGTCATTTTATTAACATGATGAAATCACAAAGGAAATATAATACTTAAAAATTAATTTAAGGAAAATTCACAGAAACATCAGGCTCTTATCTTTATGCTGAACATTCCTTTCTGTCAAATTCCTGAATTGAATCTACTGAGCAGGTGTTGTAAAAAAACAACAACCCATAAACATGTTAAAAATCATGGGCAAAAACTTGATTTGCCTTCATTTGCTTGATTTGTTTTTTATTTACGCTGCTAATAATTGTTTCCATGTTATTTTAAATACGGCTTTTGTACAGTAGGACATGGTGAACTAGACATTGCACTGTTTTTTGGGGTCAGGGGTTGGGGGTCACATTGCTATGGATGCAGTACATTCATCTGAAAGATATTCATGCTTGGGATCAAGTGGATTGACCCTCTTGCTCTCGGGTTAACAGAAGCCGCATGTGTATCTGGTTCCCCTAGCTAACATGTGTGCCTGTAAATAAAGAAGAAGAGTGGCTGTCTGAGCATGAATGCATGTTTTCAAAACACAACGGGAAAAATTTCCGAGTAGGTTTAACTTTCGGTATCAGTGTTCAGTCATAGAAATGTACAGTATACATAGACAGAAGGATTGATAGGGGAAGAGAGAGAGAGAGAGAGAGAGAGAGAGAGAGAAGGAGGAGGTTTCATCGAACTTTGACGCTAACCGTCGTAAGACCCGTAAAATTTCATTTTGCTAAGCAGTAAATGTGGCGCTCAGAACATGGTGTTTATCCCACACACACACTGTGTGTATGTGTGTGTCTAAGTAGGTGCCAGTGATAAGGCATTCTCACCTGTCTGTAACAACACACTTTATCTTGTTTAAACACAGAAAACAGACCACACTCGATGGTAGTCTGGTAGTGAAGTACGTTTGGGGGCTCAGTTGGTGCACAGCATGTGTTATCTGATACACACAGTTGGCATGTAGACAAAATACCAACAGTGTTGGTGAAAAAGCATGCATGTGTGTGAGTAATACTTGAGCAGGCATTTTTTTGTACTGCCAAAGGCAAAGAGTTTTAAGTTTATACTGTTAGGAAAACTTCACCATGAACAGAGTAGAGACAGGTGCTGCCTGGACAAACAGAGACTCTTTATTCTTTAAAGGAAACATTTAACCTGCTGTCCATTTTAATCTGTACAATTTAACACAAATGTCTTCTGGACATTCTGCATTTTGGAACTACCATCTTTCCCCCTGCTGCACTAAACTTCTCCTTCTACCACTGATCGAATAACTGTGATCGAGGAAAGAAGCTCTTGCTTTAATATTGGTATAATAAATTAATTTTCCATTTCATTCTTATTCTTTACAGGATCACAGTAAGCCTTATGACTAGCTCAGGGACAACCAAACAGGGTGCAATAACAATACACACAATTAACAGTATCAACCTACAATGTAGGTTTATCCAGTTGGTGAACAACCCAAAGCACCCTGAAGTAAACCCTCCAAAATCAATGCACACAGAGCTGAGATACAAATCAAACTCATAACCCCCAGAACGTCTGAGAAAAAACTTACTTACCATGTGATGGCCACCATTTCATCATGAATATTTTAAGATAAACATTTTTTTAATTACCCACCTTTACCTTTATTGGATTTTCATTGTAGTAGAAGCAAAAACTATTAAATAGACATTTAATTAAGACACTAAAAGGCAAAATATTTTAATTATAATTTTAATTATAATTATAATGGAATGGAATATGTGTGCATATATGTGTGTATTTTTTGTAGTGCTTTAAATTTGTGTCACTAATTTTGGGAATCCACCAAACATGACTAATAATCAATAGTGGTGAATTTAAACACATATTAAAGAGCATGTCTGGTGCAATATCTGGTGCCAAATTATTCAGTACTGCCGGTTTTTCTAGAGATTTTTTGTCAAAAATAATTATTTGTTATAGAAGCTTTGGTAAATTCTTTAATAATTTTTTTTTAAATGTCACAAAGTATTACACCAAAAAAAACCCAAAAGTATAAATTATATATATAATATATATTATAATATTTGGCCATGTGTGCTAGATCTTTGGAGTCTCAGTTTGTACAATATGGACAGATGAGTGACAATCTTGTTTTAATTTTATTTATCTAGGTGTGTTGTGTGTCTATTTAAGTTATGTACAGTAAGTCCCTGCTTAAGGCTTCTTGAAGACACGCAGCACTTATTAACACGCAAGTGCATTAAAGACACACTTTGTATCAACCATATACATTTTAATCAGGGGCAGCTACAATAAATAATTTTTATCCAGAGACGTCTGCCACATTTAATTAGTATATTGCATACCAGCTTTGGTATATAACTATACAGAATTTACAGGTAATAAGACATGAAAAAGTTGCTGTTAATACAGGACTTTAGCAAATCTTTTTTCACACAACAGATATTTTAATCAAGCCTTTATAATCACATCTCCTCCACCACTGACTAGCAGGCTAATCTTGGCATTTAGGTAGTCTCTTAATTTAACCGCTGCAGCATTTACCCAGCTAACCGAGAACAATCCAACAACTTTCACTAACAATGTTTTAAAAGCTGTCTAAATGTTAGGACAAAACATTGTTAAAATATTTTTATGGAACATTTAATAGCTCATATGTTATTGTAATATTAGGAGAAAATGTTCTTGAAACGTCTTTGTAACATTATTCGTACTCAATTAATGTTCTTAAAATGTTTAGGAAGAATATTCTTAGAGCATCACCATAAAATAAAATTTTATTAACTTCAAGTAAAGTGGACATTTTTATGTATTTGGACCATTTCAAATCCTGTTCCTGAAATCAAAACCATATGTTTGAAAAACGTTCTCAGAACATAGATTTGTTAGAATGCTCATATCCTAAACATCCTCTTATTTTAGAATAAGAACCTGCTGCATGGATATAAAGCTATTTTAGTCTATGTTTAAACTGGTGTAATGTGCTGTCATTATTATTTATTAAAAGGAAAGACTGGCCTGCCAGCTGCAGCTGCTGGATTTGGAGCTCTCATAACACACACAAAAAAACCTATTAAGACAATAAAGCAAAAAAAATTTGGTTTGTTTCAGAGTAATATGCTAGATGATAAAACACTGCATCCTAAAGTGTGTGATGTCTTTTAAAGATGAACATACATTTCTTTTAGTTCGGTTTAATTGGATGTTGTGGAACGTCGGCAATTCAAGATCTTGTTCTTGTCAGTTCTTGTCATTACTTAATTAATAGCAGCTATAAACAAGTCATTCTCACATCATCTTCTGTTCTGTCAATATTAACAATACAGAAAGATTGTTAGTAAAACATATAAAAGTACACAATGGTTTTGTGATTTTTAATAGTTTAAATATCCTTTTCTTTTGTTCATATATATAATTTTCTTTGGTTGAATATAAGCACTTCTTTTAAAATTAGGTGTCTATTGGTCTATATTATGACCAACAGCTGCCATATAAGTCTCTTTTGTGAAATGATGTTTTAGAATAAGCACAAACGAATAAGGCTTTTAATTTCAATTAACAAATAGTACTTTATAATATAATCTGCTGTTATACTGGAAGAATTAATGCTGAATTCATGAGCACTTTGGCATAAAATTGAATAATACACCGAATCCTTTTTTGCCTAACAAATAATTAAAAACACAGGCAAATGTCAATCCTGATTCTTAAAGTATTAACCAATAATTAATTAATATCCATGCTTAGCTAACTCTGTGTAGTAATAATGGAGTTTCTAGTAAAAAATCCAAACATGACATTTATTCGTTCACTGCCTAACCAAATCAATCATAGATGTTTGTCGTTTGACGTGCATGGTCTTTTGCTGTTGAGCTTTGTTCCTTCCGTCTGTGTGTTACAGAAAGCACTGGCGTTGATGTAGGCAACCCGTCTGTGTGAATCTCCCCAGGCTCACTAGATAGGCTAGATTTTGCCGGAGTCTCCGATGGATAATGCTGTGTTTCTTGCAAAAAACCTCGAGTATCTTGATTCTCGAATTTGTCTCTGTCATGATGAAGTTGTCGTTGCATGTCATGTGTATTTTCTTGTGGGTT
Organism: Bagarius yarrelli; assembly: GCA_005784505.1. NCBI lineage: Eukaryota > Metazoa > Chordata > Actinopteri > Siluriformes > Sisoridae > Bagarius > Bagarius yarrelli. The sequence continues at coordinate 3,427,226 of VCAZ01000031.1, read as the reverse complement.
GGGATTATTATTGTGCGAGTGTGTGTGAACAGTATCTTCAGACTTTATAGATTTCTGAGGATAGTTATGCAGCCTGTCAGGCTCAAATTGCTTGAGATGGGGTGTGATGTGTTCCTCATGTGTGTGTAAAAGGGAGTGTGTCCGTGTTGTAGAATTTGTGTATGGAAGGCATTTTCCTTTATTGTCCTGTCCACGAAATCCTCTTAGTTTGGGATTCCAGTGTTCTCGCCATTGAAGGGCCATAGTGGAGCGATCAGCGACCAGACGTCTCTCTCCTGGGGCCCAGCCCCTCCTGTTTTCCTCTGCACCAATTAAGAGGAATGTCCTGCCCAGTTGGAGGGTTGGGCAACCACAGCTAACATCATGATCAGGAATCCAAAGGGTTTGAAGTCCTCTTTTGACTTGAGACAATCCAACACGGAAAACAGACTGCACCCACACAGAGAACTGCCACCAGGGACCAGAGCGTTCCTTAGACCTCACCTGTATCTTTAACACTAAAAGAAAGCAAGAGAGAAAGAGAGATGACTTTACCAACTGTGTTAAAATTTTTATTTTTTTACTTTTTTTATTAGACTCTTACCATAATCTTTAAGGCAGAATGTCTCTAAATTCATTTTGACTTTGGCTAGAGAAGGCTGGCAATAAGATAGGCACTCCTCAGCTGATAAAAATATATGAAAAACAAATAAAGATGGTTTGAAGATTCACATCTTTTTAGGAGACCACACACACACACACACACACACACACACACACACACACACACACACACACACACACACACACACACTAATAGTCCACAAGGTGGCAGCTGTTAACAACAAATAAGAGATCAGCAACTAAAAAGGACAAAAACAAAACATTCACACATCTCTTAAAGGTTCTGCAAATAGGTCATGATCAGAGGTGGGCAGTAGGGCGACGTATTTAGCTTGTTATATTCACCTACGTAGCTTTTTTTGTAATAAAAAGTAGTCTTAAGTGTTTTAAGATTTAACAGACCTTACTTTTACTCTGACTCAGGTTAATTTTTAACCACAGAAATTGTCTTTTACTTCACTAAATTTAACAGTGTGCCTGCCTCACTATTAAATGTTAATTATGAAATGTATTTTAATAATTATTTTCCTTTATGTTGCGTAAAATAAGATGGTGATTCTCATGATAAACTGCTGCTACGTATGTGAGTGAAATACGCTCATTTAAAAAAGCGTTTACTTCCGAAAATAACAGCCAAAGAGGGAGATGGAGTGAGTATATAAGCGGAGACAGGCCAGCCATGGACTTATATTTAATATATTTTAGATGTGTTAGAGTGTCAAACAGCAGCTCTATAATGTGATACGTTCGTTTACCAAACAAGTTGCGATATCAGAGTACAGAAATTCCAGCTCCAACCTGAGAAAACCTATGTTTCATTCTATGGTATTTTTCAGGGTGATTCTGGTACTATAGGCACTTTAACCTTACCTTAAGTTACTAAAAACTCTGTCTTTTTTTGTCTTTTTTACACATATTTTATGTATTTGAATGTTCAGATTTCAGGATTTTCCCTTCATTTAATCATATCAAAAGTAACTAGTAACCCACAAGTAACTTTATACAATAATAATTCTACTGAAACGTAGATGTACTTGTACTTTAGTATAATTTTTGGCTACTCTACACCCACCTCTGGTCATAATGCAGCATTTCCGAAATAAACAAAATATAGCTCACCTATGCTATATTGGGGTTGGTAAACTGGAGTTGGTGGAGCAGCTTCTGGGATGCCTGGTGACAGAGATAGGCTCATTATAGCAAGCACTGACAAGTTTATTTGTGTGCCTTTGATTTAGACTTTGAGCTTTTTTGCACCTTGCTGATGTGTGAGCTCTCTAATCCCAGTGGTGGCTCATTAGTGCATACTGATCATGGATCTGTATATGCTTGTGTCTTTAAACAGATACCAGAATTCGGATGTGTGCATGCTGGTTATTAATATGTTCTTTCATTCTTCCTATCTTTGCTTTCCCAAACAATCCCACACACTCTGATACACTTTAGCTACAAAGGCTTGTAACTCTGGACCCACCATATATTAATGCTTGTCCTTTTGCCCATAGCTTTGACATAACTGGGACAGTGACACCTTATCCCTCACCTCGGCCCCCCATACTGTAACCTTGTTTAGCTGCTCCTACATGTCACCATGCGCTTCATAGCCTATACAGAATAAGCATACATTCAGTTTAGACTTCAATTACAGGTGATCTGTTGTACTAAGAGTGGCTATACACCGAAGAGGTTCTGAATCCTTGCATTTACACAAAAAACATTGATGATTCATTTGTCCTTGTGCCAAAAATACTCTGCATGCTTTCTGGAATGCAAGATAAAAATCCGCCACAGTTTTGCCAGTGCCACACTAATAATACTGTTAGGTCCATTTCCCTGTGTTAAATGATGAGACCATTTCCTCTTCTATTAAGTGGCAAATGTTTCATGGGTGCTGGCCTTAGCTAAGTTTTAGCTATGGCCTGAGTTAAGATCCCTGGTTATAAATAACCCAGTCATACCCAGCCCAGTAAAACAACAAACAAGCTTGTCTTTCACTTAGCCCTTACTAGTGAAGAATTATGGGTCTGACAACCCGGTAGGGACACTGGCCGCTCGCCTGAGTGCTACAACAGGTGTCTCCTGTATGTGTCACCTAAGTAGAGATTTAAAAGTGTTGCTTTTACTAAGCTTTGATAGGGCAATGCAAGCAGATTATCACTCTCCAGACTAACATCAGTAGGAATAAAGAGTTTGTAAGTTTAACAAAGGCTGACTACCAGGTGAATCGAAGTGCAACCATAGTACCAAAGGCCAAAGAAGGTTTAGTGATTTGTCTGGATTCACTAATCATTTAACCACAGAAACAGGAGGTAACTTGTTGGAATTTTTTTTTAAATCCAATATCAACAAACAAAAGGTTTGTCCAATAAATGATTCAATAATTAGGCCAAGAGCAGTCAATGTCAACATAAAAATCAAGTCATTTAAAAGAAGAGAATATAAAAGAAAATAATTATAGTGCAATCTACTTAATAAAACTTTATTGTCCCTCTTAAATGTGGGATTGTTCAATGTGTAATGTAAAGAGTATTTAACCTAACCCTACTGTATCTGCTCGACATGGTCCTGGATTAAAAGACTTACGAATACATGGCCGGAGTGCTGAGTGCCCGTGTTTGTATCCGACAGCACAGCGGTTACATCTTTGTCCTGTGACTCCCTCCCGGCAGAGGCATTGGCCTGTGGACTGATTACACCATCGGCCTACTGCGCCTAAAGGGTGGCACTGACATGCTGGAGAAAGAGGAAAAAAGACAAAAAAGTAGTTATGGAGAAATCACTTATAATTATTGTGAAATTAAAACATCCTCTTTTTCTAGTGTATGTATATACATATTTTATAATTTATAGTTATGTTTCATTTATATTACATCTCATACTTTGTAGTTGTTTTTTTTTAACACATTTACTCATACTTATGTATTTTATATTATTTTTATTTTTACCCACTTTATGTTTACACGTCGGACAGTCATAGAAAAGCATTTCACTGCATTCTGTACAATGTATGATTATTTATGTGATAAATAAAATTTTTATTTTTATTTTAATGTATTCTTCAGGAAATATTACGTGAGATTTTATAACTCTAACCTGCACTTTAGTTTTTTTCATGTTTTTTAAGAAATCTAGTGTAATTTAAATGTGGGAGAATCCTAAAACGAAACAATGCAACATAAACCCATCTATAGGCAGCAGGAATAAAGTGGCTATAAAAACAGCAGAGGCGACCAAGCAGCTCCGCTAACTCACTCATTCAAAAAAACTGCCTTGCAAAACTGTAAATTGAAATCAGAAAACGTAAAAAATCAGAGTTGCCTATAAAGTTGATTTCATTTTAAAGCCTAAGAAGTTGTGCCTATCAGAGCATAATATGTATGGGACATTTACACACAAAGGCCGCCCACAGTGTGAAGTTATATTAGGACTGAAAGCTCATATAAGCATGCCACAAACATGAGAGCAAAGGTCAAATGTCAGAGCACATTCCAGCAAAGTGTAGCCATAACATAGACAAAATACCCCCCTGCTTTCTCTTACCTATACACACAAGATTAAACATCAGGTAATGCATTGCCACTATCTGTACTGGTTAATTGCTCCAAATATCTGTAATAGTATTTTATTGAGAAACTAAAGTGGCTATGGCCGCTTTGATATACCAATCGATATTGGTATCTGCCAGTGGTTAAAACAGCTTTAAAATACCTTCTTCTTTTTTTTTTTTTTAAACAATGCAGAGCTTATTCTGGGTCGGAATTTACACCACTGAGGCTCTGACCGGGTGGACAGCAAGACAAATTGTAAATGCATGATCTGTAAATGCAGTGATTGTGCATGCATTGTTTTTTCCCCCATTTTGAATAATCAATATCCAACAACTTATTCAGCTGAAACCGTATTCCCCGTCAGGATGTCATGCCAATATTTCTGACAAATTTTTCTTAAAAAAATAAAAATAAAAATGTAATTGTAACCCTGTTCTTTTCTGTATTTGTCTCAGTTTAAAACTGTTTATTTAAAATAATATATTCTGTTACATACATAATTTATATGATAATCATTTAACCATAATATAGCTTTATATTGGCATGTACAAAAAAAACCCAGAATAGATTCTTTCTGCTGAGAAGACTAAGGGTTTTTGGAATGCAAGAAGCCCTACTGAAGACTTTAACTCTGTAGCGGCCTTAGCCATCTTCTATGCAGTGGTCTGCTGGTGCAGCAGCATCTCTACTGCAGACTGGAAGAAACCCGACAGGTTAATCATGAAGGACAGCCCAGTGCTGGGAATGCAAATGGACACAGTACAGGAGGTGGAAGAAGGGAGTATGGTAGATAAGCTATAGTCTTTGCTGAAGAGTGACTCCTAACAACTATTATGAAATTGTAGATGACAGACTTTAACATCCTGAGTGTCTGAAGGAGTGATATATATATAGACTTTGTTTTATATTTGTGCAATTATCTGCTGCTGTAACATGGACATTTCCCCACTGCAGGATTATCTTATTTACATTTACAGCATTTGGCAGACCCTTTTATCAATTTCCCTTTTTTTTTTACAACTGACCAATTGGATGTTAAGGGCATTGATCAGGGGCCCAGCAGTGATGCTGGGAATTAAACCCTGATCTTTCAATTAGCAGTCCAACACCTTAACCACTGTGCCACCACTTTCCTTTCTGTTTTATCTTACACTAACACACACAGACACACATACTGACGTTGGCAGGTCTTGCGATGGTTGAGAGGTTTGCTGTGGTCACGTTTATATCCATTCTGACACAACTGACAATGTCGTCCAGTTGTATGGTGTCTGCATTTTAAACACACTCCTCCACTAACCCGACCTGATTGCTGGAACACCATCATACTGAACCTGCACTTTTTGGAGTGGCCATTACACAGACATGCTAAGAAATAGAGAGAGAGAAAGAAAATAAGATAATAGTCATGGATAAAGAAATTATTATGTGGTATATTACCAAATCACTAAAATCTCTGAAAAAGCTCATTAGTCAAAAAGCAACATATCAATATGATATAAGGGTACAAAGAGATAGACACACACAGCAATCATAACTCACGGACGCACGGGTGTGGCTGGGTGGGTGTGGCTCGTTGCCATGGGCGATCATAATAAAACGGCTCACAGACATCACAGTCTGGTCCAGTTGTGTGATGTTCACATTGACATACCGCAAGGCCTTTGTTATCACGACGACATCGAGATGCATGGCCATTACACTTGCACCTGCCTCCCACCTGAATGTCAGAGAGAGCAAGAGGAAGCGTGGGACGGGTCATGAGAGAGGATGGTGAGAGAGGATGATGGACAGCTTTATTTCCTAATTTGGAATGAGACTTATTACGTCCTGCATTGTTTCGGCGCTTCCTCAGCTCCTTTCTTTTAGAGCTTTGCCCCTGATTTCCTATTACCCAATCACAGACATCTTCCTGGCATGGATTCCACTGAGGTGAGTCTTTTTTATGACCCCCTTCTTTTCGTCTGCCTTCTTGAGTCTCAGTCTGTTTGCGGGTCACATTGTGCCCAGTTTCTTCTGATGAACTCTTGTTGCGATTTCTTCTTGAGGATTTTTCTAGTTTCTCCCCTTTTCTTTCTCTCCTTATTTCAGAACTTTTAATCCATTTATTCTCTGCTCTTTGCTTTTCTTTTTGAGCCGCTTCATCAAATGACCTTAGTGGCCATTTCAATACCCCGTCCATATCATTTTTGTCTTGCTTGACTGATTTTTCTTGTAACTGATGAAACACTATTCTGATATCAGTGGCAGTCACCCAGTCCTGGAGGCCAGGACTGTATTCAAAATCAGAGGAGGAAGGACGTCCATCTAGAGTGGAAAAAGCCAAAACAACCCCACCACGGTGTTTCTGTAAAGGCCTTGGATCTGAGCACAGACTCTCAGTCTCCTGGTGTCTGCTAAGAGCGACAGACTGAGCCGGAAGCCCGAATTTTCCCATGCAGTCGCTGGAATAGAACTGCAAGGGACGCCAGCTGCGACCGTAGTCCATTGATTTTAAAATAGAGATGGAGAAAGGATTAGTGGGCTCCACCTGCTGGCAGAATTGTAAGCTGATGTACGTGACCTCAAAGCGTCTGCCTAGCGGAACGGTGAAGGTCCAATTCCCAGTCACTGAACCTTCTAAAGCTTTCCAGCAGGTCAGATTATGGGGATTATGGAGGTCAGTAAGAGTGCTGATGTTTCTCTCGGTTCCTTGATGCAGGTCTTCAGCCTGTACAGGCACACCATAGGCAGCATTAATAAAATCAGACAGGCAGTGGCGTGCACGCCCATCGGGATGGTAGCAGGGGTCATTAGGTGAGCTCCAGCGAAGGGAGGATTGAGAGAGAGGAGGGGATAGAAATGAATGAGGGAAGAACTGAGGAAAAGAAAAAAGAGGAAAAAAAGGGCTAGGGAGGGAGGGGAGTGATACTGGAGCATGATGTCATCAGGCCTGCAACAGAAAGAGCAACAGGAGAAAAAATGGACTTCTTTAATAATAAAGATTGTCAGATAAAAACAATAAAGAATCATAATGGATATATTTGACACAAAAAATAAAACCACAAGCCCGAGAGCATTACGAAATTTATTTTTTCCACCTGCACCATCTGTGCACCAATTGAAAACATGCCTATTCATAGCAGAGACTAAATGTCGACTGTTTTACAGGGACCACTAACCAACCAATCAATGGCCAGTATGTCAATGGGGGGGTGCCTCAGATTTTTCTCTGCACCTTAGGTTCTTGCTTGATGCAGACTTTTAAAACATATCTGACTTGACATCTCAAGAGAAAAAGCCCATGAAGGCAAACAAATGTGTGAGGCATGCGAGCACTTTCTGTGAGAAATGTCAAAAAGCACAAGAAACAGCTGTCTTACAAGCCCAACCCCTGCGCCATTCATCAAATTTATAGTCACTTTCCCATTCCTATTTCAAACCTGGTGGTAAAGAGAGTAAAGGATTGAGGAAGCAGTGAAAGCTTAAGTGGAGAAGGAAGAAATAGGCTGAGTTTTAATAGTTTCGAGAAATGGGAGCTGTAGAAAGATAGCAAGAAGGAAAGAGAGTGGAAAAGCAGTAAATATAATAGACATTTATGAATACAGGATACAGAGACAATAAAAATGGCCTGGCATTTGTTTAAAATTCTGGGTCCAAAAAATAAACTATATGCTAATATAGTGAAATAGGTTAGTACACTGATGTTACGAATTTCATTTTATTCTGTCTATGATAAATTTTGGAAAGCATGCAGTTGACATATTTTGGTGTCCTGTTCTCAACATGTTGTGGTTATATCACCATGCCTTGTTAAAATGTTTTGCAATGCCTGTCAATGTGGAAATGGTAAAAGGAAAAAACTACACAGAATTTAAACAGCTGGCTTCAGGGAGCAAAAGAAAGGAAGGGGACATGGAGATTAAATGAGAAAACTGAGTGGCAGATATGGTAACTCCGAAAAAGTGTGTAAGGTTTACTATACCAACTCAGTGTAGCTATCCTCTTCAAGGCTATGTGCAAACGAGTCTCTGTATTAGGCGTAACTTTCAATTCCTTGCCCTTTATTAATTTTAAGTACTTGTCACCTGCAGGCATGGCATGGCTTACAGTGAAGCTAATTTTCACTGAACACTTTGATTTACTCACATACCAGAGGAAGAACAAACCTCTACTTGTTTGGCTGTTTTGTATTTAACGTTCCTACAGCTTAAATCAATTTTATTAAAATCGACCACACACATCCAAAAATTTCAAACATTTAAGCTAAATACTTTAGTGTGTCAGAAACTTTTCTGCTTAGATTTTCCATAAAACTGTAAGCTCCTGAAACACATTTACAAGATTACAATAAAAGTAATAGTAGTAATACAAAGATTTACACACTGCTTACCAGAATCTCAATTAAAGTTTTACAATTTAATTTTTTTTTTTATAGTTTTGGAGGATAGTTTATAAAGTGAAATTAAACATTAAACTTTTTTTTAATTTCTTTTACTCATTTTTTTCTTTTGATGTAAAAGCCCAAGGTTTTATATTGTCTGAATTATTAGCAATATTCCCTAAAAGCTTATGTATAAACTCTGGTTATCTGCAAACGAACAAATCCAAATATTGTTTTCTTTTTGGGAAAATGGCTGTAACATCCAAAGTAGAAAAAAACCTTGAAGTCAATCAGCTGTATTTTTTGGAAACACTGTCTTAAAGGTATGCTGATTTTCTCTACTCTTTCTCTGCTTATCACCTGCTCCCATCGTTCTCGAACTATTCCTAAATGGCGTTAATGCCATAACAAGCGTGTGACACTGACAGCAGAGTCAGCAGGCCTGTGTAAACTGGCCTAGCGAGAGAGAGAGAGAGAGAGAGAGAGAGAGAGAGAGAGAGAGAGAGAGAGAGAGAGAGAGAGAGCAAACGCGAGAGAGCGCGCCCGACAGCCACCTGTAGGGTTGCCAGATACTCTTGACTTTTTGCTACCCAATGTGCAGTTCAATAGTACCCAGCTAGTGTCTCAATCAAAAAACATTTTTGAATATTAATTATTAAACAATTAGTTGAAACTAATAAAAACGCTTTGAAATAAAGATTAAGCTACATAAAATGTATTGCTTTATAATCAGAAAAATCGAGTCAAGTAAAAAGGGTAAAATAATTCATAGAACTTTACTAAACTCCCGCTTTTGTTATCTTTAGCCTTACAGCTAGACTTTGCGATTAATAAGCAGCTATAATTTGAATTGGTGTACCTTTTCAATTAACGGCAACAAAAAGCCTTACAGTTAAAAAAATATTACTTTATACTAATTGTAATATGTGTGCTATGTTTGCTTCTTTACCAAACAAGGGCACTGACTTAAATGTTTGACAACGGAGCCGAAGAAATGACATTTGGCCACGTTTATAACAGCTATAATGATGTTTTCGTTGTAATTATTGTTGTTAAATCGTACAATATTATAGAATATATATACACTGTATATTTCAATGTTAAATGATTAAAACCCTCAATCTGGCAACCATCCGTATGTGTCGTGCTGCGATCCGGCCAAAGGGAAACATGCGACTCTGCTGTCACAAACTCATCCGTCATTAATTGAGCGTCTGATTAATCGGCTCTCGGATGTCTGTAGCGTCTCTGTATCAGCAGCCTGATCGGTAAGATGGTAAGTTAGGATAGAAGGTGAGCAGAGACATGTCAACTATTCACGGCTTGAAAAAGACAGCTGACATAATATGTGTGCAGGACATGAGCCCGGATCTATTAGATTAATTAATGAAAAAAAAATCATTAGTCTTAATGGACTCCATGGATTAGTGGTCCTCTGTGTAAATCGGTGCTTTTATCGAACACCCTGAAGTCCACATACACAGTGTTTTAGTAGTACGGGGTTTTGCCTGATGGTCATTCCAGCAGTGCGGATGTGGTTTCAACAATTTATCCTTTACTTAAATTTACACTCGATGCGAAAGGGGAAAAAGACATTTAGGACACTTTGAAGATGAGACTACGCTGTGTGTTCTTATAAATTATAATATATTATTTTGATTAATTATTAATAAAAGACATACATCTTATACCAGGGCAGCCTATAAACGAAGGCATTTTGTATACTCGAAGTACAGGGTTTGATTCCCAGCACCACCAAGCTGTCACTGCTGGGACGCCCTAAGCAAGACCCTTAACCCCTAATTGCTCTGTTGTATAAAGAGATAAAAGTCGCTCTGGGTAAGGCGGTCTGCCAAATGCTGTAAATGTACATTTTTACTCTGATGTTGAAATGGTAATAGATTGTGGTCTATTTTTTTTTATTATATCTGAACTAAATTCAATTTCCATTTAAAGCTAATAAAATTAAAACAAACATGTTTAGCCAATTAGATATGCTTATAAACCAACACATGATAACCGTTTTTTATGTCTTTATTTAATGCTGCATTATAATCTGCCTAATTACAGTTTATATAATTTTGTATGCTCTTCATTTTTTTCTGATCTTAAAAGCCTATTCGGATTAAAAGAGCACAGTTTCGCTCGAGGCTTATGGGCATAACTTCAAGAGTTTAAAGACTATTTTATAGAATAGTTAAAGATGGTTACATAGTTATAGACCACTAACGAGCACCATTCAGGCCCACATATGCTATTTTATTCATTTACGAGAATGAGGTACCGCATGAAGTCCCTCTCCTGCCCAATCTCCCTGAAATCGATTTTACACACGTGTTGGCTGAACTTAAAAAGCCCTGGATACCTGTCAGTTTCCATGCATTCTGTTGCTCTTCCCTTGCTAAATGGGAGCTCTTGCTGTCTTACAGATGCGCCGATGTGCAGCTTTAACATAACTCGTCATGGAGCCTCTGAGCTGACAGAGGCAGTGCTGGCAGCAAGACGCATGGAAATCCAGCACACACCTGGAAGCTCCATATTGGATCAATAATTAGAAAAGCACTCTGGTGTTAATACATCGCTGCATGTTTAATGTTTTTTTTTAACGTATGATTATAATAATAATCATAAATCATATGACATTTGTTGTCAAAACAGGAGCGCGGATTTCATCTTAGCGAAAAGAATTTGAGGGTATTTAATGGTCAAATTACAAAAATACTGTATATGAATATGAATTATTAGTATATGTAAATTACGTACTTTTAATCTGAACTATTAGTCCAACTTTTAGTATAGGTAAATAGTATAATATGTTCTGATAAATCTAAACATTTTCCAATATGTCGTAAACAGAGATCTGAGCGTTTTATTTTCCAAACCATTTTCTATTTGTTATATTTTAATTTTGAAAGTTTATTTTTTTGGAAATCTTTGTAGACTGTAATAAAATTATAATTTGTGAAATTGGGGGTCAATATTTTAAATGTCTCTATGGGATGCATATTTGCACCGAGAATATTCACATACTATTTGGCCAAATAATTCGACTGAACATCTTATAAAAATATCTTCCAAGTTATAAGTATGACAAGAAACGATTAAATTATAAGAACACGCGTTACACATTACAGTCTCTCTATAGAAATAAATGTATAGGAATAAATTCTAAAATTATATAAATAAACACACATTACTGCCAAAACTAGTTTTAGTTGTCCCTGGAAAGTGCAAACTCGGAAAGACTTTGGGGTTCACACACAGCGGCCACTTTGTGCATCAGGTATTAATCTAATTTTAGAGAAGCAGTGACCTGACAGGCCTCAGAAAATGGATTATTACTGTTCGTATCTTTAGCTGAAGGCTCCCGTTCATCACACACACAACACACACACACACACACACACACACAGACACCTCCTATAGCTTGGTTCTTAATAAATGTTAAGGGGTTTGATATACTGTTCCAATAGCAATCGCATTAAACTGCAATATTTTTCTCTTATTAAGAGTGTAAAAAATTGTTGATTGTAATTAACCCTCCTTTCAACACATCTCATAGGAGCCAAAAGCTTCGAAGAGGATCCAGACTTGCTCCATGAAGTAATGTTCTTAATAAGCATGTCCAGACATGAGACTCATAAATCTACAACCTGCAAATAGATGCTCGTGCTGTCTTGCATGTCCTAATTCAGACAGACCTCGAACTGTTCATCTGTTATATGATGAAGATTGTAAGCACATTTATTATTGGTACTCCGAGTTATGCTGTTCATAAGTTTAACCAAACAACGGCCTGGTTCAAGTTTGAAGGAGAAACCATATGGAATAGAGAGAGAGAGAGAGAGAGAGAGAGAGAGAGAGGATCATACACTCTCCCACGCTAGATTAGGCGCCCTGGCATTGAACGTTTCTAGGGAGTTTTCGCTTCAGTGTCAGTGTTGAAAAACTGAAAAACAGATGCACATGAACTCGCCCTAGAGCTTCCTTCACAAATGCCAAGCACAACATTTCCACAGTGAATTCAGGCCGAGCTGTCAGACCTGCACATCGGTTCCACCTCATTTCAGCTTTAAGGCACATGTGTTAGTTAGGATCTCAAACGTTAATAACACTCAGAAGAGCGTCTTGCTGACATTTTCCAAGAAGCATCATTAACTTTGAAATCACACCCTTCCGCAAATGCGCATCCGCTAATAGAACATAATCGATAAAATCCGTCAAAACCATGTCCTCAGACACTTAGAGCAAATTTCTTTCTTTCTTTTTTAACCTTGATATTGCTCTGGGATTCGAATTAACTGTAACTCTGCTCAATCATTCTAATGATCATTTAATGAAAAACCCCGGCTTTATGGCGTTATAATCACAACCAGTCGGATGTATCAGGTGACCCGACATGTGTCGTTGTGGAAAAGTGAGCCAGAAAAAAAAGGCAAACGGAAATTGCGTTTTTAATAAGAAAATCAGCCTCATGCAGCTGGCCACCTACACAGGCCACAGGTCACCAACTTGGGTTTTTTTTTCCCTGTTTAGTCCCATAGTTTGAAAGTGAGACATGACTAGAGTTAATCAGTTTATATAAACAAGCTCCACATGGCTTCCAAAACAAATATCATCAATCTGATGGGAATTATTGAAATACTTTTAAACAACTATTTTAAAATTAGGGCACTAAATCAAACTAAGCATATAATTAGCTTTTTTTAATGAACAAAGCGTTTAAACAGCCTTCACGGTTTATTAGAAAGAGGTATTTAATTAATTCGTGTGCTTTCTATCTGAGAGGAGGGGAACGACTAAAACAAATGAAGATTGAAACTATGGCTTTAACCTGCACATGTGTTTCAGAGTGCTTAATTACACCAATCTAATAAGAGCCACATGTAATTCATTTACCCGTTAACGCAAAAATAAACGAAACCACTAACTTCTTCAGATTTGTAGACAAAACAATTACGCCTAATTTTGGGAAAATAAATAATAATCACACCTAATTTAATTAGCTATATCTCACTCTCAATGGCTTTATTTGCCTTTAAATTTCATCAACATTAAAGGAGGAGAAAAATAAGACGACGATTAAGAAATTATTATTATTATTACTGTTAATAATGGTAATAATAATAATAGTAACAATAATAATAAAAAGTATATTATTTTATTTATTTTTAAAGTATAATTGATTTTTATAGGCTAATCCTAATATAGTCAATAATAGTAATCTTAATAATAATAATAATAGTAATAGTAATAACAACACAATAATAATAGTAATAATAATAATATAATTAATTATTATTATTGGTTATTATTACTATTACTATTTTATATTATTAAGATTACTATTATTGTTATCATCATTATTATTACTATTGTTATTGTTATTAGCATATTTATAATAATAATTCTAAACAATTCTCGGATCTATTCACAAGTTCCCTTATGAGGATTTTTTTCTTAAAACAACCAAGATAAAAACGACACGGACAGGGATGAAATATTTATATTTTAAAGCAGGTTAATAAGATTATTTCTAAATTAATCCTGATATCCGGGGTTTATGTTTAATACGTCGATTCTTCAGACTATCTTTTATTACCAAAATTATATAGAACATTACCATTCTTCGTTAGATTAGACTTCTAATAAATCGTCCAAGTATTCACTTTGCTGGGTCTAGTTCTGGTAGTTGATCGATCACCCGCTAGTCTCTCCCTAAGTTAGATTCACTTCAGGGGGGACCATTCAGCCACACTGCTGGTTAATGCTCTCTTTTGCACTTCTATATTTAAAGCCGTTACTTTGCTAAAAGCCTAGAACCGATCATATACCAGGCATAATTAAGAGGAATAACAGAAACAAACAGTAACTCTCACCATGTGCTGCGCTGCCGGTTCGCCTGCGACTCATAGAGTCTTTGATCAACAGTGCCACAGCAAGCAACGCGCGCGGCGAACCCATTACTGTCGACGTGACGTGACGTCACACACACACACACACACACACACACTCACATTTTGCTGTGTCGCAGGCGCCCGCTTCAAACAGGTGGAAAAGGAAACCATAAAAAGAGGCGTGCGCAATTTCAGCAAGCGTATTTTCGCCAGAGAATAATTTGCTCTTAGCCCAAAGCTATTCAGTGGTTAAGTGTGCAGGTTATTAGGTTAAGGGCAAGATTTAGAAGCGACAAGCGCGCGGTCATTAATTCTGGTGTCAGATAAACGCACCATTTACTGTAAGAACACCTGAATAAACAGCGCAATCCCTGGAATAAGTTAACAACATGATTAAGAGAAAGAAAGAGAGGGGGGGGTAGAGAGAGGAGGAAAAAGAGAGAGAACGAAAGATAGAGAGAGGAGAAAAAGAGAGGAAGAAAAGTGGAGTAAGAAAGAGAACGAAAGAAAGAAAAAAAGAAAGAAAGAGCAAGATAAAAAGAGAGGAAGAGAGAGAAAAAGAAAAGAAAGACAGAAGGAAAGAAAGAGAGAGGATCAAAAAGAGAAAGGAAAGAAAGGAGAGAGATAAATGAGAGAGGAAGAGAAAGGAAGAAAGATAGAGAGAGGATGAAAGAGAGAGAGAGAGAGAGAGAGAGAGAGAGAGAGAGGAAGAAAGTTAGAGGGGAAAAAAAGAAAGAAAGAAAGAAAGAAAGAAAGAAAGAAAGAAAGAGAGAGGGGGAAGAAAGGGCGAACGAAAAAATAAAGAAAAGAAAGAAAAAAGAAAAAAGGAAATAAAGAAAGGAGAGAAAGAGGGAGAGAGAGAGAGAGCAAGAAATGAATTGAATTGAAAGAGAAGAGATGAAGCTACTTTCTCAGAGCAGTCTCATAAAGCTGATTGATGACTTCCCTTGGGGACTGTTTCCCAGGTGTGTGTGTGTGTGTGTCTAACGCTAGAGGAGTGCAGTTTGGTCTTTGATATACTTGGACAGAAGACAAGAATAATAAGTGCTGAATTGAAAGATAATTGTGTATCACATAAAGCTGTTTCTATAAGCTTAAGTTCACAGAGCTGTTCAAGTTCAATCCAGTGTTCAGACTGTGAGGAATTCAGGTGCGCTGCCTACATTGTAACTGCTGTTCCTTTATTGCTTTTGTTGTTAAATGTTTCAATCTAAACAGTTAATAATCATCTTTTTAATTCAATGCATTGGTACTTTTATTTTAACTCAGTTTGAACACAGTAGCCGCGTTTACATGACCTGTATAAAGTAATCAGGTTGTTATGCACACGGCTGACAATCAGATTTGATCTTGTGAACAGCCGTGTGCCATACATCATTATGCAATGTGTAGGTCATTGCACATGCACAGAATCCGATAAAGTGTTTACTTTTGATTGGATAGGAAAAGGTTTAAATATTTAATCAGATTTAGTCAATTTATTAATCAATAATTTATTCAAATGATTGACATTTCTATGTCACGTTTTTAAATCTGATTGTGTTTATAGTCCTATTACAATTGGATCATTAGGGTCCATGTAAATGCAGCTAGTGTCTGTGATGACACACTATAAACTTTTTATTTGGGACATTTATTGTGGCCTAAATTACATAACACATTTCACAGTTTCAGCAAGATATAAGACGATTCAAAGCTCGTGGAGTTTGTAAGATTACAAGTGAAATTCAATTGTTTAAGGATGATTCAAAAGTCACAATGACGACTTAACCACTCATGTCTGCCTATGCTTGAAGGGAATTAACGTTACACTGTGTCATAGAGAAGAAAAACAGGAGAATTCAACAAAAAGTCTGGAATTGAAAGACACGACAGAGTGCAAATGAAGCGAATATGACAGCTACTGCAGTCAACATTTGACTGAACTCCGACAAGTTCTAATCTGTATGTTTATGAAACCATTAAACCACAAAACAGTTTGCTAAAACAGGTTTCCTCATCTAGCAAAATATATTGCGATATCTTGGAAGTATCTTATGGGGATTTTTAAGTGAGCAGAAGAAACAGATAAGAGAAACTCCAAGTCTCTGGGTTTTATTTAACTTCCCAAAATTATTATACACCAACACAACTTGCCATTTTTTATTTTCTTACGTATATGATTCTCTTTCCTCTTTTTATGATGCCTATTATCTTTTGTTTCCCAATGATTTAGGATGCATCATTTGAGTAATCTGTACCATAGCCTAATTTTTTCTTTTACAGCAATTGACAATGTGAATCCATGGCAGGCAGCTGCTGATTGGAGTGGCACTGTGAAGCATGTTAGTATTAATTACATGGGTATGTTCTCACAACATTTGAGACCAGTCAGTGAAAGTATGCAACATGTGAAGGGAAATTCCACCGTATTAATATCAAAACAAATCCATGCCTAGACAAAGAAAACATTATCTAAGAGCAATTACCTTGTATTCAGTCCTAACTCCAATTTAAACTTATCCCAGCGACCGTACAAACACAAGCATGCCTAAAGGAAAGGATCAGTATAAAGAAAATGGTAGAATAGGGGAAAAAACAAAAAAACACTGCTAGAAGCAAACTAAAAGAGATTTTTTTTTTTTGCAAGAGCTTGTAGCTTGCCCTCTAGTGTTATTTTTTTTTTGCAGAAGACAGACAAAACAATGTCCCAGTGTTTTGAATTGCATTTCACAGTACATTTTCTTGTGAGTTCAAACTTGTGGAGAAAGGCAGTATTCATACTGACTTTTTGAGGATCTCATCATAGCAGCATGTCTTAGCCTACTCTAGATGGTATGGCTTTTCATCATCATAAAAAATTCGCGTGGGTAGCAGATACATGTAAAACAGACATTTTCTGGTGGAATTGTGCGTTCTTGCAGGTTAATTGAGTCAGCTGTAGCACCTCCAAATATAGCTTTCCAGTAATTTTAAACCACACCTAATCACATGTGAAAGTTAAAGTCTTGAGTGAATAGTTAATCACTAAAGCAGACAGCTGATCCAATGATGTTGACAATGATGTCAAAAATTGGAAACCGGAGAAAGTCTGACTTAATTTCTGATGAATATGATATGCTGGTGGTTTATTTCTTTTCCTGCTGCAGTTATGCTTTCCTGGAAATGTTATAATATAAAAAACTTTTCCCAGCCAACTAATATAAAATGAAAATCTACACCATGTTGCATCAAGCTGCTTTGCAAAGTATTGAAATATTGCATTTGTAAACTTCAGCACTGGGAAATATTTCCAGTTATATCAGCTTAGTTGAATTTATATAATATTTCCAACTGTAAGATTAATGATTACATTGTTCAGTTTATTTCCAGATATTTTTGTATTTTAAAGCTCATAGACATAAATGCTTGTTCGACTTACAGAACATTAATATGTAAATATTTTTTCCTGTATTCTTATAATAAAAAATATAGAGAGGTATTTATTTTAATGTAAACACATGATGAAGATTTAATAAGAATTTGATTAAACAAAATAATGAATGCATCAGCTAAACTTTGATCAATCTGATTAATTATCTAAATGTCTATGTGTTAGGCTGTTAGGCTATATATATATATATATATATATATATATATATATATATATATATCATATATATATATATATAGATATAATATACACAAGAAAAAAACAAGACGTATTTTTGATATATTTTTGATTAAATGAAATAATCCACACTAAATTAAAGAGAGAAAATTGTATTAGATAAAGAATATACATGTATGAAGAATGACTCATTTGATCTCTGGTAACTGCTTTATCCAACTCAGGGTTCTAGTTGATCCACAATGCATCCAAGGAATGCTTGGCACAAGGCGAGAATACATCCACCAACCAACCCCGAAGCTGTGAAGCACACACACTACATACTGTGCCACCCATGAGCAGCACTGATGCAGTTTATTAAGCTCTAGCCATTTGTGTAGTTTGAAAGAATGAAACAAAGAAATTTTCACATTCCGTAACATGTTTCTGCTCAGTCCCAGTTCTGGAGACTCATTCATGATTTCCCTATTCACCCACTAAGTGAAAGAACTAAACCTCTAGGGTTAGGATTAGTGAGGAATTTACTCATTTATTGCAAAATATTTTGTCCTTTTCCTGGGATTAATTCCATAACAGATCTGACAGGTGTCATTTGTATTATGCAGATAAATTACTGAGGTGTCTAGAGGGAAGGATGAAGCAGATTTCCCTGAGGGTGAAGGCTTAAATTATGTCGGCTTCACTCATCATGGAATTCCCCATTCCCTGAAGGATAACACCGAGTGACCTAAGGGGGGGAAATGCTATTAAGATCCAGCTAAAGAAATTAGGCTGCCTTCTTAGAAGATAAAACCTTAAATCCTGTTCGAATTTCAATGGAAAAAATGTTAAAGCTTAATAAATATTTAATGTAATTCAAGAAATGTTGAACATGTATGAAAATATTATTATTAAGGAACAAATAGGCAAAGACATTCTGCAAGCAAATGAAAGGCAAAAGCCTCTATCTAAAAGTAACAGAATTATCAACATTACATGGACTTAAAAATCAATAAGACTTTAATCAAATCTCAGGAATGAGAAATTGCCTTTATCAGAGATGATGCTGAATAATAGTTTTGTTAATGAAAGGCAATCCTGGAAAGCGGCAAAACCAGTTGTCTATGTAGCAACACGTATGTAAACATAGACAAAAAATGTCAGGGGTCAGAATGCGTCTACTTTTGTAAAATGCCCCACCTTAAGCCACTTAGTTCCCAGGAGCAGTAAATGACAGGAAATAATACAGTACAAGCGCTATCTGAACAACTTAACTCATAGGTACACGACTGCCCCCTGATGGCCAAATTGCATAAAGGAAAATAAATAAGCAAGGGCGATACTTTAAAACAGGGGTTCTAGAGGGTCGGTGTCCTGCAGACAGCTTCAACTTACCTTAACACACTTACCTGTAAGTTTCATGTATACCTAGGAAGATCTTGATTAGTTGTTTCAGGTGTCTTTGATTAGGTTTGGAGCTAAACTCTCTGGGACCCAGTTTGGTCACCCATGCTCTAGAAAAAAAACACCACCACACAATAAAAAACACGTTATTTTAGTTAGAGCACACAATTCTAGTTATTGTTCATTTCAATGTGTTATATTCTAAAGGTCCTTCGTTTCTGTTCATAATTCTGTTATAGAAGTTGAAAAGATATTCTTTCACTAGCCTGTCTCTTGAAAACGGCAGCTTTTCATTTAACAGAGATGTTGCAATGCCCTTTTACCTGAAGACTCTTTTGTGTATAAAAAGATACAAACCTTCCTTTAGCAAAAGTTAAGATCAGCACTGGAGACCTCGAAAGAAAGAAAGAAAGAAGACAGGGAGAAAGAAGGAAGGAAAGAAAGACAGGGAGAAAGAAAGACGGGGAGAAAGAAAGAAAGACAGGGAGAAAGAAAGACGGGGAAAAAGAAAGAAAGAAAGAAAGAAAGAAAGGCAAAGAAAAGAAAGAAGACAGGGAGAAAGAAGGAAGGAAAGAAAGACAGGGAAAGGAGAAGGGAAGAGGAAAGAAAGAAAAGAGAAAAGAAAGAAAGAAAGAGGAGAGAGAACAGAAAGAAGGAGAAGAGGAGAGAAAGAAGGAGAACCCTGAAAGAAAGAAGTTTATTGGGGGCAGGGAAGAAAGAAAGAAAGAAAGGACGGAGAAAGAAAGAAATTGAGGGAAAGAAAAGGAGAGAAACGGAAAAAAAAAAAAGAAAAAAAGAAAGAAAAAAAAAAAAAAAAGAAAAAGAAAGAAAGAAAGAAGTTTGAATTGTTTTCAGTAAGTCATAAAATAATAATTAATAGGTTATATTTATTTGAAAATAGCTCAAATTTTCATACAAATATACAAGTAATACAAAGAAAACAAAGTCTACAATGTACATATAAACCACTTTATCCAAAATTATAAAATACACAGAATACAAATGAACACTACAAACAATATGAACAATTGTTATGGCTTTTGTGATCAGATTTTGCCCTTTAACACTGAGGCGGTTCCCACATAAAGGCACTATATGGAGTGCTAACACTGAGGTTCACAACTTCACTTAATTTTGAGGCGGCTGCTTTAATCCTGTGGATAAAACTATTATTTGTGGATTGTGAAGCTGCACCAGCTGGCTTTACAATAGTTCCTGTAAGCGATTCTTCCTTGCACTTAGTTTTTTTGTGACTGTTTTGCATTTTTTTCCTTAGGATGCATTCTACAAAGAAAGTTTAGAGTTCTCCTGCATCATGTGTTGGACCATCCTTCTCTTGATCGCTGTCGTACTCTACAGTTGATCCTTTTGCACCCAAGTCTCCTTTCCACACCTCTTTTAGACATTCTGGGAAAAAAAGGTAGAAAGAATGTAGATCGTTTTTATATTTTTATATTTTCAGCAGACAAAAAGAGTCCTGACTTAAATCCAATTGAGGATCTGTGGAGGGAGCTAAAGATCAGGGTAATGGCAAGGAGTTGGAGCTCATCGCTAAAGATGAATAGGGGGAAAAAAAAGGGGAGACCTGCAAAAAGCTGGTCAGCAATTATAGGAAGCGTTTGATTGCTGTAATAGCCAATAAAGGCTTTTCTATTGATTATTGAGAAGGGTATGAATAATTTTGGACTTTTTGTTCAAATGTAAATAAAAGCTGAGAAATATACTTTTCCACAATGATGCCTCTTGTACATCGTCTTATTATCTTTTGGGAGAAGCCTGTGTCATTTCCGGTCAAAAAAAAAAGTTGATGATTGAATAAAAGAAACTTCAGCGGTTTTGCCAGGGGTTTGAATAATTTCGGGCTTGACTCTCTCTCTTTCTCTCTCTCTCTCTCTCTATATATATATATATATATATATTATATATATATATATATATATATATATATATGCCTAACTTGATATGTCTATGGGATTCCATTTCATTTCTATAAAATATACAGTGTGAAATGTTTTCGAAAATTACAAAATGCACCCAAAACTATTAAAATCACTGCAAAAGTTTAGAAGATTATTTATAAATACTGAACTTTATTATTAATTAAAAAAAAAAACCAAAAAATCAAATAAAAAAGGAATGCAAATAAATTTTTACACAATTCCAGCTAGATAATGTGTGTGTGTATGTGTGTGTGTGTGTGTGGGGGGGGGGTTTGCTCTCTCACACCTGACTCAGATTGTTTCAGGACGTGAGCTTCGCACAGAAATCTCTCCAGCCTTTCCTCCTGATGATTGAAGTACCAGTCCTCTACCACCTCCTCATATTCCTCCAACATGGTCTCACACTGAAACATAATATGTGTTACCTTGTGCACACCCCTCTTACCTTCTCACACACACTCAGGCTGAAATATATCCAGCGCTGGTTAGAAACGCACCTTTATCATGCTGTCACATTGTACCTTACACATGCTCTGGGTTGCACTACCATGTTTCACATTCACACATTTCTTAAATCACAATAAATCACAC
Organism: Bagarius yarrelli; assembly: GCA_005784505.1. Classification (NCBI taxonomy): domain Eukaryota; kingdom Metazoa; phylum Chordata; class Actinopteri; order Siluriformes; family Sisoridae; genus Bagarius; species Bagarius yarrelli. Next base: position 3,405,312 of record VCAZ01000031.1, on the reverse strand, counting down.
TGGAAACAAAGTGAGGGTTTTTACCTGTTTCTTCATGTCTGCCACCTCCACTGATGGCTCATCCCACAGCTCGTAGGGGATACCTAGCTCCACCTTCACCCCCTTATTCACCAGGTTCTTCAGTGTGTTCATGGTCTGACTGGTGCCCTGTGCCACACACACACACTGTCTCAATAATATACACTTTTTATTACATAAAATTGCAAATCTTTTATCTTGCGGTACACAACGAGAATAGTTGTGGCTCTTGATTTTATCAGCATTCATAACCTTCTCATCACCTGTAGTACATGACCTAAACCTGCAGTTATTATTTGAGAGAGAAGAGATCTTATTTGATTTCAGGACATCTTAAGGGATCTTAAGGATGGGAAAAAAAATTACAATACATTACCACTATTATGATGCATCATGTTACAACAGATTTTTCTAATATACCGCAGGTGATATTTTTCTAACATTACCAATAGAAGCTTCACTGCAGCTTAAAGTAACCAAAAAATATAATCAAACACTTTTAAATAGAATAGTTTTTTATGCTGTTACATTATAGTCCTGCACTGAGTCCTGACCTCAACCCCAGTGACCGAACCACAGCCCTCCTCACCCAACTTTCAGCAGTGTGGAGTTTGTTATGTAAAGGTCATTATTTGTCACGTAGATTCTACAGCACAGTAAAATTTGTTTCTTCCCATACCCCAGCTTAGAAAGTTGGAGTCAGAGCATAGGGTCAGCTATGATACAGCGCCCCTGGAGCAGGATGAGTTAAGGGTCTTGCTCAAGGACCAAACAGTGGCTGACTGGCAGTGGTGACATGAAAGCAGTGGCTCAGTGGTAAAGGTGTTGGACTGATACCTGGAAGATCAGGGTTCGATTCTCAGCACCACCATATAGCCACTGTTGGGCCTCTGAGCAAGGCCCTTAACCTCCAATTGCTCAGTTGTATAAAAGAGATAAATGTAAGTCGCTATGAATAAGGGGGTCTGGCAAATACTGTAAAAGTAAACCCAGGTCTTCCTCGTCTTCCAATCAACAACTCAGTACCTTAACCATTTGTGCCACCACTCCACCACTGTAAGCGTGAGACTAAACCTATGTTCACATATGGATGTCATTATAAACACTTTTGTGTTAGGGAAAGGTGTGTATATCGACAAATAGACACACAAGCAGATGTTTATCCAAGTGTAATTCTACACTGAGGTGAGGGGAGAGGAGACGTCCCAAATCCTAAAAAAACGGTATGTAAATCTTTTTTCGGATTCGAATTTTTTTGTTAATCGATCATTTTTTTGGAATTAAAAAAAGATTTTCTATTAATGGTATCAGACACCTGGACTCAGCTGTATATATTTACAGTATTTGGCAGACACTCTTATCCAGAGCGCTTTACATTTATCTCTTCTATACAACTGAGCAATAGGGGGTTAAGGGTCTTGCTCAGGGACCCACAGTGGTGGCTTGGTGGAGCTTGGAATCAAACCCACAATCTTCAACACCATAACCATGAGCCACCACTTCCCACTGTGTACACGTTGTATAATCGTTAATAACCTTTTGTTGGATGCTGCAATAACGAATCGATCTACCTTGGCATATCGAAGGCTTCCAGGTCTCTCAGCATGGACGCTGTACTGCAGGATTCCCTCACAGATATTATCCACAGCTTCTGTTAATCTGGTCTCACTTGTAAAAAGATGACAATGTAAAAACACAATCAACAAATTTACATTACAGAAAAATACATCATCCCTTCTGCTAGACACATTTCCAAACTTTTTTTTTTTTTTTTAAACAGGGGTTTACTTACGAAGTATTGTATTTAATTTTGCGTTTACGTTTTCCAGTGTCCAGCACCTCACCAAGCTCAAGGACTTCTTTGGAGCGGCCGGACTTCTCCAAAGTGGCCTGCAGTTCTACAGTCAAAAACTTACACACTGTCAAAGAGAAAACAGACAAATCAATACACATGATAAACAAGATAATTGTAAAAAGATATAAAACACGCAGATAAGGAGGTTCACATTGAACAAAACAGAAGAGAGGATGATATAATAGTATATAAAAGTCTGGTGACAAACTCATTTTTGTTTTATACTTCTGTGCATTATTAGTTCAAGTACCAACCAATCTTTGCTTTTTAAATCTATTGTTCCTTTTTTAAAAATACTTTTATTTTACATACATTTTTAAGCACCCACTCTAAAACTTTATTCTAATAGTTTATTCTGTAGTCTGGCTGATCAGACACCAGTTCAGAGGCTCGTAGTTGTACCTTCACATTTATTTGGAAGCCTTTCTTCCTGTTCGGCTACTGCAAAGCTAAACATAAAAATTACACATAAAGATAAAACTTCCATGGAGACTTTATATTGTGCTGAACTCAAAAATATTTGGGTTTAAAAAAACAAAACAACTGAAGCCACATCGACAGTCTCCAGCGGCAAAGAGGAATGAAACTGAGCATGCGCATTGTAGACCGTCGGCTGAGATTATGGTTGCCAGGTTTATTTTTTCCACCTTTTTAAGCCACAGGGGGATATGTTATATATAAAGAAAAATTAGTTCCAGTAATATTTAAATTAGGAATTCAAGATTATTTACTGGCATTAGAAACACTGAAAAAACCGTTTAAAAACATTCAAATTTAGAAAAAAAGGAGAGATTTCTGATTTTGTATTTTTAAGTAAGTATTTAAGAAATAGACAAATTTCCGTTGTTTACTAAAGTCCGTAAGTAGGGAAGAAATGTTATATATAAATATAACTATATAATATATCTGTTATATATTAAGCCGATTCTTTACCGACAGTAGAGACATTTTGTTAAATAATTTAAAATCATTTAAATATAGAAAAAGCTAGGGATTTCTGATTTTTTTTTCTAAAGTAAGTATTTAAAAAATAGGCAATTATCCGTCGCAAATTAAAGTCCCTAGACACACACACACACACGTGTGTGTGTGTGTATGTATATAATTCATTATATAAACGAAATGTGTAGAAAAATCTTTACTTAATTTTGTACCAGAGTGTTAAAACAGTTTAGAGTAGTTTTGTTTGTTGCCTTTTGTATGTAATAAAGCATTAATACACATTATTCTAGTGGGAAGATGTAAAAAATCCCAAAAAGTAACACTATTTTTTTACATAGCGCTATAGGAGGTTTTGAGACTTTTATTTTAAAGTCCTTCATTCCAGCGTGCCGGAAGTCTGTGATATTGATGATTTTCGATTTAAACCACTGAAGATCGAACCACTTCCTCGTTTTCCTTCTTAAACGTTTGACTTTTTCTTCTTGTACAGTGTTAAATGTGTGACAGCGGCGACTCTAATCATGAAAATGCTACTAAACGCAGCGTTGTGTATATTTACAGCCGGGAATATGTGGAGACTTGTGACTCTTTATCAAAAGTCCCAAACCGAGTGAGTAGCATCCTTACCGTAAACACCATGACAACCTAAACCGTCGATATTAGTAACCTACTCTTTTAATCAGGTTCATTTACATGTAAACTACAACTTAAATAGCTAATAATAGTCTGTTTTTACAGCTTACTTATTTCATCTATGGTTACACATGAGGCTTAATACCTGTCTGGTTTGGAAATGTTGTTTATATTGTTTGTTTCTCTCCACAGGCGAGTATGGTGCATTCTCTGATTGAAGCTTATGGCTTATTAAATCACATGAGGTGTGTGTTTGTGTCTATTTGTGTCCATACATTATAGACATTATACTATAGATTATATATCAGAACTGCATATTTTAAAGGTTAAAGGTTAAAAACCTGCTGATGGTACATTATTACATATTTTATTTGTTCATCGTATTGAAACATACCTTATATTAGTGTAAATATGGTAGTACGTACTTCCCTAAAAAGGAAAACATTTATAATGTCTGATTATTGATAGTATGAATAAAATTTGGACGTACTACACCCGCCATGTTAATATTGTCACGTGACCTCCTCTTAAATCGTTTTAATTTCTTTTTTTAATTAATTAATTAATTTTTTTTTTTTTTTAATGTGAATATCCTTCAGAAAAAATTCTTAGATATGATATGATGATGAACAATTTTTTTTTTTTTAATTATTAAATTAAATTGAAGTTGTCTCATGTAAAGTGTGCGTCTAATCCATCGAAGTTTTGTAGAATCATCCTTAAATACTTCAACTCCATGCTGAATACGTATGCATCCGGGAATATTTTTGCGTACTATGCATTTTGTTAAATTTCACTCAAAGGATTCATGTCGCTTTTTGCATATAACATAGCCATATCAGGTTGAAAGTGCGCAATTTTCGGATAAAGCTTTGAAGTTGGTTTGTTCTTTCTTAAACTAACAAGAAAAATACCAAAGTGCTTATTCTGGCCAATGGCTCGGTGTTCCTCTCACTGCTACAGCTGTTAATAATTTTAGTTTATATAGCAAATATCTTCAGTGATAACTTCTGATTTCTCAACCCACCGTGAAGTTATGTAAACTCACAAACGTTTTGCACACACACTCAAACAGTTTTTGTTAAGCACAGTCACTTTACAATGCTGTCCACCTAGTCACTTTGGTCACTTTATCTGCTAGTCCCACTTAAAATGCTGACGCCTTTGCGCATAATTTGTTTGTTAATTTGCACATTTTGTGTCTACCTTACCTTACAATATGGTTGGCGCTATTGTTGTTATGTCCCTAAACGTTCTTTATTGTCTTTTTTGCACTGTCCTTGTAATGTTTGTATTGTTTATTGCACTGTCTGTGTCTTACCAGTTTGCACACATGCACTTTTATGTCTATCCAGTTTTGCTATGTTGTTATGTCTAGGTGTAATGTTATATTGTTTAGTGTTAGCACACTTTGGTCATTTATTCACTGTTTTTGTACAGGATGTCTATTCGTTTATGTCCTGCAAGTTAGAATCCTCACAGGTTGTAGACCACGTTGACTTAAACCTATGTTGTATAAGTGGTCATGTGGTAGTTTTGTGTTGACTATTATGATTTGTTGCACTATGCATTCGAATACACGCTCTGTTTATATTTGCTGTTGACTTGAATGTATAGCTGGTGACTGCTAAGACTGGTCATACAAGTCTTTAACTTGAACTTGTGAAACGGTAACCAAGAAATCCTGTAGTATGATAGACCACAAGGAGCCTGCTTGTTCCTCCACTTTTGGATAACTAATTTAAAGCCTGCATTATTTTTAGATAAAAAGTTGCACAGTGAAGGTACAAAAAGCTGTGCTGAGATAACCACACCAGTGATGGGGAAAGGTAGCATTGTTTCATGCCTGGTTTACTGATCATCTCATTAACATTTAAATCTGTGATATCTGACTAACATTGCAGTGTAGTTAAGCCTCGTGTGGCTACCATGGAGGAGATGGCAGTGTTTCATACACACTCCTACCTCGAGCACCTGCACAAGATCAGCCAGAATGGAGACAACGATGATCCTCAGTCTGTGGATTTTGGGCTGGGTAAGATATTGGAATGCTTCTCTTTTTACTGGATGCCAAAAATATCGAATTCGTGCCAGTTTTCAGGTATCCATATTCGTCAATAAATGTCTTTTTCATGTCACGCTCTACGGTAGTGAAACACAAAATTAAAGTAATGTAGGACATCTCATAAAAGTTAGTATTTTTTTTATAACTATTTGTTTTCCTAGCCTTATATCAGCAACACATTTATAGCAAAAGTTACCCAAACCATAATTTGCTCAATGTAAAACCAAATATTTCTGTCTTCAAGGTAAATGGTGGTATCGAACCCATTTTCACACTATGAGATGTCCGACATCACTTAAATATTGTGTTTTTCCCCGTTTAAAGGTAAAAACATGTCAAACTGCTTTACTTTTCCGATTACAAATCCAGTAAAACACTAACTAGGACCGAGCAGTTTTAATTAAAGAAAGAAATGCATTGTGAATATTGTGTGATTTCCTATTTTAGACACCAGAGGGCAGTAAAGACCAAACACTCTTTTACAGCCGGTGTATTTTAATTTTTTTTGTCAACATAGTGTGTCTTCGTTTATGATTTAATTAGTTTTTGCTGGCACCTCATATCGATTGTGAGTATGAGCATTATTTTAATCATTCTTACAGCAAAGAAAACACTGCAGCTGCCAGACCTATTCTGTTTGTGTGATTCAGTGGTTATTATTTCAATGCCTCCCCCAGGGTATGATTGTCCAGTGGTAGAGGGCATATTCGAGTACGCGGCTGCAGTCGGTGGAGCCACTCTGACGGCCGCCCAGTGTCTGCTGGATGGAAAGTGTGAAGTTGCCATCAATTGGGCAGGAGGCTGGCACCATGCCAAAAAGTAAGACGGCCTAGGGAGTCTATTTTGTTAACCTTTGAAACAATCATTAAGTCAACAGATTGACATATACTATCAAAACTAATTAAAATTTAACTCACTGTATGAATGCTTGGCCACTACTGTTGCTGAAAAAAGTTCAGCCTCTAATTTGTGCTTATAGACAGTCATTTGATTGTCCCGGCTGACGGGGGTCAGAGATGCCCCAGAGAGCTCTGCAACACTCAGACAAAAGATTAACAGTGCTCAGACATTTAGAGTGCTGACTATAGACAGTGTAAGCCCGTCTTTGTCTGTAGTACATATATTTGACAACTTCTAATCGAAATACCTTTTATAGTTTGTCATGATTTGGAGATTAAGCCTAAAATAGACACAGACACACGAAGCTCTGTTGATCATCATAAAAAGCATTGAAATATTTTGATGTTAAGCCCATTGATTAATGTCCTCAGAAAAAGACTTTTTTCTTATTAATCTCACCGTTTACTATTTTCCTATAACAACACACCCTGAGGGTATTTATTACACTCTTAATACAGTAACTTGCCAAAGTCAACACTTTTAATTTACATCACAACCGCCACAAACACACATTTCCTCCCCTAGTGTTATTTTTTTTTCTCTCTGTAGAAGTTAATAAGACAAAAAAAGCAGCTCGTCAAATAACTGAAAAACTGCAATCTCTTTTATCCTGATGATTTTCCTTTGCCTTAAAAAAATATTATTTCACTGCTGCCTGTTACAGAGCACAGATACCCGAAGCCCACATGTAAGCATATCGCATTATGCTAGTATTCTGTTCCGACTACTGTTTCCTTTAAATTGCTCTTATGTATAAGCAAAAGAGATCTTGATATATAAGAATATAAATAGCCATATTTTAAAAATACCCGTTAAATTATAATCCATATAGAGAAGGCCATGAAAGAGGAAAAAAAGCAATGTGTGTATGTATATATATATATATGTGTGTGTGTGTGTGTGTAGGGACGAGGCATCTGGGTTCTGCTATGTGAACGATGCTGTCTTGGGAATTCTCAAACTGCGGGAGAAATATGAGCGAGTGCTGTATATAGACGTGGATCTTCACCATGGTGATGGTATAAACTCCTCTCTGTTATAGACTTTATTTAGTCTCTCTGTTGTATTTCATTAATCTCATTCACTTGGTTATATAGAAGGTGTAGCTTATGATCTTACTAAAACATTGTTTCGAAATTCACCCTCTGTGTATATCCTTGTTGTCCGATCGGTGGTCTGATCCGCAGGCGTAGAAGATGCCTTCAGCTTTACATCCAAAGTGATGACTGTGTCTCTGCACAAGTTCTCTCCTGGCTTTTTCCCAGGTGGGTTCAGCATGCTTCTTTTGCTTGAGCGCAGATCAGCCTGCCTTTTAGTTCACTAAATTGACAGCCATGTTTTAACCGATGCCAGGCTCAGAGCAGCCAGCTTCACATCAGTGCCCGCGGAGTCTGATTACCGATCTGATAGTTCGACACAATGGTTTTGCTGAATTGAGGAGAATGGTGCGCAACAGGGGCCAGCACCAGCATTTCAGCCACTGAGCTAATGTAGTGTGTGTGGTGTTTTTTTTTCTTTCTTGCGTTCACTTACCAAATGTTATTGCACTGGCACTGGAAAGAATCTAATCTGAATCCGTTGCTGTTCTTTCTTACCCAAGACGCATCCCACCCATCATGCTCAGCATGCGTGTACAGATAACATGTCTTCAATGAGCCTAGATAGTTTTATTTAATTTGAGAAAACAAATGTCCACTTTGTTCACAGTTTAACTTTTTCTATTTCAATATAATTATGGGCTGGATTTTATTATTGTAATGAATAATACATAATTTTTTTAAATATTTTTGTTATTTTTGGTTATTATTCCAATACAACTCATATGATTCATTTTATAACTATAACAATTTTAATAAATTAATACTTAATAATTATGACTACAAATCCACATATAATTTTAGGAAAGGATAATATATAATCGGGATGAACCTATACCACTATTTTGGGTAAATAATGTTTATTTATTTTTTTTATTACTTGTCATTAGAGCTGTCACAATTATCAAATTTGGGTGACGATTAATTGTAAAATAGTTGTGATTATGATGATTTAATGCCTGTTTTGGGGCTTTGATGATTAATTGTTTGTTTTAAGACTTTGAGAATTAATTGTTTGTGAAAAACAATTAAGCATTCAAAAAAGTAACTTAAAGCATTTTATAATTGTCCAACAAAATATTTTATTATAGATAAAAGTGTGTCCTGTCAGTGGTGTTTATCTGTTCAGCAACTTATGATTTCACTCATACTCTATGCAGTTGCATTATGGGTCATGAACATGAGTTGAGCTGGTGATGGAGCGTTATTAAAGCGCGCTTGGAGCGTCAGAAAACCCCACTGCTCTGACTTTGAAATCACGCCACTTCACTTACTTACTCTGGTTGAAAGTAGGGTGCTAAAGTACTACAGCTACCCCTTGTGTCTAATAAAAGTGTACAATAATTACGGTTGGATTCTACGATCGCGGTTAGGTCAAATAATTGCGATCATACGATTATTTAATAATTGTGACAGCCTTGCTTGTCAACACCGATAGCTGAATTTTTTTGGGATGTAGGTTAATTTATATTGCTCTTAGGATATCTTTTGCTATTTTCTCTCCTCTTGCAAGGGTTTGCCGCAGGGCTGGTTGCCAAGTGCTTATGTTACTCCTAGTGGCAAATTCTTTACTCACTTGCTCACTTTTGTTTTAATTGCAGGTGTTTACTCAGATTACTCGTATCATAAGTAAACTTTTTTTTTTTTTTTTTACATCTTATATTTTTTTGCAAAACAATGTTTTCAGGCTGCCATTCACAGGTCGTCGTAAGTAATTTCAAAATATTCCCACACCGCAGGTCTGACATTCTGTCGCTGCACCCGGAGTCTTTGTGCACTTTATGACAAAGTTATGGCTATAGAACATTGATTTAAAGTATTAAATTCTGTTAGGATGTTATCATTTTTATAACAGTAAAGAAGTCTCCTAAAATGCTAGTGATTAATACACTTGTGATAAAATCTTTACACAGAATTTTTCGATTTAATATTGACAAGCATGTGCAAAGGAGTATTGTTGTCCACTGGTGGGCCGGGAAATATGCTGATCTATAGTGTGAATGTGTAGCAATAGTGTTTTTTCTCGTATGCACAGGTACAGGTGATGTGTCCAACACAGGCCTTGGGAAGGGCAGATGGTACGCTGTTAATGTGCCTTTGGAGGATGGAATCAGAGACGTTCGCTACCTCCAGGTCTTCACCAGGTCTGCTGCATCTGCTCACATTTAAGTGCTGATTGATTTGCAGCTGGTATTAAAAACTATGAAACCTCTTGTTTATTTTTGACAGTGTTATAAAAGAAGTAAAGGCACTGTTTAACCCTGAAGCAGTAGTGATGCAGTTGGGGGCAGACACCATGGCTGGTGACCCCATGTGCTCATTTAATATGACTCCAGTGGGGGTAAGCAAGTGTCTGAGCCATGTGCTGGAGTGGAACCTACCAACACTGCTTCTGGGAGGAGGTCAGTGTGTGTCACTTTTTTGTCAATCAACTTTACAAACACCAACTTCATATAATCAACAGAAAATATCCATCTTTAAATTACTAGTTGTTAGTAAGCAGTAATGAGAAAGTAGTTTAGTAAACGACTAGTTTTAATGTCAACCCACCAGTTTCCAAAATGCATTCCGACTGTTTATAATAAACTATCATGAACCTCATTGCAATCACATGACCATACAGAAGTATATTCCATTATTAATTTTAATTTTTGCTCTAGCTTTAATCAATCCAGTGTGACGACAAAAACTCAAAGGCCAGCTTAGAACAGAGACGTTGTGTGTGTTTGTCTGCTCCCGCTGGTTGCCTCTTGTTCCTGTTGCCAGGTTGAAACCATGGCCAAAAAGTTTATTAGTGTGTGATTGAAAGAGGGGGGTAATAAAGTAAACGTTGTGATTTTAGTATTTTGAAAGAAGCTCTGAACTCCAGACCTGCCTGACTAAGCATTAGATGAAAGGTAGTAATTACCGCAGTACAATAAGCCCCTTTGCTGAGATTCTCTCTCTCTCTCTCTCTCTCTCTCTCTCTCTCTCTCATCTCTCTCTCTCTCTCCTCTCTCTCTCTCTCTCTCTCTTCTTCAGGTGGGTATAACCTTGCCCATACTGCTCGCTGTTGGACCTATCTGACAGGAACAGTCCTGGATCAGACGTTATCCTCAGAGATACCAGACCATGAGGTAAGAAGCAGTCCCCTCTTTCCTGTCAACACTACCTGAAAATCTTCTTTCTTGGCTTCATCCAATGTCCTCTCTCTCGCTCACTCTCTCTCTCTCTCTCCCTCTCTCGCTCACCCTTTGCTGAGTCACTGGCTCTAATCAAAGATGTCCAAGCGCCTCTCAATAAACGCATTTGTTTTCATGTGATTCAGAGAGGAGTGTGTGTGTGTGTGCAGTGTAAAGGGGGTCTTAACAATACCACTCTGTCCCTGCTGCCTGACAGAGAGGAGCTTGTCCTTTTCTTTCCTCAACCTTTTTCTCCCTCTCTTCTCTTTCCTCTGAGAAAAAGAGGGCATGTGTGTGCACACATCATACTGAAAAGAAGAGAGATTTTTTTGGAGAAGAAGGATTGTAAATTCCCACATAATTACTTTTTCAGTGGAGAGAGCCGAAGAGAGTGTTTGTAGGGGAGGGCAGTTGGATGGAAGAGCTTTTTGAATGTACAGTGATAGGTTGATATCGTTCTCCCTCTCACTCTCACAAAGAGGGTCTTTTAGCACTATAGAGGGCGCTTTCATGGTCAGCTAAAGAAAAGATGCTCTTGTTTCTTCAAACCTGAACTCTGTCAAGAGGTTGACCTTTAACCTCATTATTGACCAAGCACCTAAAATAAATGTGGACTGACTGTGGAGTGGAGTAGAACCATCTGGGGCTTGTTGTGTTTTAGCAGATCTCGTGGATATGTAACGAATTAAACATGATCGTCCTTGCTTTTGTAAAAAATAAAATAAAAACAATGATGGTGTCATGTGATGCTAGCCAAAAACAGCATATTCAGACATTTTAAAATCCTCTTACAATGTTATTGACACTGATTATAACTATACTATTCAGTGTGCAACATCGCATGTTTTGAAAATAATTTCTAGCACCACCAGGCCAACTATGGTTCCCCACCAAATTTGTGTAGACTCGTGTTAGTAATGTTGAAGAAAAGCAGGCAAGTGGTGGCTGAGTGGTTAAGGTGTTGGACTGCTACCAGAAAGACTGTGGTTCGATTCCCAGCATCAGAAATACTGAGGTTTGATTCCCACCTCAATTTTGCACCACCAAGCCACCACTTTGGGCCCCTGAGCAAGGCCCTTAACCCCCAATTGCTCAGTTGTATAAAAGAGATAGATGTAAGTCGCTCTGGATAAAAGTGTCTGCCAAATGCTGTAAATGTAAAAGCAATATTAGTACAGGGGCACCACTAGCAATTTTGGGCCCTGAGGTTGGGCTCTATTCCACACTTTTACTACTAAAAAAACAGACTTCTGGGGGCCCCCAAAGTGCATTGGCCCTTACAATAATTCTAGTTTTTCTATATTCAAAAGTGCAGTGGATTAATTGATTATGTATTATTGCATAATGCAACATTATCGGTTTATAATGTATCCTAGGAATTTAAAACTAGTCCTAATTGGATGCCTTGGCATCATGTGATTTATAATATTTCTTAACCCTGAGGATGTTTTTGCTTAAAATGTCTTTTACCCCAATGTATTCTGTCTAAATTTTAGCACATTATAAGCCCTCCTCTCTTCTCTTCATTTCTCATCCACCTTCACCCCCTTCTCATACTGTCTTATCCCCCCCCTTTCTCCAGTCTTTTAAATCACAGCAAGAGTCCCCCATCGCATGCACAGATGCCCTCTCCCCGCCACTATTGTGTGCCTATCCAAGCCAAACAAAACACTCTAGCTCTAGTACGAGTTTAGAGAAGACCATCAGATGGACAGTCGGTGAAAGAGAACAGTATAAAGCTAATATCAAGTGTAAAGAACAGACCGCATGTCTAAAGCTATTTGAGCATGGAACTCTACTTGTCTCTTTCCCTCTGTGCTGAAAACTCATTCTGTGTTTTGCCCTGCCAACAGCGGAAACAATAAGTGGCAGAGATACTCAAGAAGGGAAAACAACCACTTCATTCAAGCCGTCAAGCTCCACACAATTTATGGCTTAAAGTTGATGTGCACAAAAGTCTGCTTTTCCCCAAAAAAATTTTTTAAAAAAAGGTCACTAGCAATATTTAAGTGAAAAGGTTTCAGCTTACGACTGTAACAAAAATCAGTTTCCAGCGGAATTGTTCATGTTCGCATAATGCACATTGCTGTGCCCAAACCAAAAGTGCCTCTGCCTTGATCCCCATTGCCTGTGCTGTCCAATAAGGTTGTTTTGAAGAAAGCCATCACTTTGACATCCATGATGGTTTTTAAAGGTAGATTCGCCTAATTTTCTTATTAGACATGTAAAAAAATGAAAGGTTCCTTTATATCTAGCCAGATAAAGAGAAACTCAGGGCAGCACTGGATATGTTGGATGCCTTTCTGCATACATACTGCTTGAGTAAGCAGCATTGTTAAGTAGGCCTCAGTGTTTGGAGCAGTCCAAATCCCCCCTTTTCTCACTTTTTTTTTTTTTTTTTTTTTTCTCTGAATTGAGGATTTTTTCCAAAAAAAAAAGTCTTGTCTTGTGTCTTTAAAGGTACTATTGCTAATTTTCCCTCTTACTTTCGAGCTTAGCTTCTTTTATGCTTCATTTTAAGTTTACAATTGTCAAAAAAAAACATCAAATAATCAATTTCTCACTAAAAAGTCTAAAAATAAATGTCCGTTGACTTTGGGGACAAAATTTGACGAGGCTTGTTGTTATCTTTATATATCATTATCAGAGACCGCAGTTAATGCTTTTGTACCCTTAAAGCTAGGCGCTCTCTTGTGACCCCCGGGTGAAAACCGCCGTCGCCGTTCAGCGGGCCGTCCGCATGTGTACATCCTCTTTCCTCTTTTTTTAGCCCTTGTTGTCACTGATTTCCGTTGAACTGTTCCCTGCACAGCCCAGTGAAATAACAAACTCCAACCCCTGTGTTTCCCACTCGCTATATACTCACCCTGTTACTCAGCCTCTTTCTGTCCCTCTGTTTTGCTTTTCCCTATCCATCTGTCTTCAAAACACACTTTCTCCTTTTCCTTTAGATAGAGGCACACACTCGTGCTCATGTGGTCTTTGCATTCATCCTAAAAAAATTTCAAGGGTGAGTCCGGCAGAAGGACAATCAGCACCATTTCCCTCTATTGTGTGATCTCTCGCTCGCTCGCTCGCTCTCTTTCTTTCTCTTATATACACACACACACACACACACACACACACACTGTGCAAGCTAAACTGCTGGTACACATATTACAAGTACAAACTGAGGGTATACACATGCACTGCACACACACTGGAGGACAGCTGTGGCTATGCTAGTCAAACATTGCTAAATGGATAAAAAGCACCCCTGTCCCATGTGAATGATATTTGAAAAGGGGGGGTCTGGCCCTCCTGGGATGAGCTGCTGGAATAAAGGAGACCACACTTTCTAGTGTTTGTGCTGGTAGTTAGGCGAAGAGAATTAGGTGTGAATAGAGTGGAAGAGCTGCACGTACAAAGAAATTCTTTTGACAGCACAACCCCTCAAATTTTGGTTCGCTAATATGAAAGTAGCCTACTTCATACTACTATAGTTGTTATTTAACATGCTAATTTTTTTTAATGTTGTGTACATGTGGTGGCGCAGGCTGCTGTGTGCTAGCGTGCGCTCTCTCAGTGGTTGGTCTTTTCTGAGCCCCACCAAACTTTGGCGATGGTTATGCTGCTCCTCCACCTCCTAGTCTGTCTCCACACAGTATTGTGGTGACAGTATTCACATATGCACAAGCAGACAGCACACACAGACGCGGAGGTGGTGCTGTGAAAGAAGGCAGTAAGACTAGACGATGATGTGATTTTTGCGTTGTCTGAGGGATTAAATATGGGTTGATTTCCTGTTTTGGTAAATTAATGTAGAAAAGAGTGTTGAGAAAGAATAGCGTACTACGAATATCACGTCATGCATGGCTTATTACATTATGCCTCTTAACATAACATACAAAAGCTAAACACAACACTAAATCTGAAATCAATCATTTAATTATAATGTGTTTCCAAATAGATCTTGACATTTATTAAAACACCCAGAGAAACCTAACGTCTGGAACCTGTGGGATGTGCAGCAGTAGTTTTAAATACACAGTTCTAATGCACGAAAACAATAAACAATAAATTGTGTTTCCTTTACATTTGAGAAGCTTTAGCCATATTTAGACATACATACACAATTTCTTTATATATCTTTTATATAATTTTACATGCTAATTTAATTATAAGATTTTTTATAAGCTTGTTTGACTTGTCCCACATAAGCAGCCACACTTTTAACCTTTCAGTGCCTTAACAAGCTAAATGATTTGTGTATGTTATTTTTCATGAAGTTTGTTTGTACAGAATAATAAATTATAGTAATAATAAATAATATAGTATGCTGCTGCGAAAAAATAATTAACTCCTGAACTGTTTGTTATTTATTAAATAATTACATAGCATGATTTTTTAGTTTAATAAAGGTAGAATGATTGTTAGGGAACAACCACAAATCAAATAAAGCCTTAATTTTCAATAGTTTTTTTAATTACTTTTTATATATCTAAAACATTGTCAGCATTTCTTTTCTTCCCTCACTTTTAAAGTTAATCTTAAAATTCTTGTTAAGAAAAATTTGTGCTTTATATCTTACAGAAAAGGTTTTTTTTTTTTTATTGGTTATTTGTTACAGTTGTGTTATGAATGATTGTGAATGAATGTATTTTTATAGTGTTTTTATAGAGTTGTCTTCTGTGATAAATGAGTTTTATAATACTTTCATATAGTTGATATGTGACGAACAACTAAATAAATAACATATGACAAATATTAAAAATCACCATGTTCAGAAATATTCATATCCTTTATATTACAATGATTAATTAATAATAAAGAAGTCTCCTGCTGAATGTGTCCCTTTACTTCCTTGCAAAACCCTCCAGTTATTAAAGACTGGAAGGCTTCTTAGCCTTGACCTGAATCTTCAACTTTGTCCACAAATTCTCAGTTGAGTTCAGGTCAGGGCTCTGACTTGACCACTCCAAAGCATTTTTGTCTACGCGGTATGTGTAGGGTCATTATTCTGCTGGTAGTTCCAAGTCTCTGGCAGGTTAAACTTGTGTGCTGACGGCACCAGGTTTTCATCAAGAATCTTAACATAGTGCTCGTTTTTCATGATTCCATCCATCTTTACGAGGTTACGTATTGATTTGTCCGAGGGGTATAACTAATTTTGAGCACAATCGTATACTTTTTGTATTTAAACAATCGCAATGATCTTGATTTGAAATTTCATATAAGCATAAGAATTTGCTGTCAAAGCAAATTCCTGTTATAGAAAAATTTCAACACCTCATCAATCAGAATCAAGAATTTGACAGGCGATTATGTTAAATACTTATTGTACACTGAACACTGTTCATCTGGAAAGATTCAGTTAGAATCAGATGCCACACTCTCCTATTGATTTAGAATAAATATTGTCATAATTACAGCTGGCTGAGATACACCTGTTCCCCACCCACTAATGTTCTTTATTTTAAACATTTGTTGTGGTTGTAGCATTCGAGGAGCACTAGTTGCTTTTCTTATTCATACACGCTTATGTGAGTCACAGCCGGTGTTAGTTTGAGGTGAATCTGTAAGGGAGACTCAGGAACAGATAGCCAGAACAAGCCCTCTGAAACCCTTTCCTGCCTTGTGTAAAGAGAGGAAGCGTGACACATTGTGATGTTCATCACACCCCTGTTATCAGCGCCAAGGTCTTTCTGTTGGAGGTGTTTGTTTCCATTGTAAGCTTAGACTGTACGCTGCAGTGTTTAATAGCTGTTTTGTGTAAAATCCATTCACATCTGTCAATAAAAAAAATACACTACAACTCAACATCTGACCTCAGATCAGCACACATGACTGTGCGGCTGGGAAAGTGTTGCCATCTCGTTAGGGAAATAGCTGGCTCCCACAATTCCTGTAGTGGGATAAATGCAGGAAACAAGCCTAGAGGAAGTTTGTTACAGAGCCGGCCTAATGTTATGACATGAGGGTTAGAGGTCCAAAGACAAGAGCTGATATTTAATCCAGCTTTCACATTGCTGAAGCATATGAGGAACAATGTGATTTTAATCAGGGTTTTGACCTCTTTGCTAAATGTATTGTCCTTGGGTTCTTTGTGGGTTTCCCATAGCTTTTTTTGTGAACCTGTGTTCTGTAAAAACTTTTTTTTCCTTATTATAATTAAGACCGAATTGATTAAAAGCTGATGATTTTTTTTTTTACTTTTAAAACCCCAATGTAATTTTAACAAAAAGTCAAGTATATAGTATAACACAAACACATGCAAGTATGCTTCATATGTACCACACACTACATAATACTGCTAATACTGTGTGTGCTTGTTGTGCTTCGACCTGTTCTTCAAAGTGGTCTTGATGTGGTCCAATCTAAACAGTCCAGCGGTGAAGCGGACAAAGTTTTTTCAGCTTGATCTTCATGGGAAAGCTCAAGTTCATGGGAAAATACAGGAGTGTGTGTTTTTGTATGTCTGTGTGTGTGTGTGTGTGTTTGTGAAACTTTGTGTGCGCGCACACGTAGTTTGTGCAGTTGGTATTTAGGGTAGCAACAGTAAATCTGCTTGTGAAATATTGTATGTGCATCTGTGTTCAAATGACATTGTTATTGAGATCGAGTCCTAATTGTGGGTGAGGAGGTCTGAGCTTCAGTCAGCGCTCTAGTTTAGCCCAAAGCGTTTGAGTTCTTATACTCCAATTTAAAAATACCATGATTTTTTGCATCTCACGGGCTTTGTGCACAGAGGTGTTGTCGGGCTAAAAATACTGTTTTGTCTTCTTAGTTCCAGTAATTGGAAAACTAAATGGTACAGCAATTCCTACACAGCTGTCTGCTTTCTCCTTCGGAGCAACAGCTTGAGGCAGACATATTTTGGATGTGTTGGTGAAATGTCCAAGTGTGTGTGTGTGTGTGTATGTATGAGTGTATACAGTGCATGTATGTGTGTATAAGTAAATGTTTGGATGAATGTGTTTTTTATATACAGTATATATGTGCATGTGTAATCCCTTCGCATGGCCAAGCGCCTAGGGATCGGAGGTAAGCCGGATAAACAAGCAGGAGATAATTAAAAGCAGAGCTGAACTAACACACAACCCACTCTGCCGCTGGTTCAATACAAATTCCAAATATATCTCCAAGACAAAGCGGTCAACATTTTTTTTAATTAGTGTAGTAGAACACCTAAAATAAATTTTCATTTAAAAAACATAATGCATCAGTAATTGGAATTTTTCTTGTTATTGCACAATAAAAAAGGTGTTCTGCTTATTGGCTGGCCTTTCGAGGTATAAGGTCAGACCTGGAAAGAGATGTACAGCCATCTGTACGCCATTTGGAAAGTGTTTTTAAAGAATTGATTATTTTAGTGATTTTAAGGATTTTTGTGATTTTGTAAGGAAATACCTCTGTGTAAAATCTAATACACAAATTGTTAATGTAGATAAATAAAATAGAACAAAGATGCATATGAAAAAGTGTTTTTTAAGATTCAGATAAAAAAACAAAAAAAAAAAACAAATATAAAATCAGTCAACTCTTTTCAAAACTACAAAAGTTATCCTTTTTTTTTGTGCCGGAATTTTTTTAAACATGCTTGAGACGTTTACACAGTAACAGACCTTTAAAACAAAGTGCAAATGATAAACTTTCCCTCTATTATTAAACTTTAAAATTAAACTCTACAAATCATATGTGTTCTAAATTGTGTTGCAGTCAAATAGAATCCCCAGATGCACACACTGCATTGTCGATTCTCAAACGATATGTTGTGCAGCCCTGTTAATAACATGTTTGATTGTCTCACTACATTGATAATAAAATGAAGGTATTTGCAGACTCTTTAAATCCATTCGGTTAATGACATCCAGCCACAGCAAGGGGGAAAAACTATTTGATTCCCTGCTGATTTTCTACATCTGCACAATCAGTCTATGATTTTTTTTTGTATAATCTTATTTCTAACAATAAGAGACAGAATAACAACCAAAACGTCTAGAAAAACATATTTTAAAAAAGTTATTTGATTTGCATTTTAATTAGTAAACAAGCAAAACCCTGGTTGACAATCATGGAGATCAAATGTTTATTGCCACCAGGTTTGCACAGATTTTTGTCTCATCTGACCACAACCTAGTTTTTCTCTGAATCATTCAGATGTTTATTAGCAAACTTCAGATGGGCCTGCAGGTGGACCTTGTAAGCGCTGCAGGTTTTCTTGGTGACTATGATCCCAGCTGCCTTGAGATCAATGGCAGGATCCTCCTGTGTAGTTCTCGGCTGATTCCTCACCATTCTCATGATTTATTAACATTTATTTTGTGTTTCTTTCACTTGCGTTTCATTTGCGAATAATAGTACCAAGGCGCTTGGCGATGGTCTCCTATTCTAGCCTTGTGTAGGTCTACAATCTTCACCCTGATATCCTTGGACAGCACTTTGGTCTTGGCCATAGTGGATAGTTGGGAATCTGATAGATTAATTGCTTCTGTGGACAGGTGTCTTTCAATAAGGTAGCCTATTATGAAAGACACTTGGGTCCCAGAAATCTTGCTGAAAGAAACCTACTATTAAAATTATAGACTGATCTTTTCTTTGTCAGTGGGCAAACATGCAAAATTAGCAGGAGAGTAAGGGTCCTAGAAATATATTTGTTGGTATGAGAAACCTGTCAGCAATCATTTGAAAATTTAAGAGCAGTCATACTAAAACTCTCAGACCAAATGTTTTGCTAAGACTCAGTTGTTTTTATTTTCATGCAGTTCTTTACGGAATACGGCCCGGATTATTCTCTGGAGATAAGCCCAAGCTGCCGACCCGACCGCAACGAAAGCCAGCAGTTGGAGCGGGTCATCAGCACGATCAAAGGTAATTGCTGTGATGACAACCAGAACTGCATCAAACACAACTGTTATAGACCCACTCTACACCCTTGCTGTACACCTTAGTACAATGGCATTTTTACAGATGGAATCATTTTGCTCTCTTCAAAGGAACTGGATAGAAAGTCCACAACATTTGGTTTGTTCATGTAGACAGTCACTGGTGCTTGGTTGAGGGGCATAATGCTGGTTTCCATATGCCACTTCCATATGTTCACTTCCATATGTTTACTTAGCTGACTTTTTTTTTTTTTTTTTTTTTTTTTTTTTTTGACTTAAAAATCTCCCACAATGTTCTACATTTTTGTATATATCCTTAATTAACAATGGTCAGCACATGTGAATTAATGAAACTAATAAAATATCTATGCTTGATTTCCCCAGATAGAGAACAACACTTCTCTTTGGCGAGCCTAAGAATATAGAGCAAGTTAGCTATGCAAACTCTTTCATGCTTTTATCTAACTTGGTTGTGTACAAGAAGAATATTTTCTGTTTTCACAAATAAATGTTTTAGTGTATTTAACAAAGCTGGGTTTGAGCCACTGCGGTGTGGTGTACTTGTGAGAAAGGAATGCCCGCTCTCCAGCACTTCGTCCCCTTTGGAATGTGTGTGTGTGAAGAGTGAGTGAGATGGGTAACAAACATCATCATGCTCTATTGTTTCTAGCACATAACTCCCTTTGGGACCAGTCTGACTGGAATGAAACCACGCTGGACTTAGCCCGGGTTCAGGCTTTGGAACTCTGTTGCCTGAAAATGGAAATAAAAGGCTGTCTATGCCAGTAAAAGTGAGTTTGAGAACAATCCCAGCTTTAACAGTGATGGTATCATCTGCTTAACATTCAGTGTACATTTTTTTTTTTTTTTTTTTTTAATTATTTTTGTTTTTGTATTGTCCCTCAGCTCACTTTTAACTAATGTCTGCTCAGACTCAAATAAGAATGAATACAAATCTGTCTTTTCAGTAAAATTATGACTCAAACAACAGTTTGAGTCAACTACTATTGCTGTTAATTGTAGCCCTTAATATTGAGTGTTATTAGGAAGCAAGAGAGTAAAATGTTGATCATGAGAAAAATGTTAATTCACACAGTGCCAGCCTCTGCTTATATTTAGTACCCATGTGGTATGTGTACAATGTAGTGGCTGTGCTCCCTCCCTGCCATGCCACCAGAGGCTAATTAAAAAGAGCTTAAGCTGCAGACTTTCCAGTGTCTTTCTTAAGCTTTTAAAATTGCATCTTGTGCCTATCCTATATAAAAAAAGATTTGGAGTCTAGATTGAACATAAGTCATTGGTAAAATGTTCTTGTTTTTAAAGCTCTGCTAATTTAAGGCACATACACTTGTGTAAGGAAGCAACTCACAAATCTAACAGGTTTAGAATAGAGGGCCCGTCTTTGAGCTTTGAGCATCGTGGTTACATTGTTCAGCCTTGTGAAGATCATTTAGTTTGCACCATGTGGGTACAGTTCTGTTTTTTTCACACATCTCTCATGCCGGGAAACAGAGTGTGGTGTAACAGCTGGCCTCTATGTTCCTGCTGAGAGTAGGTTGGTAGCATCGTCCTTGGAAACCTTAAACAATACTGAGCACTTTTCTAAAGAGTTATAGACTGCTTCTTGACCAGTGCTGGGGCATGGCAGTGGAATTTGCTCTTAAGTGTCTTTAATGAGATCATAGAGTAAATGAATGTTGTGTTGGTGTTGGAATTGAAGTTGTGTCGGATTGTTGCCCCTCCCAAAGTTTCTTCAATTCAGTTATTTATACTAAAGGTTTTTGTCCTTTTTTTGTTTTCATAGAATACTGTAAGGTGTTGCCTGGGAGGAGGCAGCATTGTAACACATGTAGTGATCCGTCTTTATAAATACACTTTGGCTTGTGTGTGCTTTACCGACCTATATCATTCCATCTGGCTGCCATGAGCTAAAAAACCCTCTGAAAGGGATTTCTTTCTGCTGCAGAAGTCTCCTGATTATCTCAGCCAGACTATTTTAATTAGCTGCCATAGGATTGGAAATTTTTTTTTTATTATTGTGAAATTTTTCTTGCGTGTTAGGTAGTGTAAAATACCACCTCTTGGAGTTCTGGAGGAAATAAACTTGTGGATTAGTGCACGCAGCAGGGCAGCGCGAGGTACCCTCTAGCCCACATGCTCTGGAAACAGGCTGTTCATTTATCTGAAGGGGGGCAATAATGCAAACGCCTACACTAATATCAAAACAGCATGCGTCTGGTGCTATTTTGGTAAACTTGTTAGTGTGATACTAAGTGGTTTTATACACGGACAAACAATTCTTTAAAAACTGAACTTGCACAAAGTAATAAATGGCTGAAGCCTGAGCCACTACGCATTAGCAGGGTTTACGAACACATCTGGGTAACATTTATGAGAGCCTGGATTCTTAGCTATATGAAAGAAAGAGGGCGGGGAAGAGAGAGAAAGAGAAAAAAAATGAGAAAAAGAACATGAAAAAGAGAATGACGGAGCGACTGAATGAGGGAACGACTGAATGACGGAGAAAGAATAAATGAATAGAAATAGAGAGTTAGAATGAATAGAGAGAGAAAGAGAGTAAAAATGAATAGAGAGAGAGTAAGAATGAATAGACAGAAAGAGTGAGGGACAGAAAGAACGGGAGCGAGAGACAAAGAAGGTATGAGAGAAAGAAAGGAAAGAAAAAGAAAGAAAGGAGGAAAGGGAAAGAAGAAGAGAACAAGAGAAAGAGAAGAAGAGAAAGGAAAGAAATAAAGAGGAAAAGGAAAGAGAACGAGAGAGAAATAAAGAGATAGAGAGAAATAGAGAAAGAGAGAGAGAGAAAGAAAGAGAAAGAAATGGAGAAAGAGAGAGAGAAATAGAGAAAGAGAGAGAGAGAGAAAGAAATAGAGAAAGAGAGGGAAGAGGGGTTTGCTGGGTTAAGCATAACAGAGAGAATAACAAATACTAGGAAGAGGTTTAAACCCCACACTAACCCTTTAGTTACAGTGGAAATCTCTATTGACTGTGGCGTTGCTTTAAGCTACAGCCACAGGAGTGACTAATGAAATGCTCGTTTGCTGTGTAAGTCCTGTTTACTGCAAAACAAACACAAATTAATGGAGCCCATTTTTAAAAAAACTGGAACTATTTATTTTATGGTTTTCCTTTTCCATGAAACGGTTTATTCCCACTGACTAACTGAGCTATATTATGCTTACAATGGAGAAAACAGCTCAATCCCCCCCCCCAATCTAATTAAAAATCAGCAGAGATGTTTAAAGATTTTAACTTATGACGTTTGACAGACAAATCCGAACCAACATCCTATTACGATAACTAATAAACCGCAAACACACTTAAGAGTAAAGGTAGTGCACACCAAGCGTTTATAACCTTTTATTTAAGATAAAGAATATTGTGGTCAAATGCAGCACCAATAATATCACATGGTCTAAAACAGCTGACTAAAAAAATTACACCAGGATGAATTGTAATAAAAGGAACTCTGGAAAAAAAGCAAATGTTTCTCTTTTTTGCACACAGGGTTTTGGATCAGCTTTTTATTGCTTACACAGATGTAGTGTTATGAACACATCAGCAGGCCAGGCTGACCGGGATGTCCTTTTCAACACAACTAAAGTGTCATGCAAATCAAAACAGGAGGCTCAAATTCGCCGATCAATCAGTTTACATGCTGTCGTATTTGCATGGCTTTTTGCCTTTGACCAGGTGTGAAGTCTGTTTTGAAAATATGTCCGTGTAAGAGAAGACAATACGATTAACTATGACCTAGTAATTAACTTTACCCACTTAATAATACAATATTTTCCTTTCTTTATTTGCACAGTCCCTTAGCTTATTCTGTATATTTGCCATTTTATTGGCCTCCTATTGTCTAATATCTTCTTTCTTTCCTGTTATTTCTATAGTTACTTAGAAATACACAGTAGTCACAGTTTTTAACTATAGGTTATTTTTAATTCTTATGTTTTTAATTCAATTTATTTTTCCTTTATTCTTGAATAATCACGGACTTATTATAAATCACTATTATTTTGTATGTGACATTTGGAACAAACTAAAACATCAGATGAGCACATTTACCTTTACAATGTTATTAACGTTATTTAATATATTAATGTTATTTAAGTCTGATCGAACTGGTCTACCTTTTTTGATAGATAAACATTAAAATGAGCTTAATACGTAATCATGTTTTTTTTTTAATTTGGGAAAAAAAACAGTTAAATTGTCAAAGACCACTTTATAAACTACTATTTTGAGATTGTGTGAACTGAAGTAAGTACTCGCAGGCAGCAGGGTGGCTTAGTGGTTAGCACTGTTGCCTCACGGCAAGAAGGTCCCGGGTTCGATTCCTGGCCGGGGGCCTTTTCTGTGTGGAGTTTGCATGTTCTTCCCGTTTGCGTGGGTTTACTTCGGGTAATCTGGTTTCCTCCCACAGTCCAAAAACATGTATGTTGGGTAAACAAGTGAGAAATACAAATGTGTATCGCCATAAAAATGGCCTCAATTGCTGGCATGGTTCTTTTAAGTAAGTTCTTGTGTTCCCAAGAATTGTATTTTCTTTGAGTACTTTACCACTTGTTGGTGTGGCATTAAAATAAATGAAGTTGTTTGCTGTTTTGTGTATCTAACGTGTCATTTGCTTTTTCATATTGGTGATCTTCCATTTTTGTTGCTTGTTTACAGGGAATCTGAAGAATGTAATTTAAGCAGTGGCCTTCAAGCTCATGTTTCTAAATCAGACCCGGCTCTCCTAATGAAGACAGTATGTGCGAGCTATCAGCCGAGCGGAGCTTTTGGGAAATTCAAATGTTTTCAAGGAACTTTGTTTAATGAGAAAATGAACTGGCCGGAAATCCATATAGAGTAAGTTACAAGGTGAACAGTCCACGAGGTTTTAGCATAATTTTAAAATTCCACGTTAAAAAGAAAGGAATTTAAATGCAGATATTTGGTGCTTCAGTGAGGTTTTTGTTATAAATGGATCCACTTCAGAAATCCAGTTCCAAAATGAGCAGAATGTGCTTGAATTTGTTGTCGAAGATATTCACTTGCTTTTATTTTCTATTTTAAGTGGCATGCCTTCCAACATTTCCTGGTGAAATGGAGTCATATAATGCTGCCAACACACACTCATACTCTCCAAAAACACAACAAACTGCTCCACCCAAGCATGTTCACAGAAACGGGGAGATAGAAAGGATAAAGAAATGAGATGTAGGTCAAGGAAGCTTCTGAAATTTGCGTCTGAAGTTTCATGTTAGAGTTCCTGCCTACATTTTTTTAAATCTTTTTTTCTGTGTATTTTAACATTAAACTGTAAATATTCCTTTCTTAATAAAATCCTCGTTATAGGTTTGTTGGGGATTTTGCTTGCATATGTCCTTTCTATCTCATAGCTTTGTGTGTGTGTGTGTGTGTTTTCGCTGGAGCCACATTTGGAAGAGTGCTGCTTTTTTTCACCTATAATCTTTCTAGTTCTTTCAGTGGCTGTGGTTTCTTTTAATGACACTGCGAGTGTGATTCATTAACTTGTTTATTAGCACTGTGAAACGTTATTTCATTTCAATGGCTCCAGAGCTAAACGAGCAAACTGGCAAGATAGCTATGCTGAAATTTTAGCTTACCGCAAAGAAAAAGGTGCGTGTGAAATGTTCATTTGCACGACGAGTCTGGTTACCTTTCAATTTTACAGGATCGCAGAAGTCTGTTTTCTGCCAAAGTTTTAAGCAATTTACCAAACATCCTCTATTTAATTGGCAGGTCTTTTCAAACACACACTTAATTTTGTCTCCCAAACATGATGTTAACACATCTGTTATGTATATGATCGTATGTCCATATCAACCTCACCACAGCTTCCTGGTCCATTTATGAGAATGATTTTAATATGTTCTCCTTTATTTTTTTTACTTACACACATTCTCATTAGCTGACTAAAAATAATTGGAGTAATTTTGCCGGACAAAAATATATAAAAAGTGTTAATATTTTTCTATCTATTGAGACTTTTACCTGTGTTTATCTTTAATTTAAACTAAAAGTACAAAAACAAAAAACAAAAGATGTGTTCTTGATGGCTTTAGCATTAATAAAATACTCTGCAGCTTGGTACTTTTAATTTTATGAGCAAAAGACAAAAGACAATTTATTTTCTCTAAAATTGATATTTAAAATCTTGTCCTGCAATTACATAGTAAAGAAAATCGATATTTAATTCATTCCCATCTAAAGAAAAAGAAGCAGCAGATTAATATTAATGCTGACTGAGTGCCATCACGGGGTTAATTTATTAACATTATAGCCACATTCAATAAGAATTAACACACACAACCCTAAAAAAAAATAACACAAGTTAATCCACGTTTCCATTTCAAATGCAATTATAAAATTCCCTGTAAAGCCTGGTTACTTACTTGGAACCAGATGATGGGTGTGCCTATTAATTCATGAAAGGGTTTACGCCCATTAAGGATAAAGACACACCCACCAGTCTGCTGTCTCCAGACATGAGTGTCAGGGTATTATATTGAACAGGGTTGTCATGCTGTTAAAGAGCTAAACTTTAACATTTTTGCCCTGGTTTTATAATTGGTTTCAGCACTTTTTAAAAAAAATTCAGAAAGGCGGCTGTTTTTGATCATCCTTTTTATTTCCTGGTTGTATTTGTTATTTCTAATATTATTTTTATTGTTCATTTTATTGTTCAAACTGAAGGCTTGCGGTGACTTTCTGTGTCATGGAAATACAGCGCACTCAGTGGGAGTAACCCTGGATAGGGCAGCAGTATATCACAAGGCATCATGTACACACACACACTTGAGGTCCATTAAAGGAACCCTAGAACCGTTAGGTGACAATACTACATGCTACAAGCAGTAATTAATTTTAAACATTATATTTTTTGTCAGTAACTGCTACTGAATCAATTTTAAAGATATATGGTACCTAGTACCAGGTCCTTTTTTAAAAAATAATTTTAGCTGTGGTTCTAAGCGAGCCGTATCATTACCAAAATGTGATTCCCAACACTACCAAGTTGCCACTGCTGGGCTCCTGAGCAGGGCTCTAAATTGCTCAGTTGTATAAATTAAATAAATGTAAGTTCTGTCAAATACTGCAGATCACTGATTGGCCGATGAGAAGCATTATTACCTGCATCATTTAACTTGCAACACGGGACACATCAGAACCACATTTAAATCAGTACAACCTGTAACATGGCTGTCTCGAGGTCGAGTACTGATGTTGTAGAGGCATTTAATAATAGCCAGTTTACCTGAAAGCATATTTTTGCATGGCTGAGAAAAACTGGAGAACCTAAACAAAACCCACCTGCATACATGTTGAGTGTAAAACATCACATCCAGCAGTACTTCTTATAGGATTGAAACAGGGGCCACTACTTATAATTTATGAGCTTTTCTCCAAAAAACGTTTAATGGGAAACTAAATAAATAAAGAGATCCAACAGATTTGGGAATAGACATAAAGAACAGAGAAATAGGCTTTATACTAATACGTTGGTCAAAACACAGCAGTCTAAAGGTAGGGGAAGTGGTAGCGCAGTGGTTATGGTGTTGGACTGCTGATTGGAAGATTGTGGTTTAATTCCCAGCACCACCAAGTTGCCACTGCTGGGCTCCTGAGCAAGGCCCTTAACCCCCAATTGCTCAGTTGATGAATGTTAAACAGATAAATGTAAGAGTCGCTCTGGATAAGGGCGTGTGCCAAATGCTGTAAATGTAAATAGTTCCTAGTAAAGAAAATAAAATAGATAAAAGATGCATATGAATTTTTAACACCTTTAATACTTTTATGCTTTTGTTGTACTGATTTCATCATCTTTTCCTTTTGTTCTTCCTCCTTTTTTTAATTTTTCACATATAGTTAAATCGATTGCCTGATGGAAATGTAGTTTCTAGGTTTGCATTGTTCTTTTTGTACACAAAACACACACACACACACACCAATTTGTGCGCACCTGCTCATGATTCTTTCTTGACTTCCCAACGGGTTTATGCAAAGTGCTCATCTGGCTCTATTACAACAGCTTTATACTCCCACACAGATAGACACACACACTCTCTCTCTCTCTCTCTCACACACACACACACACACACACATCTCAATTAAACCCAATTAATAAACATTTCAGCATAATATCTAAACATAACCCTGTATGTTTTTCTCTTAATTAAACTTTAAATTAGAAAAAATGAATTTTGGGGGGGGGATCCGGTTCTGATTTTTTTTTTGCGCACAGAATTTTAGAGTGGTGCCTTGGGCCTTTACAAGCAAACTGTAAACTGTCTGTCTGATTTGCATCTGGTTTTCCCCAGAGGAGTAGCCTAAAGGAGACATCATTCTGCTCTTCATCTACATTTGAACTGTGTGGACTACAGGAGTCAAAGTGGCAGATGTAGCTGAATTCCTATTAGGGTTAATTCGAGTTAACGGTTGTTGAGGGAAAAAAATTAAAAGCGTGCTGTTTGGGACAGCCGTCAAAACAGTCATTATAGGAGACTGTTGGGAAGTCTTGTTAAAACTGATTTTGCGTGCTTTAAATAATGCAAATGACAATATCACCTTGACATAAATTCAATGGGAACAGAGCCTGAAGGACAGGATGATAATTACAAAGTTAGCAATTAACTTCTAAAACAGAGATATGAATGTTAGAGATAAGAAGCTAGAAAAACTACTAATGCTCATCACCTGTCATTTAGGAACTTATACCGAATTTCAAGCTGTGTTCAAAGAGGATGTCCACAAGGAAAGAAATTAATTTTAATAGCTGATCCTGGAACTATGAAAAACTATGAATCGGTCATTAGGACAATTCCTGATGTGACAGTCAGATTAAGGAGCTTTTCTGTAAATATACCGAATCAGATCAGATGTAGATATGTGTTTGTCCTCTTTTTGCAACACTTTAATGTGTCTATAATAAAGTGGACACCCAGTGCCAGTGGAGTGAGATAGTTAGACAAATGTACAAATATAATAAGATGAATTGTTTGGCAGCTTCATTATAATTTGCTGCTCAAACTGATGGCTATTGACTGTTTTATTATTGGATCAGTGGTTAAAGTGTGTGTGTGTGTGTGAGAGAGAGTGAGAGAGAGAGAGAGACAGAGAGAATAGCCAGCATCTGTCCACTTAACTCGCTTTCACAGCGGCAGAAAAGAAAACACGGACAGTCTTTGGACGGGATTTTCCATCAGTCTGTTACAGCAGTATTGCTATTTTAACATTATACTATAAAATACTATAGCAGATATATATAATATATATATATAATATATAGCATATATATATATATATATATATATATATATATATATATATATATATATATATATTATATATAATATATATATATATATATATATATATATATATACATATATATATATATTCATAAACATACATATCAAACACACATACACACAGAACTACCAGCATAAGGACCACATGAAAGCTGCCAATTATTGGAAAAATGTATTTAGACTATAACAATATTACATGGATGGAAAATTATACAAATATTAAAATAGTGTATTCACAGTTTATCTTTGATAAATAAAACTGTATTTACAGCTAAGCTGTTTACGCAACAACCATAACAGTAAAAAAATTTAAAATAAAGTATTCATCACATGTAGTCGGTTATTATTATTCTGTTTAAGTATTTAATGACAATATCGAGCGAATATGTTGCAATTAGTGACAATATGTTCAACAGTTTAACTAATGAAACTGTTTCTTGTGTTTGAGTCCATTCCCAAAACTCCGCTCCGTATTAATGAGCAGACTGAACATGCTCTGTGTGTGTGTGTGTCTGTGTGTGTGTATTTAGGCTTAAAGCCTTTGATTGAGGAGTTTGTGCTTTCTGATCCTGCTGAGAGCAGAGAGGAGAGTTCTCAGAAACGCCTATAGAGCACTTTGCATCTTTCACAGGAAACTATTTCCTCATTTATCATCATTTGATGACGAGACCCTGCTGACTTTTTCTAAGGTAATTCCTCACAAATGAACATGTAAAGCTCCTTTTTCTATTTTAACTGCAAGTTGGAATTTGCAGCTTTGCGACTGTGTGTTTGGATGGTTTCTTTAGGTAAATATGTTAAGGAGTTTTTTGCTGGTTTTATATTTCCAACAAAAAAAATATGATTATAAACAGATTTAAATTAAAATTTGAAACAATTTAAAGCAACTGCATTACTTTCTGAATGTTTTTTATATTTTTTTATAATCCATTGGTCAGAAATTGTATGTCTGTTAATGAGGTGAAGGAAACAAACTTCAACTAGTAACATGATTAGTTGTGAAAAGGACACCACTAATGACTGGCTAATCCCAACCATCTCATTGGCTATTGATGGTGAGAGTGTGAGAGAGATGCTTGGCTTGTAGTAGAGAAGTTCTTAAAACAATGTCTTGCTTGTAACATTGCTGGCACCATGAATTGTTGTTGTTTTTTTTTTTTTTTTTGAAAAATGCTATTTGGAGTTTACGGCAATTTTTTTTGTCATCAGTTTCATTACGGTTAAGTAATACACATGCCATACATTATCTTCTAAAAACACACTTAAACTTGTACTATAATAAAGATAATAGTTTAGGACCGACTACAATTAATTAAACATCTGGACCAATGCATACATTTGGTCAATGATAATTAAGTTGTAGGCTTAACCATGTGTAAAGCTGCTTCCAGGCAATGAATAATGCACACAATGTCTTATCATGGTGATCCTGTGCTGAATGCCCCACAGCTGTCAGCGTCAGGGAGGGCTGATGAGACGAGCTTGTGTGTTTTGCTCCTTCCTTGCTAAAGGGCCGGTTACAGCTGCATACCAGCCTTTTGCTATTATGTTTTTCCACTTAGCATGAGCCTAAAGAGGAATGCAGAGAAATGGGGCAGTGTGAATGATTGAATAATTAGTTGACTCAAAGTCAACCTCATGACTCTCAAACTGGGAGGGATGCACGGTCACATGACTACCATATTACCACTGCATTCAAAGGCTCATAAATGGTCCCTTAGTATAATATGGTCTGTGACGCTATTAAATAATTAGGGTCCGACCCTTAGACCGTTGGGGTTGGGTTTGAGCAGCTTCAGGGAGTTGTGTAGCCTTATGATCATCTACAGTGTACATGGTGCAGGTTATACAAAATCAAAGAGCTTAAAAACACAAAAAAAGTAATTGGTGTGCTAATATAGTTATATATCTACTTATCTCTGATCAAAGCTCGGGGCTTATAATTTTCTGTCAATTGGAAATATACATGTTTATCTTAGATTCTAGATTAAACTGGAGGTGTAATTTAGTTGATAAGACACGGTTTTGGAAAATGAATCCACTGGCAATCTAAATGTTCTTGTTGGTTTGCAAATGCATTTTAGGATAATTAAAATAACAAAATGTGGCCTAATGATAAAATTAATTTCCACAATAACCTCAATTCTACTTTTTGTCTCAGTTGTTAACAGTTAATGTGCTTCCTGCTGCTCGCCGCCTCAAGCATGAAGGACCGTGACTCTCTCACCCTCCTGCACTACACAAACTCTGGCAATTCCGGTCCACAGTACCCACCTACTAATCTCCAGACCTCCACCTCAGGCATCACCATATCCCAGCCTTTCTGTCTGCAGTCCAGCCAGCATCTCATAGCCTCCATGCAGCTACAAAAACTCAACAGTCACTATCAGAGCCTGGCTGCCTCATCCACAGGTTCTTCTGGACCCAGCAGAGGTTTTGGAACTTCTTCAATGAGTCAGGCACAAATCTCTGGCCCTGGGATAACTCAAGGTTCTGGGATCATAGATTCTGATCCAGTGGACGAGGATGTACTGATGTCTTTGGTAGTAGAGCTTGGTTTGGACAGGGCTAATGAACTTCCAGAGCTGTGGTTGGGCCAGAATGAGTTTGACTTTATATCAGATGTACCTGCTGGGTGCTGACACCCCCAAAAAAAAAGAAAAATCCCCAATCCCTTTTTTGGCTGCCATCTATTTTTGCACCTGAGACACTGTTGGATAGCTAATAAAAATGTAAGGATGTTTGTTGGCTGCTGTTTTCTTGCGTAAAGTCTAGTTTAATATGCAGAGGTTTGGCTCACCATGTCTTCTCACAGTAAAAAGACTACTTGGACCACTCCAGCAGAGACGCTCAGCTAAAACACAAACTTTGTAACTCTTGCTTTTCAATTTTCAGTTTTGCTTGTTAAAATCATTTCCAGGCTTTGATTTTTAAGTTTTGTGAGAATTTTATTACAACTCACCATACATGGAGTTCAAAGCTTCCCACATGGACTAGACTTTTACAAGTGCTACCAGGCATGTTTGTTTTTGTTTTTTTGGGGGGTTTTTTCTTTGTCTACTACAGAAACATTGTTCATCTTTACCACCTGAGGTTAAAACTGCAATACACATCGTCTTTCACAAGAAACATATCGTGGATTAACAAGATATTTATGTGGTCTCTAATGGATTGACTTCATCTGTTGCCACTTGCCATCTGTGAGTTCTGCCCATACGAGCAGCTGGGTGGTGTTTCTGCTTGGTAACAGAAAGTGATCCCAAAACCAGCATGGGCTACTCTTTTCCAAAATGCATGTCATCACAAGACTCCTTTCCACTGGGGTAACCTGAGCTATCTGACAGTTTTCCATGGTTAAATATATTAATGATGGACGTGTCCATTTACTCCACTCCTAGCCTTACTTTAGCTCAAGAATTTTTGTAAACAAGAGCAGAAAATCTACCGATGATTGATTTCAAGCATATCGAATAGATTAGATAAAGAACCCTAATTAAAAAGCACTATATTTGTTTGTCTTGTTTTTTTTTTTTTTTGTCTTGTATAAGAATAGAAAAATGACCTAAAAGACTCTACTGTTGTTTTGTTTAGCATGGACTAATGCGGATCTGTGTTTATAAAATAATAGAGTAATCTCTTTATTTTGGTTCTGAATAAATCATAAGTGGTGATTGTCTTTTGTTTAGCACTTTTTCTTCCGTCTTGTGTATTTTTCTACAAATGATGTGATTTACTGATATATATAAACAAGTGTACTCTATTTTTTTGGTTTGTTTTTGAAATATCCATGAATAAAAAGTTAAAAATTAAAACCTTTACTCCAGCCTGTCTTTTTTTTAATTTTTTTTTATTCTTGTTAACATAAAACCTGAAATGAGGAGCCCTGTGGAAAAACTGGAACAAAACACATTTTAAAACAACTAAATTGAATTGAACTAATTGACTACACTTTGTATCCAAAATATATTTTGGTCTGACTTTCACTTTCACTCTTATTGATTGTAGAAGGTATCTGGGAAGATTTGCTCATTCAGCCATGACATCATTAGGAAGATTTGATGCTAATGCTTAGTGAGTAGCTCTGGGATGCAGTCAGCATTTAGGTTGGGCCATTTCCAGTGCTACAGTATGTAGACATCTTCTAAACTTAGTCAGCCGTGTCCTTCCCAATTTGTGGCAACAGTTTAGAGAAGACCCAAGGCACTTTTCATGAAGCTACCACGACCCAAGGCACTTTTCATGAAGAAAACATGCATTTAGATTTATACCAAGTTTAAAAGATTATACATTTCAGGTTAAGTGATGTAGTGCCATCTAGTGGACATTCGTGGGTTCATTCTCACCCTTTTTATCTTGAGAGGTGGATGACAGCTACAGCTGTTCTGCCCCACAGCCCGGTATTTCCTGAATGAGATTGTACTCCATAAAGAAGTATTATATGACAGAAATTAAACTTATTTGTGAACCACTAATTTGATTTATCTTAGATAAGGTATAAACCCCACTTTGCAATCCAAACCTGTTCTGCACTCAATGACATCACACTTCAGACATAGTGGACATTTTTGGTAGTAGGTTTTAAACAGTCACATTTCACAGTATTTCCAGTATACTTAATCTATGATTTAGTCATAGGAAACTATACTGAGATATATTTGTTCTTGGGCATTGCTGGCTTCTTGGTAGTGTTTATTTTAATTGTTTGTATGCCATATATAATACTCCTATAATTTATTTGGGTAAATGTAGCATTTGCCATCCTCCGAAAAGACTATGTCATAGTTCTTGTGGTAGTCTATACTGGCACATACAATAATGTAAATGGAAAATGTAAATTTAAATAATGTAAATGCATTTATTTTGTCATATACTTTTTACAGGACGGTGAAATTTGTTTCTTTGCATATCCAATCTTTTGGGCTCAAGGTCAGCTATGATTCAGCATCCCTGGAGCAGGATGGGTTGAGGGTCTTGCTCAGTGACCCACTGGTGGCTGGCTGGGGCAGTGTTGGAGCTCGAACCCAGGTCTTCCTGGTCTTCAGATCAACAACAGTGCCTTAACCATTTGAGCCCCACTGCCCCACCTTATTTTAAACAATAATAATAATTGATAAAATGTTAGACTATTATTGTGTGACATATAAAGCTAAAGTTTAAAATCCATCTCTGTAAAATTAATAGTAAAATTTGCAGTATGCATACATTCATTAAACCATTCACTTTCTAAGCGCATTTACATTTTCCCAATACAGCGAACTTGAACATTTTTATAAAGATCTGTTTATTATTACATTTTTAATAAATCGGTGTAGTTAATATTAAACCAAAGATTAAATATTAAACTAAATCTTTAATTAAAAAATGGGTGTAGTTTAAACGTGGGAGTAAGCCTGGCCACTAGAGGGCAGAAACGCGTTATGTCCTGACTTTACACCCCAACTGTCCCTCTTCTCTAGCCGTACTGCTGCATATCTTTCTTTCTCCGGAAGTAGGTGGCCCTTTTCCGCAGACTTCAACATGGTGAGCGGATTTCGTTTTTGTCTTCTTCTGAATTTATCCATAATCATCAGTCATTTTTACACCATATTAACCAATCAAACTATTAAAATATCACGTTTTAACATGTTATGAGTTCATATATCACTTTATTGCCGGGGCTAGTTTAGATTTTTTCCAGTATAAATGTTTAGAGGAAATTGCAGCGTACAGCCGCTCTCTCTCTTCTGCCACATTATCGGTTAATGGCGCCTGACAAAGGTTTTAGAAATATAGCTAATTGTTTAGTCCTTGGAGGTCTTTGTAGTTTAGTTTTTGTTTTATAAAATAAATTTACCGACTGTAGTTTTTAATCTAGCGCTGCGTTACGTTACTAAAGGCCTCGACTGGTTGGTGTTTGTGTAGGTAAAGCTAATTGGTTAGCTTGCTAGTGCTAGAAACGCTAAGCTCGGTTAGCCACAAATGCTACATTGTTAATGTTCCGGAAACGGATGAAAAGTTAAGAGAATTTTAATGTAACAAAATATATAAAATTACATTGTGGTTGTCTTCCAGGCCAGAGGACCGAAGAAGCATCTGAAGCGCGTTGCGGCGCCCAAACACTGGATGCTTGACAAACTTACAGGAGTGTTTGTGAGTATTTTTTTTTAACACCCACGTGACTCTACTAGATCATATTGATGGTGATTTAAGCAATTGTTTTCTTGCTCTGATGTTGTATTTTATTCTGTCAGGCTCCTCGACCCTCCACCGGTCCCCACAAGCTGAGGGAGTGCCTGCCCCTCATCATCTTCCTGAGGAACCGGCTCAAGTATGCGCTGACCGGTGATGAAGTCAAGAAGATCTGCATGCAGAGGTTTATCAAGGTCGATGGCAAGGTCCGCACTGACATCACCTACCCTGCTGGATTTATGGGTAAGTTGTAGTAGCTTGTATGTAAAATCACACTAATTAATGTTTTCAGGTCTCACTTATATGTGGTATTAAATTGGATACCTGCCATGTGAGCAGATGGATCGGATTTTCACCCATCAATGCGAGTAGAATGTCATTGAAATAGTGACTGTGGTACATAACGTCAGCTCGGGTGACACCAACAGCAATATTTATTTGTTGAGACTCAGAGCAGAGGCAGGGGTTTTTTTTGGTTAATACACACTGCAGCTGATTGGAAACACAAACGACTTTTTCCCAGCGGTTCTATGCATAAAGAATGTGTTTTGCTGACCTTTATATATATATATATATATATATTATATATATATATGTGTATATATATAGATATATATGAGGTGGAAACAAATCACTGAATAATTTCCTTTTTGTCCACTGCTTTCACTGATTTTTGTGCCATTTTACTTCTTTTCCCAGTCAGTGTATCTACCTTTGGTTGTTTTGCTGTGTTTAGTGTAAATGTAGATATTAAACATTGGACAGTTTAAGATGTGAGCGGGTCATTAAAAAAAATCAAAAATGGAGACTCAATTGAAATTAGGCATCAAGACCTGCAGTGTAAATGCAGTCAAAGTGTCTGTTGATCCAGCCAAGTAGCACCACATAGATTGTGACTCATGTCAGTGAATGGCCCAAGTGGTCATATAAAAGTCTCCTGGCCCTGTATTTGAACTGTAATTGCATGCTCTTGTCAGATCTAGGAGTTATTACACTTAGAGTGGACTAATGTTGCATGAGGTCCACTGTTCTACTGACTTTTAAAGCACTTGTCTGAAAACATGTGACTTATCTTTTAAAAAGAATGGTACACAAATTGTAAAGCAAGAATGTTCCATAGAATTGGTATGTTAATGGTAAAGTTAATGTCCTTTTTTTTTTGTGCTGTAATTTTTCACCCTGAAAACATTACATTTACATTTGCAGTATTTGGCAGACGCCCTTATCCAGAGCGACTTACAATATTCCTTGTTATACAACTGAGCAATTGCTCAGGGCCTTGCTCAGGTTCCAACAGTGGTGGCTTGCCGGAGCTGGGAATCGAACCCACAACCTTCGGGTTGGTAATCCAACACCTTAACCATGAGCCACCACTTCCCCACATTAGTTGATGGAGCAAAAACCAACCCGCTAACTGTTATTAGGGGAAATTGTTTTTTTAAATGCTACACTGCTATACAAATTGACAAATAAATCTCATACTGTGATTTTAAAAATTACCAAGCTAAATGGTAATGACTGCTTGTATAGGATACATTTTAGGTTTGAGTTCTTCAAAAAAAAGATAAGATTGCTAAATTGTAAACACAGGCATCAATTTTCTTGTGCAAATCAGATACTACAGATGTATAACAGCAATGTTACTTGTATACATATATACAATGCATAACCTATTATTTAAATAGCAGTTTTTTCAGCATTAAATTTCTGTTGGCTGACTTGAAATGCCATTTTAGAATTAAAGAAATGGGAAGTGGGTTGCACGTTAAATCTGACATGTTTAGAAAGCTAGTCATTTAAGTGCCATGGAAAACTTGTTTAATGCGTTAAGTGGTTTCCTAGTTATTTGTTTAAAAATGTAATTGAGTATGAAGGGTTTTTTTTAGTAGTGCTTTTGCATTTATCAGTGTTGACATGAGGTTCAGCAGAGATGTCTGGTTTGGTTGAGATTGTTTGGTTTCTGTTAGTGTTTAGTTTGCAGGGTAACTTAGATGCAGCAGATCCAGGATTACTGTTAATTTTGTTGTTCAGCATTGTGTTAGTTATTAGTGTAATGGTTATTGTGTAATGGTTGGGCTCAATTCCACTGCTTATTCACTGCACGACTGGCACATATTGGAGTATTTTTAATGAAGCCATAGTCATTCACCCTGTAGGAGGTCAGCTAAGATGCCAAGAGGATATAAAATCCGATCTGTTACATTTTCAGAACCTGGTGATGGTGCCAAGCTTTAAAATAACCACCAGAATGTTGCACTATAAGGTTTATTTTGCAACAGAACATGAAGCAGGTTGTATGAACAGCTAATTGATGGTTACATTGTTTTGCGTTGCAGATGTGATTAGCATCGAGAAGACTGGAGAGAACTTCCGCTTGATCTATGATGTGAAAGGCCGTTTTACCGTCCACCGCATCACCAATGAGGAGGCCAAGGTGAGCAGTCCTGTGACATTTCAGGGAAATCAAATTAGGCGTGGATAAATGGATTTAAAATGAGCTTTTATTAAAAAAAACCCCTCTCTAATAAGACCTGGTTGTTAAACACAGCATTGCTTTACTTAGCTCTACCATTTCTGCTGATATTTTAGTTTGTTACTACTTTAAATCATTTATTTGATTTTTCTCCCCCCACCCTGTGTATGTAGTACAAGCTGTGCAAGGTTAAGAAAATTCTTATTGGCACTAAGGGAATCCCTCACCTTGTGACCCATGATGCCCGCACCATCCGCTACCCTGATCCCATGATCAAGGCCAATGACACAGTCCGCATTGACCTGGAGACTGGCAAAATCACAGACTTCATCAAGTTTGACACCGGTCAGTACTGCGGTTTTGTTGCGTCATTAAAATTTTCTTTAAGGTGTTAAAGCCAGAAATTTGTGCAAACTAGCAGCCAGTTTGCTGGAAACAGCAGTTTGTTGCAATTATTTTTTGTTTTACCCCAAAATCGAGATTGTTGTTGATCCACACGACTGACATGTCTCTCTCTACGTCTGTGTGTAGGTAACATGTGCATGGTGACAGGCGGTGCTAACTTGGGGCGTATTGGTGTTATCACCAACCGAGAGAGGCACCCTGGCTCCTTTGATGTGGTGCACGTAAAGGACAGCACGGGCAACAGCTTCGCTACCAGGCTCTCCAACATCTTTGTCATTGGCAAGGTAAAAAAAATTGACTGAAGGTCTGCTTAATTCTCTGTATTCACACTTATTATTTTCATGTGTAGTTGTACACATGTTGGCTTAGTAAGGATTTTAAATTAAGTCTTCTTTTGATTATTGTTGGCTGGTGTGTGTTTCTGGCCTTGTGTTCTTTGCTGCATGCACTTTAATCTAATTGCCAGCTTTCAATTGTGTTTAACATTTAAACAAGTTACTAAAGTGAGTTTGCCTATAATGCTGTTTTGAGCTGCTTCAAGGACCAGTTAAGTAATTTAAAAAAATATAATAAATAAGCTGGGTACAGTTGTAATGTAAACAACACCAGCACCTTAATATCTACATCCTGTAAATAGTAAACTCATGATTGTAAGTGTTTAAACATGTCTTTTTAATTAATTTATTTAATTTCTTTTATTTTTTACTTATCCAGGGTAACAAGCCATGGGTGTCCATTCCTCGTGGAAAGGGTATCCGTCTGACTATCGCTGAGGAGAGAGACAAGAGACTGGCTGCCAAGCAGAGCAGCAGCTAATTCCATTTAGGACTGGATCCCCAAGAACCTGGTTTCAAATAAACAAAAAAAATATTTACAATAATGATGAGGCCTCAGTCTTTTTCTTTAAAAAAATTTGCCTTGAAAAACTAACCTTTTTCAGTGTATATGTTGCTTTAAATTCTAATGAGCTCTGCCCACATTTTACACCTCACCAGGGTTGCTAGATTGGATTGAAAAATTTTTTAGATCTGTGTAATACCACCCAGATAAACATACTACGCAAAAATGCAAAGTGTTTGAGCAGTGTTTCTACATCTCTCGGTCTGTGACCTTAAATGTCATCTGAAAATGGCTTGATTTTGGAAAAGTGGAAATGATTTTAGAAAAAAAACACTGGCTTTATTATTGTAGGCTGTGTTCACACTGCTGACGCATTTTAGTTCAAACAACTTACAAAAGTGCATGTTGCATCTGTTCGACTCTTTAAGCATTTAAATTTGACTAGATTTGCTGACTAGTCTGAGAATTCCTAACCATAGGAATTTAATAGAATGATTTATTAATCCTCAGTGACTTAAACATACATTAATTTTATATTATACCCATGCAGAGGTAGTTGACGAATACAAATATCAACTATGTCAAGTTGTTAGATTGCAATAATGCATCTACAATAAAGTCTAATCTATTTATGGGTCAGCAAAGCACACCAAAACTTTCAGCTGTTTATTCAGTTATTTTAAAGGCTATAATGCAGCAGATGTGCTGGTGGCCCTAAAGCTCACAGATACACTGCCTAAGTAGGACTTACTTGGGGACCGTCTTCCATGATAATTCCTCAGCAGGAGGCCCTGAATAGCAAATTTGTTTCATTATTGGTAAGTAAAATTATTTTAAAGTAATGTTTCAGTGAGCGAAGGCAGATACTTCGTCCCTTATTCTTCCTGTATTTGTTTTATTTTTATAAGCAAACATTTAAATGAAAGAAGTTAAGACAGTGGGCATGGATACACATTGCATTGGTTCTGGGTCTAAAAATGGGCAGGGATAGTATGTGATTTATGTGTGTATTTTTCCAGTATGAAGATGGATGTACAAGTACAGTTTAATTTATTTATAGAGTTACTAGACAACTTTGAAAAAATATGTTAGGCACCCAAGCTTTTCCTCTAGAACTTTGCCCAGAGCATAACATTTCCTCTGCTGGCTTGCTTTTCCCCATAGTGAATTCTGATGCCCTCTTTCCTTGAGAGCGTTCCAATGCTCTGTTTCCCATTGGGCTACCGCACACACACACACACTTGGCCATCCTCATAATGTAAAAGAAAGTGATTTAGTTTTTTTTTAAATCAGGCTACATTCTACCAACATATTTTTATCTACAGCATTTGGCAGATGCCCTTATCCAGAATGACTTAAGTTCTCTTTTTTTTCATTTATTTAAGGAGCTGAGGGTTAAGGGCTTTGCTCACAGGCCCTGCATGGTGGTGTTGTGATTTAAACCCATGATCTGCCAATCAGTAGTCCAATACCTTAACCACTGGGCTACCATTTTTTAATTGCTCCTTGGTTCAGGTTGGATTTTTATATGCCTACTGTGGGCACTTTCATTGCAGGATAGGGGCTAAACATCAAGGTGCAATGCACTGCACTGGGTGTTCTAACGTCTTTCTTAGTTAGCAGTTCACTTCTTCAGCAGCGGTGGGGTTGCATGAGATTTTGATTTTATGATATATATAAACTCCAAATGAGTTGTATAGCTGTAGGGGTTAAGGGCCTTGCTCAGGGGCCCAACAGTGGTAGCTTGGTGCAGCTGGGGACCCACAATCTTTGGGCTAATAGTCCAACACCTTAACCATGAGGCACTACTTACCTGTACATAAATAAATACAATAGCACACAGATGGTAAGGAAATAAAGTGCGCTATGTTTTTTCTAGAGATTCAGACAGATCTAGAAATTAGATAATCTGATGTAAAATCACTCTAAAGTCTTTACCACATTAAGTGCAATTAATTTTTGTTAAAGCTACAATAGTTATTGATTTCTTGCACCTGAATGCTTTAAACTTGCTTAAAATGTTTACACACCTTAAAACTTTACACAAAAGATTAACTTTCACTCTATTATTAAACTTTACAAATCACGTGTTCGGAACTGTAGTGCAGTCAAACATAATTCCCACTTGACACTGAACTTCCTGTAATGTGACTGTTGTAGATGCACACATTGTGATGTCGATGCTCAAAACTCACTATACGCTACAGTATTTTTTCTTCTGA
Source organism: Bagarius yarrelli (assembly GCA_005784505.1). Classification (NCBI taxonomy): domain Eukaryota; kingdom Metazoa; phylum Chordata; class Actinopteri; order Siluriformes; family Sisoridae; genus Bagarius; species Bagarius yarrelli. The sequence continues at coordinate 3,364,331 of VCAZ01000031.1, read as the reverse complement.
ATCAGGCCAGACTGTCTAGCCTTTACTCATGTGCCTTAGTGACCCGGTCATTGGTTCACAGTTTGTCCTTCTTTGGACCAGGTACTTGCTGCATATGCTCGCTGTCTGATATTTCTTACCCCTTTGACAGTTGCCAGTTAATCAATATTATTTACCTCTTTAAGCAGGGCTTTTAAATTTATAGCTGATCAATATTTACTTGCATGTAAATGTGTGTGTTCTGTTTAGCTCCGGCTCTTTTTCAGGCCATATGGGTCCTGCTGGGCTTTAGCCTGTTTTTCCTGCAGCCTTTGGCCTGATGGTCCACAGTGCTGCAGTGTGGCTCAGCTCATCCCACGCCAACACCCTGTCGGGGCTCGTGTCCAGAATAAGATACACACCTACAGTGTCGTGTGTCCTTGAGTTTAATATATATATATATTTTTTTTTTTTTTTTTTTAATTCTATGTGGTTTTAGGATGCAGGGTTTGTTTTATTATTTTATAATTCTTTGTGCTCATAATGACATTTACATTTCCTAGGATTTTGATTGGAATGTGACTGATATTAACAACGATTGATTCTGGAAGCAAAAGAAGGAATTAACATGCTTTTTTTAAACGAAAGATCTGTGGTCTTTTTGTCCACCTTTTTTTCTGTGCAATGGCACCCTTTGAAAATGAAACATAAAGCATGCCAGACTCCATCACGGCTCCTCCAATCTCCCTCTTGTGCAAAATAAAACAGGGCACTTTGATTTGATTGCGCAAGAGCTCTATGGTTTCAGAATCACATTCAGCTTTTATACTGTATATATCCACACAGTTGGAGCAAACCAGATGAAAATAAAAATAAAAATCTTTCTGTGAAAGGGGGGAAGATAAGGGGTGGGGACGTTTATGCTTGCGGTCCTCCTGGAGTTTTTTTGTGTTTTTTTTTTTTGCCTGCGTGTTTGGCCTGTGTGTAATGGGGTGGGGGGACTTGGAACAATGAAGACAGTCATGTTTCACTAGCAGCCAGACAGGGTCCCCCCACATGTTCCTGATCAATAGTGCTGCATGACAGGCTTCCATAAAGTCCTGTGGGGATGGAAAGATGTTTTTAAGAGAGGTGTAAATATTGGTAATGTACTTATCTGCTCTTCTTTTTCAACATGTGTGCTTCTTCTTTATCATCTGTACATTTTATCTTAACACGTCATGCAGCTTTCAGTTGTGGGCAATATACGAAGAGATGAAAAAAAAAATACGAGGAGGTGAGCCAAGCTATGATTTTGGGTGGGGGTGAGCACATACAGCAGATGTGAGCTTTGGGAGGGGCCAACATCTGGCCTGCAGGAAGGAGTGTAAGGATTTGAGAGGAGGATTTTTTTCACCACTGAACCTGGGTGCATTTTTTCCTGTGTTGGAATTAATGGTCTTAGAGTGCAGCTGTTAAAACTTAAAGTTGCCAAATTTACTCTTTTTTGCTAAATAAAATTAGAGTTGTGTTGCGAAACTCCACAAAATTATTCTAAAAGTAAGTCGTTGAATATGAGTATGTAGACACCTGATTATGTTGTATTATCAGTGGACTTTTTTTGTCTAAATGGGAATAATAAAGCATCGTCCTGGACCATTTCTGACTTCCTTCACCCTCCTCGTTGCTTGGACTCATTACTATATTTTCACAGCACTGATGATCTGAACTGCTATTCACAAATCTGACTTACAAACAAAAAACCTCTGCTCTTTAATGCTTTTAACGATCATAAGAATAAAGAAGACAGACAATCTGATGATCCCGTTTGCGCAAAGTTGCAGAGAAGTCGTGGGCAAGGAAACCATCCTGTAGTTAACAAAACTGTTTCACAGTTACAGGTGAGAGTGTGTGTGTGTTTGTGTATGCATGCAAATAGCACGACAGAGTCAATAGCTGCATCCAAAAGCGTGAAAAGAAAACTGTCCTGCTATTCAGTTTAGTAGTATGCGTTTTTTTGGACGCAGCCTTTGTACCTGTGGCAGGACTGCAGGGCTGCTTCATCCTGTCTAACCGCTGACTTTTAAATCCTCCCTCGCAGCTTTCTGTCTGGACTCCATCCGACTCTGTAGGTTGATCAGAGCTCCGCGCAGTGGACAATCAGCTGCAACGCCAAAAAAAGATGCCCGCACTGTACGCGCGAGCCAGCCACCGAGTTAAGCGCGGGGAAAGCGCGCGCTAATCAGACCTCTAACACACCGCAGCCGGGAAGTAGATTAAAGAGGAAAAGATGCCGTTTTGCAAACGCATCATCGCGCCTAAGGACGTGTGCAAAAGCGCGCTGAGTCGCGGCGGAGCGTCGTTCACCGATCTGGCGGATGTGTGCGGCTTCAGCCTGTGCTCCATCCTCAGACAGCTCTCCGACTTATGCAGGCAGTCGGTCAGCATCCTGGAGGAACTTGAAGGAGAAATCGCCTCCATCTGCTACCGCTCTGGAACATTGGAGAACAAAGTTATCGGCTTGCAAAGACACGTCTCGGTACTCGCAGCCAGCAAGCCGCAGATGAAAAGTAAGCATCGCGTTGATACTTTTAGTTTGCGGATCACTTGTTACACCATTAAACCCAGTTCAAGGTCAGGGTTTGTTTTTTTTTTTTGCTTTGGTGAAATGTCTTCCCTCTGTTGGCATATGAGATAGGAAAAGTATGCGAGCGCGTGACTTTTATTTGGCAGTATATTATGATTGGATGTGGTTGCTTACAGAACGTGACTCTTTGAGTTATTACATGTTTTGCTGTCATATGAACTACAGGTTGCTTTATTTTACCTCATAAAGTTTATGTTAGACTTAATACAGCCGTGAAGAAAGGAAACTCATCAAGAAGGTCAACAACCAGGGGCGTCTCTAGGCATGGGCAAATGTCTGCCCTGCCCATCCAATCAAATCTATTTCTCCATCAACATATCAACTAGTTCCACAGTTATTAAAAATGGTTAACTTAATTTCTTTCTTCAAAATATTACTTGAATATTTAATTTTTATTTGGCTCAAATTTCCTTCCAACTTTAAAAAGATGATAATATTGCCTGAATTTGTGCTTATTAGTCCAGTCATTAGCCATTCTGAATGTTGAAAGTAAGTCTCAACATTCAAAAAAAACAAAACAAAATATGCGTTTATTGACTTAATATAATGTCTTTATAACTCAAGCCAGAATATTAGTACAATAATATTGTTGCTATTTCACAATTTAATTAGTTGAACCCCCAAAATTGCCCATCTGGGATATCTGTCCGCCCATCCTTCTATAGTTAGCAAGAACCGGGCCGCATATTGTATAAGCGTCATTGCCTTCAAATTATTTTTATAAGCACATCAAAATAGTTTTTTTAAATTAAATAATACTCTGCACTCTGAAGCTCAAGGGTCTCAAACCCTTTTACAGTCAAGGACCCGTATAACCGAATCCGCAGTGCTTTCCTCAAAGTCAACCTATTATTATTTTAGATTTTTTATGGACAGCATAACTGAAAATTGTTCCCCTTTCCTCGACTGTAATAATTTTATGGAACATTCAGGAGCCTCTTTTATAGAACGTGGTTCTTACTATATTTTCTTAAACTCTGAAACACACTTATGAAGATTAAGCAAAATAAATAGTGTCCTAACAAACTGGTGAGCCCAGTCACAGCGTGGTGTTAATGAAAATCAAGAGCTGTGCTGTTTACATGTATCGTCTCGAGTGGATTTTCCATTGGAACTAGTCTCCAGGCTGAGGGAGTAAAATGCCACAAGGCTGCATTATGGGTCAACAAAAGATGTAGATGTAGAATAGCCATAGAATGTAGTACAAGCAAGAGATTCACTCCGATGAACAAGACAAATCTGTGTGGCAAACAAGGTCAGTAGACAGCCATCCAGAATTCCTGCTGAATAGACTCTTGTTAGATAATATTTAGAAGCAAACAAACTGCAGAGGATGTTCCATGTAGCGTATTTATCTTCATCAGGTTTATCTGTCAAATCAATCACATGCTTATTCTTCTTTTCATTTTTGGCTCCAGAGTTTTAGCATTTACTCACTATGATGCCGCCTACGCTTCTCTGTGTTGCTAAGATGAAGAGGAGCAGAATATTTCCTCTGTCCACTTCCTTTTGTCATAGCAGAGGAAGCAACTCCCTAACATTGTCCCCTTAATCCCACACATCTGACTGTGTGATGCAGTCCAGAGCTATTGCATCACCATCAGCATATTCCAATGCATCTGCATGAATTCCCTAATGATGATGATGATTGACTTAGACTAGGTTTGCGCAAATAACCCACCTGTTTTCACTAAAGATCATGGCTTAACTGTCTATTGAATCACAAAAGTTCTAAATAACCGCCTTATACAGAGGTAGGAGATTATTTGGCACTGATGATGTGTTTCATTAGAGCACGGTCACTGGAGTTTATGTCTCACTGGAGACTGTGTATCAGCATTTCATGAGGACATGGGGTGAAGGAGCAGCTTAAATTCGGCCCTCGTGTTATGCTTAGCCTTAACATATACACAAAAACATAGCTGTAAAACCAGTTCCACTGCTTTAAAGATGCTGTGCATTTTTTCTAACAAGACAACCATTTAGGGAATAACATGAACAACTGAGAATGGAACTGGAACAGGGATTAATGCATGTTTGATGAAAGACTCCAACATGCACTAGTAGTTGTGTCACAACCACCACACAAGGACCGTCCCAAGCCCTTAGGGGCCCTATGGAGACTTTTATTTAGGGACCGCTCTGTGCTTCCAATATGACTAATTATTGTCAATGGCAATGGCAGTTATTCGCACACTATAAATCTAACACACCCATTTCCAATTTTATTTGTTGTAGCTGTGTTGCTTACATCATACCAATGTTTTTACTCTTCTTCTGCATCCTATTCACATAATATTGCATTGCTTTTTTAAATTTAATATTGCATCTTCGTATATTTACTATTGCACATTGACATAAAAGAAAAAAAATCATAAGGGCCCTAAGCAGCCGTTTAGTTTGCTTATGTCTTGGGCAGGCTCTGACAACATGAATAATGTTTGATCGATCTTATGTTACATCTTTAGCTTTGATTAGAGTTGTGAAATTATTTGTAATGAATCATCTTAATAAAGCATATATATTTATTAGACAACTTTTAGGCATTGATGTTGCAAAATGTTGTTGCCGCAGTGGCTAAGGTGGTGGGCTGCTAATTGGAAGATCCCTAGCACAACCAAGTTGCCACAGTTGGGTCCCTATGTAAGGCCCTCAACCCTAATTAGTCAGATGTATAAAGAGATAAATGTAAGTCGCTCTGGATAATACTGTAAATGTAAAATACTTTTTACATTAGTGGTATTTAAGTATTTAAGGAGAAATTACTTGGGTGGTAATAAACCGATGATATCATGAGTGTGATAGGTTCCTGATGTGTTGATATTGTTGGTTAATCGTATACTATATGGTTTCACAAAGTTCTCCAAATGTATGGGTCATGAATTAGTTTTAAAAAGTTATTTGTAACCCTGTATGATATTACAGCTTAAACAGCTTGTGCATTACCATAAGAGAAAAAAGAATTAAAAGTTGTGCTGCTATATTCCCATTTTTAAAGTCTTGTGCTTTCCCTACAAATGAACTGCTGCTCTGCACCTGCAAGTTTCTGCAAGTCATCAGTTTCCTTTAAAAATGTAAACCAGCCAAATGCGGCTAAAACATGAGTTGAACTTGTAAATCAAAACATAATTTGTTTAAGATTTTGCCAAAAAAAAAAAAAAAAAAAACAACAACTCTAAAAGTTCAAAAGGAAAAAAAGTTTAAAGTCTCAGTATTTTTTTTTAAGTGTAAAGAAGAGGAGCAGAAGAAAAGTTGATTAAATGAAAGTAGGCGAGAGAAAGACAGAAAGACTAACGGGGACAGTGGGAGTGGTAGAGAGATGGAGAAAGAGGGAAAATTTGGCAGCGTCTGAATAGAGTAAAAGAAATCATTCTAGTGGGAATGATAAACTCAGGTGAAATGCCGAAGAAACTATTAACAACTTCCTGCTTTGGCCGTGCGCCCGAGTCCTCTTTTGTGCACCAGAGAACGTTTTTCAATAATTTAAATCATTTTTGCGCCTCTGTTGCTCCTTTGGCTGGAAGTTTGGTTGCCGTGGCAGAGTTCCAACTGCCAAGAAAAGCTCAGTCAAGCTGAACTCAGGCATCATGTGCACAGGAATGTCTCAGGAATAAGTTAGTTCAGCGCTACAGTGCGACTCTAGCAACTACTCTATTCTGTAATTTTATAATTCTCCCTCTTTTCAGTCCAAAAAAATTTCGCAACCAGTGTATTTTCCTCTCGCCCTCTTTTTCTGTCTTTCTCACCGAGATATCCTGTGGGAAAGTCGTGTTTGGGATAGACTTATAGGAGTGGGATTTTCGTGGTTGTGCTCTCATGTTGACTATAGCAGTAACCTCATTAGCTTGAAGTAATTTCGCCTCAGGGACCAGTTTCATAACAGCACATGATTCTATCCAGTTCAGCCTTTGTGTGCTTGTAAGCACCCAGTCTCATGGTTTTTACAGAAGGCAGGACCATGTGTGTGTTTTATGTTGAACATGTGCAGTATGTGATTGTTTTTCCTTTTCCTGTAACTGGTTCGAGCTCTGGGCAGTGCCTCAGATTCTCTTGGCTGCTCAGTCTTTGGCTCTGGACTGTATGACAAAGACCATGTAGCTGTGCAACACAGCCGTTCTTCCCACTCCCACTCTGACACATTGCTATAACAATGTAGCAGACTGTTGTTATGCTCCTGCATTTGGTCTAAGAGGAACTACAGCACTGTTTTATTGATTGATTTGTTAGTATATCCAAATAGTTATCGGGTCATGTGGCTCTGATCAAGACGTTTTCACTTGTTCTTCATGTGTTTTGCAATACAGAATGCCACAACTTCAGAATAGTTTTTAATGCTTAAAACTATGCGTTTATTTCCCAAAAACTAGGATAATTTGCTGACTGGACACATAACTTACTATTTTTTATGAATCTACTTAATCATGTTAAGGCAAACATTAACATGCTGACATATTGTTGTTATATATTAATTAGACTAGGATTATGCATTGATGTTGCAAAATGGTTGGTGGTGGCACTGTGGTTAAGGTGTTGGACTGCTAATTGGAAGATCAGGTTTTGATTCCCAGCACAAAAAAGTTAATATTAATATTCAACTTCATTGTGCAAGGAACATGTACAGAGCCAATGAAATGCATTTTTCGCATATCCCATCTTAGTAAGTTGGGGTCAGAGCGCAGGGTCAGCTATGATACAGCACCCCTGGAGCAGGAAGGGTTAAGGGTCTTGCTCAAGGACCCAACAGTGGTTGACTTGCCGGTGGTGGGGCTTGAACCCAGGTGTTTGTGGTCCTCAGATCAGCAACTTAGCACCTTAACCATTTGAGCCACCACTGCCCACCATTGAAAAAAAAAGTTGCTCCTATTGGGCCCCTGAGCAAGGCCCTTCACCCCCCCTAATTGTAAATCGCTCTGGATTTTATCTAATTTTAAAACAAAGCGACTAAAAATTTTCCAGTTATGTAGGGAGAAATATATTAAATATTTAATTGTTAAGTACGGATTCAATGGCTTTCCTGCTTATATGTGGGAGGTGAAAAAAAGGTTATGCTGCATCATAAGTTAATTAACGTAGCATGAATTATTAACGGTTCTGATTTCTTTTGTTGATAAGCTGTCGCAACTTTAGTCCTGTTATCTTACTCAAATTCTGCAGAATACACAGAAAGAGAGAACTCAGGTGGATGGGAATGTGGTGGGTACTTTTTCCTTTTTTTATTACAGGCTGGACATCATGTTTTCCGTTACTTTCCCCACATACTGTTTCTTTTCCTTCTTTATATTTTGACAGTGTTTGGGAAAAATCCTACTCTCTCAAACTGGATCCTGGACAGTGTTTACTTTATTCACTCTTCTCAGATTCCTATCATCAGAAAGACCAGGCTCACACTTCCTTTAGGACCCCCACCACCACCTTCCCCACCAACACACACACACACATACACACATACAGACTTTTCTCCATCGTGTTTGCATAGCAATATGTGCAAGAAGCGAGAGATTTGTGGTGTGTATTATTATGCTGCACATATATTAGACATATATTAGATGGCAATGAATTATGATGGCATATTATTAGATGGCATATATTATGGGCATGAATGATTTCAGTTAGAGAAAGTTGGATTCTTGTAAATTATGTAATAACTTTATGCTGTATTGTTTTAGTCTTAAAATGTGTGTATGTGCTACACATGTGGCCCAGTATACTTCCCATGCTGGATATCAACACTAAAGTGCTTCTGAATTCCTGAATGAGATTCAGAAGGTGTTGATTAATTTTCTCTGAAGATACTGCTGGCTGTAATTTAAATAGTTTTCTATTATTTAACCAATTAACACGAGGGAATAGCAGTTTAATGCCCTATAATTCTAAACTGGGAGCGGTAACTGGAACTTACTTGTTTTTCTGACATTTAAATAACTTATTATTATACCTAATTACACATGTCCACTATCACCTCGCTTTATTCAGAGAGTACTAGTATACACGTCTGAGATCAAGGCTAGATTATTTAGAGGGTAACCAGAAGACAGCTGTAACCTATTTTGACACGTTGTGAAAGCAGTCATGTCTGTAGAATTCTCAGCAAAGACAAGCCCATAACTCGGTTCACTTTACAAGCAGATTACTTTACTAGACAGATGTGTTTGTGAATTAAGCCTGTACAGCTTTTCCATTAAATAAACATGTTTATGCTGCTTCTATTATCCATCATGACCGTGTTAAAAGGCACCAAGTGACATACTAGACTTTTCAGTCCGTTTGTGATTCGGAAATCATAAAAAATGCAAATTTCAGCTAGTGCTAAAGGCTATCTAGAGGATTCTTTCTTGTTTTTTCTATAATTACTGAAGATTCTCCCCAGATTTGGAAAAAAAAACCTTAATGGAATATTATAATGCACATTTAGCCAATTTTTTTTCATATCATGTGCATTAGACATGATTACAGATATCATACATAGTAATTACATACCAGTCTTTACTGATTGTAGGGCAAAAAAAGAAAATATTTTCCTCTGCAATTTTACCAATTCCAGTAGTTTTTTACAAAAAGCCTCTCTGCTGCAAAATTGAACATTTTTCACTACTACTATAAAAAAACAGTGATGTCTTTAGGTGTATCTTTTGAATACAAAAGCAACCATCTTTATACATTTTTACATAAAACAAGACACGAATGAGTAAGTACAAGTAAATAAATCTATAAAACCTAAGTCTGCAAATGAAACACATCTTTGTAAACTGTTGGACTGCGAATTGGAAGATCAGAGTTTGATTCCCAGCACTATTCCTGGGCCCCTGAACAAGGCCTCTAACCCCCTAACTGCTTAGTTGTATAAAAGCGATAAATGTGAGTGGCTCTGGATAAGGACGTCCGCCAGATGCAGTAAATATAGTAAATGGGTGTCTACGTCTGTCCAGAAATAGTTGCTGTTGCTGGAGTTTGCATTTCAACCACAAGCCACACCTCATCTTCAGTATTTTGGAATTCTAGATGACCTGATTAAGCAGGTGGAATTAGGTGTGGCTCTTGCTTGATCGTAATGAAAACTTGCACCCTCATGGACACTTTGTGAACATATTCAGACAGCCCTGAATTAGACGATTTACAGTATTTGTGTGTGCACTGAGACTGGTATATTTCCAATAGTATAATTAGTTATATTTTGGAAAGAAAATTATTAAAAAAGAATTTAGAACCATTGAAAAGCTGCATCAGCGATCTAACAGAATTAAAACCTCATTATTTATGGACTTTTAACAGCAGAAGAAGCCTCTGTCTAGCAAACTATATAGTTTTAAACAGCAAGCTCTTATATGCATTTGCGGCATTTGGCAGACATCCTTATTCTGAGAAACCAAATGGAGGTTAAGGGCCTTGCTCAGGGGACCAGCAGTGGCAACTAGCAGCCCAACACCTTAGTCAATGAGCTACCACTTCCCTGATTGTGCCGAAAGTGCATTATTTAATGAAATACTATTAAACTGAACTTCATGGGCACATCTGGACAGTCTCCTTAACCAAGAGGCAGAACTGCTGACACCATTTAGAGGTCATACTGAAAATCATGGTTTGTTTAAAATATTTGTCTTTATTTCTTTTAAAAAATATCCTACAAATGTACAGGCTGAAATAATAGTGAGTGGAGCAGACTGAAATGGGATTTACAAATCAGCCACATTCATGAAATGTTGCATACTGTTTCGAATGCTGTGTATTCTGTCTGGAGGATGAGATGGGAAACAAAGTTGATTAGAAGATGAAAAATAGCAGAGGCTTCCTTAAATGGAAAAATTCCAGCTGTAGCCTGCTTTAAAATCTCCACTGAACCCTCAAGCATCATCAGTATAAAAGAATTCTCATCCAGTGAGAGGGTTTTTTTTTTGCGACTTGATATGATTGAGGGGAGGTTTTATTAATATATCATTAACAAGGAAAAGTAATTACTATTTCATTATAAAATAACTCCTTGTCAAGATCAACAAACCAGCCAAGTTTGTCGCTCGTAATAGTTGGGGAATTATTTCCAGATGGTTGTGGATTTAGAGAGGAGGGAAAGGTTTGAAGGGAGTGGCAAAAAAAATCAAAACACAGATGAAACATAAAGACAAGAGGAATGCGGTCAGTCTGATTTCTGACTTTAAATTAGAGAAGCTATGTCTGGTTTTGGTAGTTCTGCATTACACGACCTTAGCTTATGCTTTTGCCATGGTGTTGAAAAAGCACCACTAATAATGCTTGGAATATTGTCTCTATGATGCGTCACAAAGTTGGCAGATTTCATTACTCAGCATGCGAAGTGAGGTGTGAGTGGGCACTAAGAGAACAAACAGTGCTGTTTCTGAGGCTCACGCTGAGTTTTAATTCTGCTCGCATGATGGGGACCGTATGTGTGAAGGCACCCCTGCATTCCAGCGCCTCTCAGGCCTCTCAGTCAGTCCCGCCCTGTCTGGACCTGCCGTATGTACACACTCGCAGCTCCACATTCCCCTGCTACGTCTGTTGGTAAACATTTCAGTCACCAGCGCTACTCGGCTGTCGGTTTGTTAATGCGTTGTCTTTTTGCTGTTCGTATTATGAAACAGCCTAAACTCAACATCTCTCCCTGTAGGAGTCGATAAATGTAAAAATAAATCTCCTCCCTGCTCATTTTTACTCGTTAATGTGATCAGGGTAGGAAAGTACCAAAACAATAAAACAACGAAAGATCGACTATTGCTATCAGCTGTATTTCTTTTTATATTTTTCTTGCAAGATATGATTTTTTTACCAAGCGTTTGCTGCAATATGTTTTTGGTGTAGATAATATTAGCATAAACTGAGAGTCAGCTTTTTACACTGACCTTAAGTGCCCTTACATTCACCTTTAGTGTGTGTTAATGTAAGCTTTAGGGCATTTTTGCTTGTAGTACTGAATTGCAGATGAATGAAACTGCTATATACTAGCATTTACTAGTAAGTGTGTGTTAACGATAGAGTAAGAGAGAGAGTAAGAGAGCGAGAGAGAGATATGGCACTGAACTAATACTGCAGAATTTGCTGCAGTCTACATATACAGACATGAAGCTGATTCGAGTGATAGAGTAAACGCGAGAGAGAGAAAGAGAGAGAGAGATAGACCAGGATGGAGGGGGATGTATGCAGCAGCATCCTCTCTCCCTCCGGCTTAAACTCTATTAGTTTACAGAACAGAAGGAGGACACAAATCACTCTTTTAGAACCTTGCTGCACATCAAGCAGCATGGGACCTTTGGTGTGTAAGCAGTGTGTGAGTGTCTGTCTGTGAGAGTGTGTGATTGTGTCTGTGCATTCGGATGCGTACAGCGATGCGGTGGAAGCGGAGGAGATCTCCAGGTCAGAGGAGGCAGGTGGAGGAGAAGAGTTCGACTTCCTCATTCACCGCACCGTTCTTGAGAGGTAACCTGCTAGTCCCAGTGTTCGACTTGTGTTTGAGTTAAAGGTTTGAGTCAGCAGTTTCCTGTATAACATAAACGAATGATTTACAGCCTGACTGGTGACTAGTGTGCTTTTGAGTGTGGATGTGTTTGTCTGATGTGTGTATGTAGACATTGTTTAGTCACTACTAGCTGTGCGCATTCACTCACACAACACACACACACACACACACACATATAGTCCTGCACTGTTATTACACTTTTTTCGAACCACAGTACATCAACAGCCAGCACAAATACAAAATAGGGCATTTCATTTCTAATCTGACATTTAACATAGTTTTAAAATATGATTATTTTAAACTTTAATATTAAACATTTAACCTTTCAACACAATATTGTTTTAATAGCAGAGGTTTATAGATATTTTTAGCACCACAGCACTGCCTGTCTGGAACTAACTGAGTTATATAGCCTGTTTAACCTATTTAAATATGCGTGTAATCTTTGATAGCAAATGAAGTATTTTTTACTTTCAGACTGTAATTTGTAAAGTAGCTTATGTGTTTAGAGATAATGTATGGCAAGTTTACATTATTTGTTTGCATGCTCTTGAGTAGATGAAAAAGGTAGACCCAGTTAGGACATTTTTTTTCAATTGTAATGAAAACATCGGCATTATTTATTACTGTTTCTATCATCAATACTAAAATTGCATGTCTTTTTGCATCTTAAAAAAGGGGACAGGGCGTATTTCTAAACATATTTAGGTTTAGTGAGATTCTTCTAGAATATTGTAGGTCTTTAATTTCAAAGTGATTCTTGAATCTGATTTTTTGCTGTTTTCTATTACTTTATTTAAGCTTGAATCAACTGTTGTTATAAATCAATGTTCTGAAGAAGGACTAAAAATTACTGAACACTAATGTTGAAAAACAGAATAAATAGCAAAAGGCAACCAACATTGGCAACATTTTTTATTCATACTGTTTACATTTATTCACAATAGACATACTGTATTTAATCAGCATTTATACTTCACTCTTAGCATGAAATACCACATTATATATATAATGCATCTCTGTGTTTACACTACAGCTGTAGCAGCTTGGGAGTCTGTATACTTGCACTCCATTTCACTCGTTGTATCTACACCATTTATTTATTTATTCATTTGTTTATTTACTAGTTGCAATTCGGGTTAGATGCTAACTGCATTTTTATCGGCTCTGTACTGTACTCTGCACAATGACAATAAGGTGTAATCTCATTTAATCTAATCTAATGTACTTTTGGTTTGTTAGTAATAAATAATTAATGATAATTTGTAGTCTGGTCTATTAAGAAAGGGTTAGGTCAAATAATTTGTTGGAAATAAGTAGCACAATTTTATTTATCTTTTTGATGCAAAAGCTAAAGGCAATAGTTTAGTAATTTTGCAGTTATAAGTGTCAGTTATGATCATAGGAAAATCTGCTAAGCGTGTATCTTGTAAACTCTTCCACGGTCATATTTACTCATACATACACTCATTAAGAAAGTCCCACGTCTAATGATGAAAAGGTTCAGCTGGTAAATACATGTGATATTCTATTAATTATTATAATAAATTATTATATATTATAATATTCTATTAAAGTCTATGTTATGACATTTTAATACCTTTACAGTTCTGCACAGTGGCTAGCAGTGTTTACCTGGGCAGGGTTTGATTTCCATGCCCATGTAATTTCCATGTGTGTGGAATTTGCATGTTTCCTACCGTAGTCTAGGAGACATGAGTATTAATTTTACTGACATACCTGTTCAGGGTGTCCTTTAGGATAGGCTTCAGATTTAATCAACTCTTTTAACCCAAACAGTGAAATGAACAGTTTTATAAAATAATAACTTCTATGATATCAGAGTACCGGAATTCCAGCTCCAACCTGAGAAAACATTAATAAATGTTTCATGCTAATGGCTATTTCAGGGTGATTCTGTAACTATGTGCACTTTAATCTTACAAGTTATCTCACACATTTACTTTTTCGTATGTAGATTTTATTTAGTGGATTGTTAGTTGTTTTTTTTTTCCAGATTCAGGATGTTTACCTTTTAATTAAAAAGATGGTAACTCACTACCTGACTAGTCTTATCATTCGATACTTTATTATTCTTACTCAAGTAACTTTAATCATTAATACTTTTACTTATACTTGGGTAATTAATTTTATAAATAGTTTTAATTGTACTTTAATAAACATTTTGGCTATTCTACCACAAATCTGATTACCACAAACAGTAAAAAACATGTTGATTGTTCTGTTACATTTAAAACAGCTTTCAGTGTTATATAAAATACACTACTAGAATGTTATTGAGGAAAACAGCAGTATAAAAATTCTATTAATTAGACTTTTATTATTTAGAGACACTCTTACATATCCAGTTTTATGAAATTCACCCAGGATATTTTGTCCCTAACAGGCTGAACATGCATTAATGTATTTTATAATATAATTGACAAAAAAACCCCTTTTTGGCAAACACATCTAATAATTTATATATTTTTTCAAAATTTCTTTAGATTTAAATGACAGAAAAATGTTTAATGTGGCCAATTATTGACTGGTATTGTAGTTTAATACTGTTCTTTTGACAAGCTTCTAAAGAGCCGCCTTCTGAATGGAGACTAGAGATTCGGAGATATGGAGTTAGATATTAAGAGTAAATAATGCATTATGGCACATGTCTATAGACAGCAGCAAACTGTCATTTGTAAAAGTGGTGTAACGACTTTCCACTGTAGCTGAATTGTTAAACAGAGGCTCTGACAGGAATCTTCAGCTGAGCTGATGTTTGTAACTGTTGAACTGTTGGTCTGCCATAAACTCAGCTGTGTGTGCTGTCTTCCTGCATGCTTGAACAATGAGTCAGAAAATGCACTTGTTTTCTAAGAGAGAGAATGGATGAATAAGATAAAGCATTCAGCCATGCTGTTTGGCCTACAGGCACGGAGTCGCTCAGTTTCTGTCATCACATGATACGGACAGACTTTAAAGAGTATGTTTCATTAAGTAGAATATTTACGGATTCTCTGGTCTTTAGTGCTGAAACATTTTATCTTAAATCCAAAGAGTTTCACTGAAGAATTTAGGTTTCTCATTCATTTGTGTAAGATTACGTAAGGTGTATATAGAGACGTTTGTGTTGCGTGATATCGGAAAATGTATTCAATTCATGAAAAACCCTGAAACTATTTACTGCAATAGCTTCATTCTGTGTAAAAACACGGATCTGGGATCTTATACTCTAAAGGCACATACTTGTAGGATGATTTCAATAATTGGACCAGAGAAAGGTTTCCAAAATCCACAAAACTTACAGCCACGTTAGTTTAGATAAAAGTATGATAAGTGCATGTGAATTGCAAACATATTTCAGAAACATTTGTGCATTTTTTATGGACACCTATAGTATTTACTTGCAGATTAAAAACAAGGAAGATAAAACAAAAGTAACAGTAACATAGCAGTTTCTGGATAAAATACATTCTTTGAAAGCAGGATGTTTCGGGGTCCCTGGGTGGAGTAAAAATGCCTCACTAGATCCACATTTCATGAAATCAGGTCGGTCTTGGATATGTGTGATAGTCATCCAAAGCACCTGGTCTTAGTGTCTGAGCTTCTTTGATGCTCTTTTTTTTTCAATTCAGCAGCTGGAAGAAGTTAAAAAAAGCTAGTGGTGTAAACGGTGTGTTATTATTTCATATAGTAATAACTAGCTTTAAGGACACATAGGTCTTTATACAGGAGAGGGGTTTTAACAGCCACAAACCACAGAGACTAGAAATGATGATGATGATGATGATGATAATGATGACTGTTGTTACTATTCATCACAATAAAATTGATGAATATATTTTTTTTCCTGTAAATATAAAAACAATGTTTATGGCATAGTAAATAAAAACAGACGAAGGTAGCTTTAACTTAAATAATAGTAAAATGAAGTGTAAAATAAGTGGTAGCTCATTGGTTAAGGTTTTGGACTGCTAATTTAAAGATCAGGTGTACTCTGAGCAAGGCCCTTAACCCCTTATTGCTCAGTTGTATAAAAGAGATAAATCTAGGTTGTTTTTGGATAAGGGCGCCTGCCAAATGCTATAAATGTAAAAAAAAAACATTGTTTTTGTATACATTTATGATCTGTTTATGCATAAGACATGAAATACTTATTAATTCAGATTTTCCCACTATTAGCGGTAGCTCTCTGCGTCTGCAGCACAGACAGCAACCCATAACTGCTGTATTGAGATCAACTTCACATCTTAGACTTGAGATCTACTCTCACTTATATTCTCAGATTATTTTTCTGTACTTTTACTTGTGGTAATACTTTTATTTAAGTAGAAGGTCCAACACATTACTCATATAAACCTGCTCAGGTCAGATTAAGAATTTTTTGCCCTCCCGCATGATGACATTAGCTAATACTCGGCAGATTCAACTGACCGCTCACCCTGCGTTTGCTTGTGTTATGGTATTATTTTTAGCCTGTATTGCTGAGAAAGTTGTTTCGCATGGGCTGGTATTTATTCTGCTCCCTCAGCGACATGGTTTTGCACCAGGGGGCAGAAGTTGTGCCGAGCACATGCTGGTCGAGCTACACCTCTGATGCTGCCAATAGCTTTTGTATTGGTGTTAATGAAATCACCCCGATCACGCTGGGGCTTTTCTTTAATAATGAAGAAGGGGAGAATTTATGATGTGGTGTTAGATTGTGAGAAAGGGCAGCTTGTGCCCTGCCGTTCCTGAACTAGTCCACATAGTTGGATGACTCTTGTTCCTGCTCTGTAGGACATCACTGTAGGAAATGCGGACTGAGACCGGGACTAATAAGCTGCTCAGAAAGATTCACTGACAAGGTCATAAGTTATAAATTAAAGATTATAAAATAATATAAAGAATTTAATAAGATGGATATAATTAATGAATATTATAAGAGATACTTATTTCCTCTAATTTTATCCACGAATGACTCAATATATAATTTACACGAAATTCTCTTGTTAAATAAAGAATGTCTCACAACATTCCCTTCCCACTAGTGGTACATCTGTGTTTTAGAAACGAGTAACGTGATAATAAGATCATAAGACCAACGTGAAGGTTATTTTACTTCCTAAACGAAAGCAGACCCGAGTTAAAGTTACATTTACATGCATTAAAACACCACTGTGATATGAGGAGGATAAAAAGGACTTAGAAATGGGCCGCTTGTAGAAAACCAGGAAATTAAATTTTGGGGTGGTGTCAGTATTACACCACCATATTGGCCGCATTCGCAACCATGCTTCATTCCTAACATACTTTATACTACAGCTGTGAAGTGTGGGAGGTAATAGCTCAGTGGTAAAGATGTTGGACTGATAGCTCAAAGATCGGGGTTTGATTCCCAGCACCATCAAGTTACCACCGTTGGGCCCCTGAGCAAGGCCCTTAACCCCCAATTGCTTAGTTATATAGAAGAGATAAATGTAAGTCACGCTGGATAAGGGCGTCTGCCAAATGCCGTAGATGAACACTTTTTGTGCGTTATTATTTAGATGTAACATTTAGTTAGCAACTTTCTTTTACTCTTTTTAATAAAACATATATAACATATTAGTGGAACGTGTATAGATATGTAGCACATGCTTCCTATTAGAACTATTTTCTTCTGCTGGAAGTCTCTTCATATCCTGACAGGATAGTACAAGAAATTTTTGTCCAATCAAATTATTTGGTCTGAACATTATGATGGGCTTTCCTACCTGACTGTCAACATGTGTATGTGCATAACTCTGTGCACTCTGTTCACACAGATAGGATATGTCGTCAGTGCGTTCACTTACCGCAGAAAAAAACTGGATCCAAACAGATCGAAAACCTGAATTCGTGTGTTGTGCTGAAATCTATTACAGGAGTCGAAGGATCTAAAAGATGACAACATAGTTACAGTATTTTTTTTGGACAGGTAGGAATACGGTTTGGTGTGATTGGATTTCGGTGTGTTTTGATATTTACTCATAGCTTATGTAGTTTGTATAGCTTTATGAATCAGTTCAACTACAGCAATAGTGTGTATGACGCATGATGTAGTAATGTTGTCTGTGGTCATCTAGACTGTGCACGTTTGTGTATTTCAGTACTATCAGGCTACAGGTAGCATTTTCCAAGATGCACCTTCACCATCTGCTCTGAAACAGTCATTAAGTCATTTCTGCTTATGATCCAAAGCAGAAAATATGATAGATTATTCCTCTAAATTTTTAATCATTATAATCAGAGTGCAGTGTGTCTCACTGACCATTATACTCTCTCCCTAATCAGATTTTTATAGTGATCTCACAGCTGTAACGAGAGCTGTGAAACACTTTCTGAACTGCTGCTTATCTTTATTTTCTTCCTATGTGGTGTGATGTCATCTCTCCTCATCACTTAAGCTATTTACTCTGTCCATCTTTCTAAGTATGGATTGATTGGATCTGTGGTTTAAACGGCTTTAAGTTGAGTGGTTTGGGTTATGTCAGCATGTTATAAAAACAAGATGGTTCTTCAACATGGTTAACTCGCTATGGCTGGGATGTTTCCTTTAAGCTTTCCTGCATGTCGAGTGTGTGAAATATGGGGAAAGAAAAACAAAAGGATTGTGCAATAACGGGAGAAGTAGTGAAAGAATGGGGCAGCTTTGCTTGCTAGCAAAGGAAACGAGGACTGTGTAGACTGTGTATTTTGTAGGGTGGGAGGACAGCGAGCTTGTCACTTTCTGGGTTGAGAGGTGTGAGGGTCTCCCCTAGCTGTTCTTAATGCACAGCAGATGTTTTCCACTCTCCCATTTTGTATAAATCCACATTCACGTGACCCACTGGAGAGCCTTTTCTTTACTCCTTTTCTCCATCTAAGTTTTTTTTTTCATGTTTAATTTTGCATGGAATGATTGTAATCTATGGTCTTTCTTTAAAACCAACATTTTCTGTTTTTTAAAAATACTATATTTTCCGAAACCCCTTTGCTTCGGCCTGAGTAACTTTGGCAGGACCTAGCAAAAGTTTTTAGAGCCGATCCTGACCTCCCTGGATTCCTAAGAATATTTGTGCTAAGGGGCCCTCGTACCTGACAAACTATGTCACGTAGTTAGTTTTGATGTCTTTAACACAAATGTGCAGCACACACCCTAATATTGTACCGGTCCTAGAGACATGCATTTGAATGTACAGTTGCTTTTTTGCATTTTTCCTGTGTAATAAATGTATTTCACAGAACACACAGTCCTTAAAGGTTGGCAAGTAACCAAGAAAGACAGATCAAGAGATTGCTAAGAAATGCACATAAACTTAACTTTACTGTAGTTGCTGACATCAAACTTAGAGAGCAGAGAACACAAGTTAACCTGATTGCTGTTGCTACAATTCACTCACCCGGTGTTTTTTCTCGTTTCATGAACTGACACGTGTTTTGACATCAGGGAGGGAGAGGCGGGCCCTTGCGTAATTTGCGAAGCACTATAGGTAGTGAGTGTATAGAGCCGGTCGGCTCTGACTGTTTTAAAAGCCCCTGTTTTTAGTCATTCTCTCAATTTATTCTGCTACATAAGAACACAGAGCTTGCGAAATCGAAAGTATCAGATACTCGTTATACAAGTAATTTGCATTAATTTCTGTTTACAAGAACCTGGACTGTACCAGAGGCTGAAGTTTTCCCATTGATGAAATTTTATTTATAAATGGTAAAATGCATTGCATGTATGATTGCATTCATTCATTCATCCATTGTCTATACCTGCTTATTCCTAATCAGGGTCACAGGGATCTGCTATCCCAGCTGGTCAGAGGAGAACTTGGGACCTTTTGCTGTGAGGCAACAGTGATAACCTCTAAGCCCCTGTGCTGCCTCAAGTTGGCATTTACCTTCATCAGAATATAGAATATAATAAAGTATCGCTGTAAAATCCTGGGCTTGCAGCTAGTTCTTTAACAAGCCAGTCGGTTTCCTTCCCATTAGATTTGTTTACATGCTCTAAGAGTTTGGTTTATATTTACAACTGTCCCTGGTGCCATTGCTGTCTGGGAGCATTTAAGCCCTCATCTTAATTCACTGCATCTTTACGGTAACACTATTGAAAACAGGTCTCAGTTCAAATGCAGGAAAGTTTTACAGACTGTGGATGTCTGCCAGTGGTGCAGGCCTGGAAAACTCACTGTCTTCCAGAGCAATTTTAACTGTTCCAGAGGATTTAACTAGCCACACTCTTGTGCTAGCTCATAATGTTATTGTGATGTACGCTTCACCGTAGCCTATTCAGGCCCAGCCAGTGAGGTTTGTGCAGAAATATTTGGATTATTTGTTTGACCATTTGCTTGTGCTTGCATCTTTAATAATATTTTGTATGAATCAGCACTACTTATGTTTGTGTACCCTGTGTTTTGTACCTAACTGCTGTGCTGCACATTTCGCTAGCCCTTTGTAGTATGTGTGTTCTGGCGACAACTGCTTGTTCTGGCACAAGCTCAGATCTCGGAGGCTGCAGGCCCACGTTAGGAGTCTCTCGGCTGACCACACACACCTCATAGTGCTACAGAGAGGCCACAGCCCTGCCTGCTTATGTAACCATGTGGTAACTAGAACCCACCTGCCAAGAACACGGCTCACAATATAAAGTCGTTTTCTTCTATTACTTCCTCTATTGCTTTATGAGTTGAATTTGGACCTTTTTACCTTTCAGGACTAATTTAAGGCCTGCTCGAGTGGCTCATTTGTTTAGATTCAGTTACATAAAAATTTAGCTGTGGTTTACCAGATTGCCCAAGGTTTAATAATACTGCTAGAGAATTGTAAATATTCTCAGCAAAATACAGGATTCGAGTTATAAGTATTGTGAATTAAACTATCAGAATACACCAACAAATATTATAATTTAATCCTTTACTAATATCAGTATTTTTAAAAAATACTTAAATATTACAAGCTATGCATTTTCCTTCACCACCAACGTTTACAAACACGTCAGTGAAAATTAATACCTCACATTTTTGGTTTTTTTTTTTTTTTTTGACAACCATTTTATGTAGTTTTTACTTGTTATTTGCAATCTTCCTCTTCTTTGTCTTCTTCTTTTTCTTCCTAATTGTGTTATGTTCCTGATGGTTCTTATAATAATCTCTTATAATAATATATGATCATTATCATAGGCAAGCCGATATGAATTGGGGGCACCAGACAAAATTAATAGATGAGGTGATTCTAACATTATTTTATTAATATATCTTTGTTAAACCTAAATTAAACAAGAAATACTATTTTGCCTTTTTAAACTTTTTTTATTATGTATTAATCACACTCTATTATGTAAAATATTCTTCTGATTTCCTGTTTGTCTCTCTCTCTCTATCTCTCTCGCTCTCTTTTTCTGTTCCTCATTTTTCTCTTCCTCTCTCTCTCGCTCGCTTTCTCTTCGTCTCTCTTTTTCTTTTTTTTGCTCTTTCTCGCTGTCTTTTTCTTTCTCTCTCTCTTTGTCTCTTCCTTTTTAACCTCCCTCTCTCTCTCTCTCTCTCTCTCTCTCTCTCTCTCTTTTTCTCTCTCTCTTTCGCTCTCTCTCTTGTCCCCTCTATCTTATGCACACAAGTTAAACTGCAGCAGATTTCAGGGTGTTGACAGAGGGTTATATGAGTGGGTGTATGGGTAGAGAGAGACATTGTGGGATAGGCTATAGTCTTTGCCCAGAGGTTTGACATTGAATGAAACGCACACACAGTTTTAAAGACATCACTCAGCAGACTCTTCATTAGGTCAGGGTGAAGTGCTTTAGAAAAAATAATTAAAATAAGTAACGTCATCTATCTGTTTGTTTG
This sequence comes from Bagarius yarrelli, assembly GCA_005784505.1. Lineage (NCBI taxonomy): Eukaryota > Metazoa > Chordata > Actinopteri > Siluriformes > Sisoridae > Bagarius > Bagarius yarrelli. The sequence goes on along the minus strand of VCAZ01000031.1, from coordinate 3,342,472 downwards.
CAGTTTGTTTGTAAAAATTTGGAGGAAATGTGTGAAAATTAACTTGTCATAGTTTGTTGGCTGGAGAATCAGCAGCATAACTGATAACAGAGAAACTATAGAGGAAACTACAGAAAAACACATGGTGACATTTAGAGTCATTCAGCACAAATTTAGGCTCAGCGCTTCTCATTTAATTTAGTAGACATTTATAGGACTTCATGATGTGTGATAGGTGTCCCAATACCCGCCCTTGCACCCTTGTGCCCCTTATTTGCGTGTTCCTTGATCGGTTCGAGTGTGTAGGAAGTCCCAGTTTGGTGGTAAGCTTCTCAACCCCCGCCTACTTGTGCCCTTAAGCTACACTTTCTGTAAGTCCGGGTCCAAGCCTTTCGCCAGGCTTACCCAGAATTCATCTGGTGGTGTAACCTTTCAAACTAATGAAGTAAAAATAAAAGTAAAATAAATGAAGTAAAATAAATATTATTTATTTCATTATAATTTTTAGCAGTAATATTTCATACAGCATGACTCCCGGCACCGCCATTTTTTGTCTGAGGTGTGTCGCATTGATGACATAGCAATGGCGTTTGACACAGACATAACATCTGGTGCCGATAAGTGACGCGCCCTAAACCCTCCCAATGCTGCATGTTAGCGCACTTGTTTTCCTGTGCACTTATCAAAAAAAGGCTGCACTTCTAAAATTGCACACTTCGTAGACCTTAGGGCGTAGTGTGACAGGGGAGACAGGGCCAAAAAACATCGATTATAAAGTTTCTACAGGATTCCACAATTTTGAAATTGCAAATATTACATTATTGCATTCAGTTAGCATAAATATAAATCCTGCACTTGTGATTTCACTGAATCAAGCAGGTTAACACGCACAAAAATCTTTAAAAATTGGAATCTGCATCCCAGATTTCGAAAAATAAAACAGCCACAACCATCACCCGAACTTTTTAAAAATCCTGTACGGACTGATGAAGGCTTATTCCAGCAGATGTCACTGTTCATAAAGTTTATGTCACTTTATTATCATCAGTTGACATTGTGTATTTCTGCTATGTCACATAAGAGTAATTATGGTGCGACACATCAAAACCAAACACAATAAATCAGGATTCGAAAAAAATACACCTCTCTGTCATTATTGTGTCATTGTGCAGTTATTCGCAGTTGAGAAATAGTTAAACTAATTATAGTTTTAGGGAAATATGCGTGTGCAATTGCTGTGTCATGACTAATTTTAATTACAATAAATTATTATTACATTTATAAATAAAAAAGATAAGCCAAACTCCTCAAAAGAAAAAAAAAATTATAGTGAACTCTGTCATTACTGTGCAATGTGCCGTTCCTGCCAAGAGACACTGTAAAAATTATTTTGCTGGTTTCATTCAATGTTTTATTTATTTTTTTTCAAATAACTGTAAAAAAGACAACTTTTGCCACAAAATTATTATGTGTCTCATATATCGAAAGTGGACTTCCAGTTTACTCTGCTTATTTTGGACAGATTCATAAACACAGCACTCAGAACAGTCTCTTATGCTCTGCACTTGGTCATACTGTAGACAGAGAAGAACACTTTATCATGTATAAACAACATCACATTCAGTTTCCTTACATTGCTTATCCCAGATCAGCAAGTTGGGATCAGAGTAGTCAGATTAATAGCAGAAGATTTAGGAAAGTTGGCCGCTTTGAATGGCTAAAACCCGTAATGTCTGCAGCTGAGACTAGTGTCGGAGCACACGGAAATCCATGCTACAGATCCCCCTGGAGCAGGGTAGGTTTAAGGATGTGCTTTAGGGCCCAGCTGATGATGCTTAGAAATGCTTTATCCAATCCACAGCCTATACTGTTAGAGCCACCTCTGCCCCATACCTGTTGGTTAATCCACCACACTATGTAAAGCAATATTTTATATATATTATATTTCCGAAAGTAAATTTAGCAAAATGAGTCATAATTTTATTGGTTTAGCCTAGATGCTGTAGGAAGGGAAATTAAAGTAATTAGATTAATAGATAAAAAGAGATAGAGGAAAAGGTGATAAGAGAGAGCGGAAGATCCAGGCGGATGTGGTGAGAAAAGAGCAGTTGACAGGGTAATTGAGTTTAAAGGGAGTTGTGAGTAGAGATAGAGCTGCTTTATGTGCTGCTTTGAAAGAGAAGGCAGCTGGGAGCCTGCACACAGCTCAGCTAAACTAAGAGGGAATGTGGAGGCGACAGCACATATCCCTGACACTCAGACTCTATAGAATGTCCTAGAGTAGAGTAAAGGCTCGTGTGTGGCGGAGTTTTGACTGTTTTGACTTTGGCCTAATGTAGGATGCAGTTCTCATTTAAACCAAATGTCTTAGGTGGGGACAGATGAGTGTGAGTGTATCTGCTTTCATGTTTTTATATATATATATATATATATATATATTATATATATATATACACACACACACACACACTATCACACTATACCAATAACGTACTATTACCATTACGTTACTCCTAATAACATTGTGGGACCAAATACCCCCCCCACCTTAGCCACAGACAGACAGACAGACAGACTGATAGATATGGATGATTTAAACCTAAAGACAAAATAAATATATAAATAACTTATGAACCCTATTTACCTGGAATGTCTATTTACCCCCAGCTGTGGAAGTGTCACCACTGTCAGAATGTGATTTCTGGCTCTGGGTGTTCCTGTACCTCAGCTATATTACTTAAGTTCATAAATGAAAATGTGATCTGTTTAATTTTGCTTTACTGATTTTATTTTTATACAGAAAACAGGGAACATTAAAAATTTTCACCAGAAATATGCGATTGAGTTTTCATGTAAACATTTAGTACCAAAAAAAACCAAACAATATTACTCCTACTGTTTGTGTCTATATCTGCTATATCTGAGAGTCAGTTATACTGTGTTAAGAGACCTGAGTCTTGGAGACTTAGTGTCAATTAAATGCAGACCTGTTCAATTCCTGGAACATAAAAAAGAGCTAAAAATACCTTTTTTATGCTGAGGATTTGTAACCATTTTTAATAGAGTACATTACATACTGTAGTTGCTTTGATTTACATGATTTTTTAAAAATATGTTGTTTATTCCTGAATTTGCTGAAACCCGAACCAGGATATAATTAACAAATGAATGCATTAAGATGGTGCAATTTTGAGACAGATTTCACTGATTGTGATTTGGCATTGTCTCTCTGCAGCTGCGTGCTTAAATGCTGCTTGTTTCTGTATGTCTTTGCCCTTAAAAGGATATAAGTTCTAACAGAAAAATGTTTTACAGCTTCTATGAATGGAAATAGACCTATTTAGTATGTGCATAATAAGAGCACTGGCTTTGATTGAAACACTTCATTGCCATCTGTCTGCCTGTCTGGTATTATCAAGCACAGAAACTTGAACATACGTGACGTTATACTGCTTGCAGAGCCACTAGTGTCCACTAAGAGGCAGCAGAGTACTGCTTGTTGAAATCTTAGCTTAATGATCATGAGTGTTTATGCACACAATATGATCCTTTGCAACTTTGTAGGTTTTGGCAATACGAATATCCATGTTAATAAAGCAACCTTTAAATCCATTTGATTCCTAATACAACAGATCGTGTAAAGAAAAACTTCAGTGAATTTGAATAGACCTGTTGGATAAATTCTATGACTTTAACATTTTTAATAGACAGAGCATATTTTCAATTCAAATGCATGATTAATGCTTAGCTTCAAAACAGCCTTAATGCAAGTAATCGCTAGCTAAATTGTGATGTTTTTAAGTCTGTAAACACCCCTAGTCTGTCTGCATGACTCACAAGTCCCAGGTGACCTCATTATAACAAACCCGAATTGCTAAATTACTGCTTGCATATCTTTTGCATGATTACAAACAAGTTTAAATACTCCAGTCATCCAGTCTCTGTTGTGCTCTGGGCTTTATAAAAACAAAAAAAATAGTGTAGACGACCAACATGCAACCAGTCGGGGCATCTCCACATGACCCTCAAACATTTTGCCTGCCCAGTTAGTGTCACTTTGCTGCAATAGCAGAAATTCTAGTAAAAATAACAGAATATAGAATATATTAAGCTGCATTCGACTGGACAAATGGACAAGTGGGACATAAGTATGGACACTCAGTCAGTGTCTTTTAACTTTTCAGTAGCCTATATCTGAGCTAAATCTAAGGTAAAGACGGATTTTATTTCTCATGATCAGAAATGGGCAGCCTTAATATTCATTGACATAATCTATTATCTAATCCCATTGGCACATGCCTAAGGGGTGGAAAATATTAGGCAGCAAGTGAACAGTCTTAAAGTTTATGTGCTGGAAGGAGGAACGCTTCAGGTCTGGTGTGATGTTCCTGGTATGCAGTTGTTAGTATCGACAAAAAGTGGTACAAGGAAGAACAATCTGTGATCCTAGGATAGGGTGATGGACATACAAGACTTACTGATGCTTGTAAGAAAACACTAGCCTGTCTGATCTGATTACTTTTTAAATCATCCAGATGCTTTTGTTGTTTACCTAGGGATGAGTAGGCACTAGTATGAATTATAAAAATAAGGTTACTAAGTTAATGTAGTGAAAGGGTCTGGGCAAAAAATTATCAGGAGCAACTAGAGGAACAGGACACATTTCTTCAGGTTGACTTGGCTACCAAATTCCCCAGATCTTAATCTGAGTAAATATCTGTAGAATGAGCAGGACAAACAGAGCAGGTCTAAACTATTGGGGCCCAACCTTACAGCTACCTTACGTGACTTAAAGTATCAGCTGGAAACATATTCATTAGAAATTTACAGATATGAATTCTTCCAAATCATTGTGACTCATGAATCTTGGACTCACACACATCGACTCAGTCTCTTGGATCCGTTTCACTATGCATTCAAGTCCGACATATCTGCTAAATCCCACAGTTTAGATGGATCAGAAGAATCAGGTGAATCATCCTGTTTTTCTGACCATGCAGGAAGTTTCCTAAACAACTCAGTCAGCTACCGGTTACGGTTACTAGCTAACCACTTCTTGGAACAACCGAATAGTTTCATTTTCAGTTTGTATTTATTTATGTTGTTGTTCAGAACAAGATAATTTAGGACTTGACTGAAGTAAATAACAAAAAGGATTTGTGAATCCCAAGTCATCACAATTAGCAGGGTATGTAACCCGGATGGATTCGCTTATGTCTAGTCTGGATGCCAGAATTTACAGCACATGTTCAGAGGTCCTGTGGGGTCTATACTTCAGCGGACTACAGCTACTTTGGAAGAAAACACAAAATATGGGGCGACGAAGAAAGAAAACCCTTATTTTATTTCTTTATTAGAAGTGTTCCTGCAATTTCACATCAATAACTTGGTTACATTCTGATTGCAGTTTTCATTTAAAATTAGCAAGAATTAATATGCATAATTTGTAATTTATTATAATTATTGATACTTGAAGCATGGCATGTTTTTATTTTCTCCATTCTTTATTGTCGACTTTGATAAAACTGTGTTAATTTTGTTAATTCCACAAGACACAAAGGTAGCATAAGCTAACTTCCTCCAAAAACCACTGACTAGTTTATCAAAAGAAGTGGAAAACATACGAAAGAAAACAGATTTAGTGGGAATCTTCTCCCTGATGTTAATCCTCTCAAATGTCTGAATAGAAGGCGGTCTTTTTTAGTGGTTTATTCATCCATCCGTTTCCCCTCATCAACATCCTCTCATATTTCCCTTCTATTACTGCCAGCTAAGACTTTCTGCAGCTTAGTTAAAAGCCAGGTGTTTTTGTGCTGGAGAAGTGAGCAGTCCTGACTCACTCTCTGCCCACAATCTTGGCTTTCATTCAGCCACTCATGAAGTTTCTCATGTATCTGCTAGAACCCTGCTCTATCAGAGACACCCTTTATTTTCTCAAAATCTGCTTCTCTACTGGGCTCGAATTTCTCAGAATGTCTCTTGCTCTCTGTCTTTTTCTTTCTCTTTCTCTGTCTCACTCTTCATCGCTATGTACTATCAGATTTTCAAAAGCTATTTGTCTTGTGCACTACTTTTCTCTCTAACTCTCTTTTTGGCTATAAGACTCGGCCTGATAAATCATACTCCATATGTGGGTCTGAAAATGTACACCTCATGCGTGTGGGGGTGGGGTAGGTGACGAGGAGGTCTGTATCGTTGAGCTTTACTTGCTAGTTAATATCATCTTTTCTGTGACGGCTCTTTCTGATTGGCTCGTCTCACATTTTTCTGTAGGATACAGGTGCTGTGGAATGTTTCATCTATAAATCTAGTTTTTAGCCCTCGATCCATCCTTTCGCTCATCTGTTTCTGATTTAAGGCATGCCGTCTTTCTTTTCTTCCTCTGCTCGGATTCGTAGCTGTTTTTTTTTTGAAACCCTGAGCACGAATGAAATAATATCATTCGAGTCTTAGAGAAACAAAGAATTGCCCTTATACGTTCTAGTGATGCGCAGGGGATTTGAAATCAATTTTATCTTTGAGAGGCAGAAGTCTTTTCTACTTTAAACTAGAGGAAAAAAACAATTTCCTTAAGTGTCCGATTAGTTTTTATTATTTGTGCACTGTTTTCTTTCTCTCCTTCTCTCTCTCTCTCTCTCTCTCTCTCTCTCTCTCTGTCTTCAGCAATTAAAGTAATACGTTCTTCATTGTAAATCTAAGAGGATTGAACACACACACACATACACACACACACACACACACACAGCTTTTGGTACTTTTAGCAAATGTCTGAAAAAGCATGAAGCCAATGTATTAAGAAGATTGAAAGAGGAGTTTATAAGCAAGCCAGTATCTTTCTAACAAGCTCTCTCCTATGGGGATTTAATTTTTATAGGATTAAATTAAGTATGTCGGAAAAAAAGATTAGTTTTATTTTCCTTCCTTCCTTGAATTACTTTGTTCTCCCCTCCCTCTACCAGCCACTCCTCTCCCTTTTTCCCCCTCTAAGCCCCCAAATGTAACCCCCCCCTGCACAAATTCTCCCACTATTCGTATCAGGGGTAGGACAGAACGCAGTTTTTCTCCTCTCTCCTCTCTCCTATAGCACAGGGGATACAGCTTTTAGCCACAGGTGAGTGTCAACACTTGGAATCATCTTTCCAAATAAACGTTTTCAGCATCATGAGTTTTAACAGATTTAGTAGAGTTGCAGTTACATAATTATGCTGTTATTTATTTTGTTGTTTTTCTGTTGCAAAACCCACTTTTATTTCTAGTATTTCTGAATTAGACAGTTCATACATTACCATAGGTTGTATAACAGGCCAGTAAATGTTGATTGGCAGCTAAAATAATGTGAAATCCGATATTACATTCTGCTGATTATACTAGATGTTTAGCGTAACCTGTTGATATTCCTTACTTTCTGGGTTTAGTTTTTTCAGGTATTATTTCGAAAAGCATTTTTAGGTACAGTGATTTAGGGTCCAGGTACAGGTCAGTTTTGTTCAACTTTACAACTTTTTGTTGTAGCAACCTACATGTAATGATTATTAGAAGTGATTTTTAAAGTTTGCCCGAGAGCACAAAAAGCACATCGCATGAAAAGTTTCAACCTGCAATTCTTGTTATGATGGTTGAAAATACTCACACAGTGTGCTATGGTCACACAAAGACATATAGTGTAAGAGTATTTTAATCTTCATTTCATTGTGTGTTCAGTTCAGTGTTCATTTTCTGTCACCATAGACAAACACTCTTCTTTATAACATAAACAGGTGTAACGTGCTTGATGTTAGGAATTATTTTTAAGGGAGATGCTTTGAGGAAGTCTGTAAGGGTAAGTGGCTACTTGAGAACTCTGGTATCACACACCTTCTGCACATACACATTAGGGTAGAAAAGAATGTCTCTCAACTTTCTCTTCCTATAGTTCGAACACCTATCAGGGGAATCAAACTCAGTTCCTAATGGACCAAAGACCTGCAGAGTTTTTTTAAAACATGTCTAATAGACATGATTAGCTGAATCAGATGCAATTAATTAGGGTTGAAGTTAAACTATGCAGGGCGCTGACCCTCCAGGAACTGAGTTTGACACCTGTGATCTAGATGATGTAACGTACCAGTGAAACTGTGGTTAAGGTGATGGACTGCAAACCAGAAGATTGTGGGCTTTATTCCCAGTAGCACCAAGTTACCACTGCTGGGCCCCTGAGCAAGGCTCTTACCCTTCTGAAATGAAATGACATGAAGTCGCTCTGGATAAGGACATCTGCCAAATGCTGTCATTTATTAAAGTAAAAAGTAGTTAACCCCTTTAAACAGTGCTCTGGAATTTACTTATCAAACCTTTACAATAAGTATAAATTAATTAATTATTATGAATGTTACACAGAATTTTAGTAGTCGGATCTAACGCCTTTCAATTAAGAGAACTTTAGAGGCATCCCAAAAAGCAGAAATAGGTTTGGGTGTGGAAATATATTGCTCTAGCAAGCTAGGAAAAACAAAAATACTTAGGAAAAGGAAAAAAAAATATCTTTTGTGTTTGCGTTCATCTAAATTATTAAGCACTATTGTGAGGTGTGATATGGGTAGGGTGGCTCAAATGGTTAAGGTGCTGAGTTGTTGTTAATCTGAAGACCAGAATCACCTGGGTTCAAGCCCCACCCACCTCCAGGCAAGTCAACCACTGTGGTTAAGGTGTTGGACTACCAACTTGAGGACCCGGGTTCGAGGACCCAAGCAATATTGTAGTGTAGAAATTGTAAGTTGCTCTGGATAAGGGCATTCTACTGAATGCTGTAGAATGTAAAAAAAATGCAGCCTGTTTTATAAATGTATTTAAAGCAAGAATCAGGTGTAAATTTATTCTAACACCCCTGCTGGTACTGAAAGTTTTTTTCAGGAACATCAGATGATCAGAAGTGTTGAAATGGATGTCATTTTGTGTATTTGCACACACACACACACACACACACACACACACACACACACACACAGAAGTTATGTAATACTGTGCATGTAAATAAAGAAAAAAGATTTCCATAATACTATTTCTAAAAAACATATATATACTTATGGACCACATTATGCTGGTATTTCTCTTAGAGGAACTTGTGAGAGAACTTGTCTTTTTCATAACAGCTGGTGTCAGTTCATCATATCTCTTCTCACTATGCTATATGAGGTGTACAGCTTTGAGTTATGTCTCAATGGTAATCTCAGACATATGGGATTACTAATCTATTAGTCAGTGACCTGATTTAGGGAATGTGGCTTTGAAGCATTTGCTCATTTGTTGGATATATTTAAGTCCCGCACTTTGTCCCAAAAATTCATAATAGAACTGTATTAATTTTGCATATATATATATATATATATATATATATATATATATATATATATATATATATATATATATATATATAATATATATATACATGCATATTCCTCTAAACCTATCATGCACTTCTGAACATCGTCTGCTATCTTTTAATTCCAATAAATCCCATTTTAACCGGAAAAGCAATCCCCTAATCCTCTACAGCATGGCTGCCATTAAAAAGAGAGAGGTAGGCCAGAAGTGAAAGAATACGTTTGTGTGATGAAAGTGAGAGAAGAATAAAATAAAGAAGTAAATGTCAGTTTAAAGTAGGATAACAGATGAGAAAAAATCATGTGATGGATGAAGATTTGTTGGTGTGTAATCCAGCTGTCTGTGGGATATAAACAGTACATGCTGTGATTGCTAGGCTCCATGCAGTTCTTCCTAGTGTGGGATTATTAATCCGAAACTAATTATCCATAATCCTCCTCCACATACCAGATGGCTGCTTCCGGGGCTTTTGTAAAAAAGAAAAAAAAAACTCCACACACAAACAATGCAGATCACATGATAAAAAGAGAGGATCCTGAACCTTTAACAATATGTATCATCATCGCTATTTTGGCATTATCAAATTTTGACCATACATTAGGATTCTGACCGAATGTCTGAATGGTGTGTGTGTGTGTGTGTGTGTGTGTGTGTGTGTGCGCTGTAAACACCTTGATAGGCCATCTTTAAAAAGAAGCCTATTTCACAGAGTGGGTTAAAGGCTCTGAAAGTAATTGTGATTGATTTGTGGCGTTCTGTGCTTTCAATACATCCCCAGCTCCAGTATCCAACTGATTATTTAGGCTAAAACAATCATACAGTCACATCTGGCCATGAGAGTGTGACGATAATGAAGAAAGTGGTTGTGGTTGTGCAATCCAAACAGATCAAGTTTCCTGAGAAATCCTATGGTCTATCTCAGCAAATTATCTTTGTTTTTGTAGTTATTATTGTCGGAAACAGAAGGAGGAAAAACACAGATACAAGATTTGGGATCTTGTGTTTCTTTCCCACACTTTATTCTTGGATTGAAAGCAAAAGTCTAAGTGCAGCTGTGTGAGCAGCTGCTACACACCGTGAGGTATTGAGCTTGTATGAAAATCAGGGACAGAGGGTAGGCTAGCTGTCTTGTAGTTGGTATTGTGACCTGCTACATACAGCTGTTCCTTTTGGAACTTAAGAGAGGCTTGCACTGATCCGTGTGTGTGTGTGTGTGTGTGTGTGTGTCACACATACCCAACACTAATGCGTCTATTTGTCCTCTTCTTGTTCTTTTATTTGCAGCTCCTCAGAAAGACCTTGTTTGTCTCAAGATAACAGATGCATGTCAGCTATGCTATCAATTATTTGTGCATCCTGACAATACTACTGCAGAAACGCTGAGGCACAAATCATGGCTGAAGATCTAAGCCCTTATCTTCGAGCAAAAAAGATTCTTCACATCGTCTTATTTACTGATATTGTATTATAAAATGTGTAGAATCAAGAACAATAACATCCCTAATAATCATTGATCTATACACATTACATTGTTTAAATTTGAGGCTATCGCTAATTGCTTTGTAGCGCAGGATGTAGATTCACATATCCTATCATTCTCAGTAAAATGCAACAGAATTTTATGTGCATTAGGCTTACTTACATAATGCAACTTTGATGACAGCCATAACTCACCATTAGTGATCACTGAGAAGATGCATGTGAAAAACAATAACATGTAAAACTATTTAATTGAGGTACTTCTTCGTTATGGCACTAGAGCACCAGTAGCAGCTGCCGATGCCTCAGTCTTATCATGATTAGGTTGCTACAAGAGTTTTATGGCTTGTTGAATGTCTTGTGTCTCTCCGCATCGACCTAAAACTTTGACCATACATTAATATTTGAAGTATAAAATTGCTAATATTGCAATATTTTGATACTTTCGATATATTGTGCAGCTCCGGTATTTTCAGACGCCCTTATCCAAAGCAAGTTACATTTATCTAATTAAGGGATAGATTATTTCCACACTTTGAATGAATTACACAACTCATTGCATGACTGTCTGTTCAGTTTTTCCGTAATCCTTGACCGACCGGCAAGCCACCTCACCTTGCGCCGTTACTTACAGCGAATCAAAAACGGGAAACTGATCGTTTGCGTTGTGATTCGTCAGGAATTTCCAGACCGCTCCCTCATACAAAAGAAAATTAAACAGTATTTGTATACTGTAGTCTTTACTAAATTTTGATTGGGTGGGCTCAGCCCACCGCTGCCCATGCCTAGAGCCGACCCTGCTTACTACCCAGAAATGTGATCTAACAAAGCTTTTTTTACTTCATAGTTTTCACTGTGAAACCTGTATATTGTTTTTTAGCTTATAGTGCTAATAGTATAATAATGCTGCCCGTCTCAGCATGCGGTCTGTTTCCTGAACATGAGCAGGAAGTGCAGTAAACATTCATGAATAATACTGTATGTATTAGAGCAAAAACATTATTGTGTGAATGTGAAAAAACATTACATACTGTGTGTGTGTGTGTGTTTGAAGGTTAAACAGAATATGAGAGAATAAGCAGTCTTGTTTTCCTATGTTTTGTATGTGTGTGAAAAATAACACACTGCCTTACATCACCCCTGGTCTGTGGTAGGTAAAAAAGTGAGAGCTGCTCTGTCCTGAGTCTACTGCCCTTTCTCTATCCCCCAGAGAAAGACTAATTGCCACCATAATGGAAACTATTACATCGGCACATTTGATCTTAATTAGCGGGTAGAAATTAGTCCCATACCACACATATAAAAGTGCCTGTGTGTATTTAAGAAACGGTTAAAGTGATTACAAATGAGGAAAAAATAACCCTAAATGTCTATGAAGTCTCTATGAAGTAGTTGTGGAATCTCATGTTTTTAATCAGGTATTTTAAGGTCAAACAGTTATTAATCCTAATTCCCCGACGACAGTTACAATTTGGTACAGTTGTAATTTATTTATTTGGTAAACAATTACCCATAATCTCTGCAGGCCAGATGGCTACTTCATAGCCTTTAACGTGTTAACTTTTTACACAGACACACACACACACACACACACGCACACACACACACACACAATGGATTCCTTTTTTTGGACATTTTCTTTTTATTTACGGCATTTGGCAGATTCCTTATCAAGGGCGACTTTTATCTCTTTTATACATCCGAGCAATAAGTTAAGGGCCTTACTCAGGGGCCCAGCAGTGGCAACTTAGTGGCGCTGGAAATCGATCCCTGATCTTCCAATTAGCAGTCCAACACCTTAACCACTGCGCTACTGCCAACCATTTTATAATGACCTTAGAACACAAAAAAGAAGTGTTGTTTAATCAGGACACGGTGCCTGTAGGTAGGCAGTAAGTTTTATTTAACTGGACAGCAGAGCACTGATTGGTTATTCAAAGAGTCATGAATATCACAAGCATCTTTTAAAAACCAATAACCTTATTTATAGCTCTTAAAAAGATTGACTTGTCAGTTTGTATCTGTATTGGTTTTTTCATGGTTCATATTTCAGTTGTTTAAATGTTAATAAATTCCCTGTATTGATTTATTTATCTTCAGTAAATGCATTATGATGGCCAGGGTTGAAACAGATCTAGATCTTATCCTGGGAACCCTGGACAGGACATATTCACACTCATTCTCATTTTGGGGCAGTTGAGCATAGCTAATCCAACTAATGGCTTGGAGTAAAAGCCATGTGAACGCTTCGTGTGGCTCTGCGCTTAGGTTTGTGGCATCATGCTGTCCATGTATTCCTTTCATCTTAATTTGTGTGTAAGACAGTAAAAAGAGACACAAAGAGAGAAAGAGAGAGAGTGTAAGAAAGAGATTTACATTTTACATACTCAGCATTGAGCTGATACGACTCTCTTCTCCGGAGTAACTTATATCTGTCTTATTTATACTTATTTATAGCAGGCGAGGGTCTAGGGTCTTGCTCAAGGGCCCAGCAGTGACCGTTTGGTGAGAGAAAGAGAGATTAATGGACAGTCTCAGAGAAGCTGTGGTCAGTGGAGTGTGTTTCTGCGCTGATTGATAACAAAATATGCTGGAGTCGATGCTTTCATGTGTGATGCTGCAACTCTGATCAGGTCCTCCGAGTGGGTGAAAAACACAATTCTAAAAAAAAATACTAACAATTCTAAAAGTCTGAACTAAACATTCTATGTTGTAATTATATAAATAAAATACATATTTTATTGTAATTTAGTTCTTTCTTTGATTTAATCTTCCTGCACGGTATATGGATTTTGTTTTGTTTCTACTGTAATATTTTTTTCTCTTGTGCACAAATTACTGATAGCTAAATCGTCTCCTAGGTGTGTATTGGAAAATAAAAATAGCTTTTGGCACATTTTATTTTCGACAGTATGTACAGCATTGATGATGCATGCAATCAGACTTAACGTAAGTGTGTGTGAGATTTTTACCAGCCAGCTGTGTGTGATGAATCGATAATGCAGAGTGGTGCTGTGGTTCAGAATGCTAAGCTTTAGGCTGCAGTAAAGGAAGGGACCTGCCCTTTCTCCACTGCAGTGTGTGTGTGTGTGTGTGTGTGTGTGTGTGTGTATTGGCAGCCTATTACCATTTGCCTGGAGTTATACCAGGCTTCCATCCACATTTGTTGTCCCTTATTGTCAGATTATATTTTTTAAGCATTTTAAAGTACCCTGTCCAGCTAGGCTGATGAGTGTGTTTATGATTTTGTGTGTGTGTGTCTGTGTGTGTATTCTGTAATTGCCGAACTCCATTGCTGCCATTGCCTTCCAGCACTCGGCGCAGCCCCTCCCTTCCTTCTGTCTTCCTCTCCAGTCGCTGCCTGTCCGTTACCTTTAGCCCGCTCTGTTCATCAGGTCCCCCCTTTTCTCAGCATTTTGTGCTCTGCTCTTCAGCTTCTCAGATTTTTTTTCTACCTTTTCCAGCTTTAACTCTCCTTAGTTGTCAGCGCTCTATATCTTTTCTGCTGCATCTCTTAGCTTGTGAATCCTATCATCTTTTCGTTTCATTCTCTCTCTCTCTCTCTCTCTCTCTCTCTCTCCCTCTCTCTCTCGCCCTCTCTCCCTCCAGCTGCAGTAGCTCCACCTCTCCTTGAGAAGCACTCAGTAGTGATAAAGCAGCCCCCCTTCCTCTTTTTCCTCTCACACACTCTATGTTTTTCACACACCCCTTATACCCTTCTCGGTAGTCGGCTCACCTCTCCCCATCTTTCTATCTCTTGCTCTCTCTCTCTCTTTCTCTCTCTCACTCTCTTCCATACAGACCTGTTCCATACATCAACCTCTTCCAAGCTCTCAATGATGTAAACACACAGCTTTCTCTCAGGCTGGAATCTATGTGAGATGTAAATCCATGCTCTCGTCTCGCTTTCTCTCTCTCTCTCTCTCTCTCTCTCTCTCTCTCTCTCTCTCACACACACACACACGCTCTCACACACTTTCATGCACTTGCATTTACACAGAAAAATACACTCCAAATTGCAGACAGTCCTGCTCCAAACGTGTATACACCGAGCAACAATCTCTCTCTCACACTCACTCTCTGTCTCTGTCTCTCTCTCTTACACACGCACACAAACACGCTAACTGCTGGTCTCTGTCAGTTCGCTGAGGTGTAAGCTTGGGATGAGGTGATGTTTTGGGACAGGAAACACGGGACTATGGGCAATTCCCAACGCCGGGCCAAAGGGAGGCACAAAACTAAAGGGGCAACAGGTACAGTACACACATGCACGTTTTGTACTATAGTAACATAAAAAATGTTCATGTACATCCAGACATGCACACTTTGATATGTTACACACATTCATTCGATCTCATTTAGTTTTATTTCATGTTATGTTTGCTTTTTATATTTTTATCATTGGTGCCAGTTGTGTCTGTGTGTGTAAGAGAGAGAGAGAGAGAGAGAGAGACATGCTGTGTGATGATGTGAAAGGTTAGTATTAATTGGCTGGTGGCATGCGACTGTGTGTATGTAACTGGGATAGAGACTTTGTGTGATGATATCAGTGGTAAGTGTCAGTGGCAAGTTACATGTGATTATGTATTCCTGTGTGTGTGTCTTGTTTGTGCCCATACACAGCTGAACAAGCACAGGATTATGTAGCCATGTGCAACCTGGCACTGACACTGACACTATTCTCTGATATCATCACACACCCCATGACATGCTCTATACACATTACGTATAGTGTTGTATATATTTATATTTATATTTATATATGTGTTATAAATATACAGTATACTTATATATTGTTCTGCCACTGTGTGTGAATACCTTGTTTATGTCAATGACCTGCTCCAGAACCTGATATCTGTGTGTCTGGTCAGATGATATTGTGCCTCAGTGTATTAGCTTGTGTTAGCACAGAGTGTGTATTGTTCTGTGCGTAGTTGTGTGTGCAGCTCTGTGTTTCTATGATGGGCCATGCGCATCAGAATTTTACCCTCTGCTCAACCTTATGCATAGTGGAAAATGAAAGTGCCAACCGTGAGCAAAGAAGTGTGTGTGTGTGTGTGTGTGGTGTGATTGGTTTGATAAGAAATAAAGCATAAGACTGCTGTGCACATACTTTTTCTCTCATGCACATGCTATTTCATTCATGTTTTTCTCTCAACCATGACATCATTTTAGAATAGAGAGAGAGAGAGAGAGAGAAAGAGAGAGAGGGCAGCAGTTGTCATGGAGACAGATAGGTGGTAAAGCTAGTCAAAGCGAAAGCTTGTTCATTGTCAGTCCGTGTGTGTGTGTGTGTGTGTGTGTGTGTTCACCCTGAGCTGGTGGTCTTTTCATGACCCTGGTACTAGACTGACAAAATAAAATCATAGTTAAACCTCATATTTAAATTCCAGTTAGAAGATGCTGTTGTGTGTGTGTGTGTGTGTGTGTGTGTGTGTATACACACTCCAACCCATTCTGACCTGTGAATATGAATATATGCTTCTTGACAGTCTGACCTGTGTCGTCTAAATGTGTTTTCGGAAAACCTACAGTAAACTAGCACTATATAGGGATACACTTCCAGCCCGTATCCTATCTGTTGCTATGCAAAAAGTCTCTTCTCTCTGTCTGTCAGTGGAACCACCGCAGGACCAGCTATGATTCAGTGATTGACTGATTTCAGCATGGGCAGTGGTTTGGAAGAGCAGATCATATTGTAAAGATTAAATCAGGTTCACGACATTGCTGCCATTGTTTGGGAACCTCAGAGTCACCTGCTGTAATTTATACTGATCTCTAAGTTCAAGGACAGTAAAGTGATTAGCACAAATTATGCATACACAAATGTCATAACCTCCACGAGTGTGTATTAGTGGTGTACAGGTGGCGTCTTGGTCAAATAGCTAATGCTGTAAAAACAGAAGCCTGACTATTTTGATCTATTATTGTAATAACATGTAAAATAAAACAACAAATGTTATAAGAGGATTATAACACAAAATGTGCTACGATTGGTCAGTGGAAGGTGGGTGGAGTCCACTTATTTGTGCAGACAGCCATCCACAAACGCGCAGACAACCGTCCACAAATGCGCAGACAGCCGTCCACAAATGCGCAGACAGGCCGTCCACAAAATGCGCAGACAGCCGTCCACAAAAGGACGCAGACAGCCGTCCACAAATGCGCAGACAGCCGTCCACAAATGCGCAGACAGCCGTCCACAAATGCGCAGACAGCCGTCCACAAATGCGCAGACAGCCGTCCAAAAATGTGCAGGGGCACCATTCACAAATGAATGCCAAGCAAAGTTGTGTTTGAAGAAAAAAAATATATTTGTGAATATGTTTTTTTTATTTTAGTTATTTGTAAATTTATGTATGTAAAACTCTAAAATTTACTTGTGGGTCTATTCACATTTATTTGTGGATCGTGATCTTTTTATTTGGAATTATATAACAATTCTACCCCCGTAGACATTCCACTGGCTTATGCATAATAGTGAAATGATGACATAGCTGTCTAAATCTGTCTTACAGAGCACAAGCACAACCTCAAATAAAAAAAAACCATACAGGAAAAAAAATATATATGGATTTTAGCCATAATATAATAATGTTAACTATATGTTAATTATAACAATGTTAATTATATGTTTTATATGTGATGCTCAATAAAATTTTGATACCAAAATATTCAAAATTTCACATTCAAGAAAAAACATTTCTAACCTTACAGAATTTATCACTTTATATAGAGAACAGATTTTATTTAGGCCTTCATCTAAACATATAGAAGCTCAATCGTACTTGCTTGATGTACAAGAACAAGTTTTTACAGAAGCTCAAACATGATGTGTAATAATAAGTAATGAACCCCATTGGTCCTCATACCTCAGGCAAGCATGACTGATTATTGTCTAATGTTGATATGTAACTCCTAATCTAGTGCTATTGTGCACTAAACGTCCTTGTCTTAATTCTGGCTTATGGACTACTTTGTATATTTTCCCCAAAAATGCATTTATAGAAAATGAATATATGTATGTATGTGTATATATATATATATATATATATATATATATATATATATATATATATATATATATATATATATATAATATAATATATTTACATATATATTAACTATATACATCAATTTTTTAACATTTTTTATTTTAAATATATCGCTGAAATGATAAATAATTAAACACTATACAAGGTTACATTTGTGCTAGTTTCCACCAGCCTTCTGTAAAATCTATAAACATGGCTGTTTGTAATATATAATACTGTTGTTATGAGAAGCAGCCAAGAATCAACATCTGAAGGTCTTTATGGCTGGGAGTTTTAATAAGCTGAATAAATGTTTAAAATAAAATTTTTGCTTGTTTATGAATCCGACTTAGGAAGCCTAACACACAGCATGATGGATGATGCAACAGTTACACTCATTGAAACTGCTGTTTAACTGGGAAACATAGCCACTGAGTATGAGCTAGCTAACAACCGAAGCAAATGATTAAGCTCCGTAGTTCAGTGCCATTAAGCTTTAAATGCAAACCATGTGAAGTGCAGTGACTGTGGATATCAACATTTCTCTCAGAAGTATATACACCCTTATTAAAGATGCCAAAGTCTGTCTTCGGTTTAAATAATAGCACTGGAACTTTATTAGTGGAAGTAGTACAATGATCTAATACAGGCGATGCGAGAGTGTATGCGGTTTTTGTGGATTGTGGTTAAATATGTAACACACAGTTCATGGTTTTAACCTGAAGACAGTATTTTATTATCTGTCATTATGATTAACATTTATTCTGTCTATAAAATCAAAGCTCTGTACTTTTTCTAACTTCATTTTCTTGGTATATATCACCACCTATAGACAAAAGTATTAGTACACCAGTTTTTTTGCATCCATTTTTATTTGTGAACATCCTATTTTAGATGAAGTCTCACTCCTACTCCAAAAATAACCTCTCCACTTCTGGACACGCTTTCCATTAGATTTTCTACACTAGCACGGTTGTGGAGATTTGCTCATTCAGCCACAAAAGTATTAGTGAGTTCAATAATATTGGGTGAGGAGGTCTGGGGTGTAGTTGGTGTACCGGTTTATTCCAAAGGTTCGGTGGAGTTAAGGTCATGACTCAAGGTCAAATAAAGGAATAATGCGATGATATAAAATACAAAGACAATCTAGGCATTTGTGTGCTCCTTACTGTGTGACACACGTATTTGCTGGTAAGGTGTCTATAAATGTATATACCGCATTGCCGGCACTATAACCCCGTGAAAATGGGGGGTGGGGGGGGGTCTTTCACTGAGGGGGCACATAATCAGCAACAATAAATTGCAAAAACAAGTTATAAAGCAACCAATACAGTGCAAACACTCACACAACTAGTATAGACTGTCAGCTCATTTTTCATGGAGTGAACAAGAAAATCAATACCACAAACATCACTTCACAACAAAAACACAACAGATTGACAATTATATGCTGTATTAACATTCTAATAACCAAGAGTCACATTTAAGCCTATGTAAAATAAATTAAAGCATAACTTACCTTTTAAAAATATTAAGGCTTTACATTATTCCACATGCAAATCAATATACTAAGGATGTAATGATGCATGTAATGACGCGAGGCATTCAATTACATAAAGCTGTTTATTTTTATTAAAAAAAAAGCAACATACCTGAAGTTTCTCATTGTTATTACATTGAAAGGTCCTCCCCCATGCTTATCATTTACAGTGGGAAACACAACATTGTCTGTTACATCACACAAGAACATAGCATGTGTCAGTTACAAAATGTTCCCTAGTACAGTAGGTTCCCTAGATGCTAGTCTATTTTATATGTGTAGTAATAAAAAAAAAAAAAAAAAGTAATTAAAAACAGCGTTGAAGCAGCCTTTTATTTCTATTTCCTGAAGATCTGAAATACATACTATTAAACCTTTATTGGACTAAGAACAAACATAGATTGAATCAGCCGAGTATTATAATATGTCATGCTAGTACATTTTTCCAATTTTCTTTCACTTTCAATAATAACTTGAAGTATTTATCGGCCGTCATATTTTTGATCCAACGGTTGGTAGGTTTTGATTATATATATTTGATCTCTGTATTTTATTACTCTTTTATTTTGTCAAACTAATAGGAAATGTTAGTATCTATTTTGTTAATGAGTAAAATAATCACTGCTGTTTTGTGCAAAGCCTTTAAAGGTTCCCCAAGCAGAATTTTATTTGGGAGCCCCTCTGTGCCGCCAATATGACTATTTTTCCTCTATATCGTTGATTTTTTGCACACTGTAAATCTTACACACCCATTATAAATTTTATTTGTTGTAGCTGTGTTGCCTATATCATACCAGTGTTTTCTAATCTTCTAGGCATCCCGTTGACATAATATTGCGTTGTTGTAAAATTTCTATTGTATATTGACACGATATATAAATAACAACAACAAAAGTCATTTCATGTACTCCTAGGGGCCCCCTGGTGACTACACACTACAGCGCTTCGTTTGCTTATTTTAATTATTTGATTAATTTCCTTTTATGGAATATATCTACGATGTTTTTACACAGTGATTGTTAAATCATAAGTGTTTTTTGACACCTACTCACCCTCCCAAGGTTTATGTGCGAACATTTTTTTTCCTACTCGGGTGTTTTGAGACCCCAGAGACAAAAAACAATGATATATTCTTGTGTGAAATTCCAAGTTTCTTATAAAATTCTGGTTTGCAGGTGGACAGGTTTACAGAAAAGAGAGCTTGTTTGGGTCCGGTATTTGATCTGTTTTTGTTTCAGCAATAGATAAGCGTAGTGATGTTGTGTGCATCTGTGTGTGACCTTGAAAATCTTTGGTTAATTTACCAACAGTGTGTGTTTGAAGATGCATGCTCCTGGTTTCTCATTGCTATGCAGGCAGTGACGCACTGATATTTTGTTCTGTTTATCTGCAGACATGCAGACTGGGTGAGCACCGTGATGGTGTGCTGTTTCACACAGCACACGGATTTGATAAATCTGCTGAGTCACGCTGGCATTTTCCCCAGTCTTTTTCATGAAGCTGATGTGGGATCGTGCGGCTGTGTGTATTGTTTCGCGGTTTATCGAATATGGTTTTTGGTTGCTCTTTGGTATAGACTCTGGAGGGATAATACAACTGGAGAAGTGTGTGTGTGTCAGCCTGCATGCCAGTCTTAGGTTAGGAAGTCGTGCATGAGTTTGTAAAAAGAAACATGGTCACAATAGAGTAGAAGGGGGAGCAGCCGTTAAGATGCAGAGCTTTATGTATCCTGCCTTTCACTGTGCCATAGTGGAGGAAGCAAATCCCACCTCTCTCTCTCTCTCTCTCTCTCTCTCTCTCTCTATTTTTCTCTCCTTCCCCTCCCTCAGCCATGTTTCATTTTTCTCTAGGTACCCTGACACTCATTCCTTACTATGTCTGTGCCTTTCTCTTCCTCAGACTCTGGTTTTCTAATTTATTTAACTTTCTTACCTCACTTCCTCCTGCACTCATTTACTGTTAACTAGCTGGAGCAATTTCATGGTGCTATTATCATCTCCAGTCCCTCCTTCTCTGTCTCTCTGTGTCTTACTCTCTTCTTCTGTCTCATTTCCATTGTAAATATTGTCATGGAGAAGCTAGACATCCTGAAGAACAGAGCCGGTAGGATAAACTTTTCTGTTATTCACTCTATGCCTTTGTATTTAGATGTGCAGTGTTATGAAGAGAGTGTTATGGACTGCACATGGAAACGCACAGTGTGTGCAGGTCCACTATCTCAAACTCTACAGTTATTTATATAAACCAGGATATATATCTCTTTCTGTATCATGTCTTTATCAATGCATGTATTTGTTGTTACTGAATAATATTAATTCAAATAAATAGTTTGATACACCGCCTATTATGTCAGCTCATGTCACATGATTTTTGAACAGTTTTTAATAATGTGCAATTACCGGCCTGGTTTTATAACATTTTTCCAAACTTCTATGACTCATTTGACCTGTGAATGCTATAATCATGCTGAAGCCTCCAGGCAGTATTAGATTTCTGGGCATTGTGGCTGAATGTTGGCAGACTTTTTTACCCACTGTGATACTGGTTTATTTAAAACATGTAATTTTTTCTGAATAAATTATGCAGTGATACTTAATCGTCCTGTGTGTGTTAAAGTAAGGCTGTGAGCGTGAGAACATGCTTCAGCTATTGAGCCTTGAGTCATGGAATCTTATCACATGTGCGTGAATGCGACCTGAGGTTATGCAGCCTCTATACACACACACACACACACACACACACACACACACACACACACACATGCACAAATGGCCTGGTGCCCATTTCTTGCTCTGGTTTTTAGTCTTGCTCTCATTTCACCACTGGATTCCAGATTCCAGCACAGTCTGCAATCCACTAAAATAGTGTAATAACAGTGACGATACACAGGCACTGCTCGCTTTCTCTGTCTCTCTTTCTCTTACAGACACACACACACACACACACAGATATTTACATTTACACTCAAACACCCCCCCCCCCCTTAATCATTCAACTTCCAAACTGTTCCTGTATCTCCTCTTATACTCTCTGCTATGTCTACACACATTCTCCTTTCAAAAGCCTGCTAACTAATTATAGAGGTAAAATAAATGAGATGGATAGTTAATTTTCATAGAATTTTAATGTAAATGAGTTTCTAAATGAAGCCTTTGAGTTCTGGCAGCCTGACATGTCTTATAACAGAGAGAGAGAGAGAAAGGGTGTGAGAGAGAGAGAGAGAGAGAGAGAGAGAGAGAGAGAGAGAGAGAGTGAGAAAGAGTGTGAGAGAGATAAAAAAAGATATGGCGAGAAAAGAAAAAGAGAGACTGAAAGAGAGGGGATGAGAGAGACAGGGTAAGAGATAGAAAATACATGAAGAGAAAGGGTGAGAGAGAAAAAAAGAGAGAGGGAAAGGGTGAGAGAGAGAGAGAGAGAGAAAGAGAGAGGAGAGATCTGTATACTGTGGTATCGTATTCTGAGTTAAAACCTGAGTGTGTATTAGGTGTTGTTGTGTGTGTTGGTTGTGACAGACTGTTTTGCTATAAACATGTGTGATGAATATGCCAGTATGTGAATGTGGCTTTGAGGCTGCTGCCAAACCTGCATTTTTATCTCAGTCATATTTTAGTCCAACTGTTGGTAGGTCTGTGTCCTTTGATTAGGGGACGCCTTCCCGTGCTAATCCAGCTCTCCTTTTGTCCCCATCTCTGGCTTTTATTCGCTTTTTTTTTATTTTGAGAAGCCAGTAGGAAATGTAAGTTGTTTAACAGAGGTTCTATATAATCTGACATTATATTTAGTAGATCTTTAAAGCTTTCAAATCTTCTTTTTTCTAGTCGTTCACTGATGTTCTTGGAACCCTAAGCTCTTTTTCTATTCTACACTAGTCATGGTGTCCATGCAGCTTTATTATGACTACTTTTGCTACTATTTAAAATATTGTGTATTGTAGATACCACAGCGATTCTACTACTAATTTCTATTTATGAACACTCTAATATACTATATTTAATAAACTTTAACTCTAAATTATTGGCGCCGTATAATAACGAATAAAAGATTAACTCATTGTAAAAATTATTCTGCTTCAGTCATTGTTTTATATAAGCAATTTTTGATGAAAGTTGCCCTTAAAGCAGTCGGGTTTATCACAGCCTATTTTCACCAACACTGATCAGTCCTTTCCTTTAACTCAACCAGTTCATAGCTTCGTAGTCATTCCTATTCACAAGCATCATAAAGCATGTATGGCATGTCAGGAAGTTGATGAAGTGTTGTTTCCTCTAAAGGCTGTTGTACAGACAATGGCTTATGGAAGTTATTAGAGGGATTGGTCTCGGTTCCCACTATGTTTTTATACATCGTGTGGCTTTTTGAATATATTTTTGCCTCTGAAAAAAATGCAAAAATATTGTCTTTCTTATTGATCGTAATCTATTATTGTCGTAAGATAACCTTGCATGGCTCAAGCTAACATCTCTAATATGTGTGGACTAGACTTAAGCAGTTTGTCCTTATACATGTTAGTGTCCTGGACTGACTGGTTTAAACTAAAGGTGTGTTCACAAAATGTAATACTTAACTTTAACTTTAATATTTTTATTAATAAGAAAAACCTGCACAACAGACCTTTTTATCGCACCAAAATTAAACACTGGAAGCATTTGTTGAGGCAGTGTAACGATTCTTCTGGTTTTGCTTGCAGAACATTGGCGTTGAGAGTTCTGGTTGTTCTGTTAGTTTGCATGGCTATGAGAGACGTTTATATTACAAATATAAAAATGATTGATTAAAAAATGATTGTTATAGTCAATGCATTTTTCTGCGTTGTACGGCAGCAGCTTTATAAAGCAGTGATGACCTAAAATGGCCAGTATTATTACCTCAGCCAGCACAAGGAGCGCATAAGAAAGGAAAACGATTGTTTTGTGCATTTGTAGCATGGGCTCTTTGTGTTTTCTTTGGGGGGAACTGCACTTCCCCTCTTCCTGATCGTAACTTTTTCTGCAAACTGCAGCTCAGTTTGACTGTTTTGTGTTTAAAAGCTGCACCTGAAATCGTACACCAGTGACGTTGTTTTTAATTTAAGACGCTCTGTCAAATTTAGTCTTTATGTTGTTATTTACAATTTTCTTTCTTACTTATGCAATAAAACGTTTTGGAAAACATAGTTGGGGAAGTGGTAGCGCAGTGGTTAAGGTGTGAGCAAGGCCTTTAACCCCCAGGCGCTCAGCTGTACAAAAAAGATAAATGTAAGTCACTCTGGTAGGGGCGTCTGCCAAATGCTAAGTGTAAACGTAAAGTTGCAAATATTCTGTTAATTCAAGTAAAATTGTAATTTGTTAAGGTTATGATATCATATTAGAAGCACACATTAATATAAATTCTGCCAGAAATCTTATAATAGGAGAATAATAAAGACCAATCAGATTTAGCAATACAGCAGAGCTCTGGTAAAAATAGTTATTATCTGTTATATTCACGCCAACCACTGGACATCAAAACCTTAAAAAGCGTTAGCATTAGCTGCATAATTTTTGTAAATATCCCATCAGCCATTATATGGAACAAAGTACATGATGTGTATGAGGACACGCGTTTTTTTTTTCTCTTATCTTCTCCTTGTGTAGTGTATGTCTCACAGCAGCAACACTGGGCTTTAACCGCGAGATGTCTCTAAGTGCTCCTGACTCATTAGCAAACACTGGTGTAGTGTGGGGAAAAAGCTCTTAAAACCCTATTTTAGCAGCTAGCATGGCAAAGCACATATAGAGTATTTATTTGTGTAGTGGTGTAGGCTGGGATTAAGTTCATTTCAGCATCTCAAGGGAAACATGGTTAGTGCTGTGTACCACTTAATGAGTGCTTTTGTATAAGGGTCTACCAATTTTACCTTCTTGAATGCAAAGCCAATATAGACAGGTAAAAAACCCAAACAAATTTAATAAGACCTCTATAAGGCTTGTAATGCTTTAATAGCATTAAAGCATTACTTTGTTTTGACAGTCTTTTAAATAAACAAGGTTTACACACCTGAACCCAGCAGGGTTGCCAGGTAGGGTGCACTGTTATCACCGTAACACAGTCGCTTATTCAATTCAGCACAAATTCAATTAAACAAAAACTTTATTTGTCCCTAGGGGGAAATTGACAGTCATATTGAGTAGCATGCTAATAAAAACTAATTAAAATAAAGAAAGAATGTATAAAACAGTGTACAAACAATGTAACTACAAATAAAGTGGATAATGTGCAGTTAGAATAAATTGTAGATTTACAAGGACTTTGCATCTACACTATTCGTGCAAGGATAATGGAAAATAATAATATAGGCAATTAATAAAATTAGATATTAAAAAAAAAATGTGATTGATAAAAATGTAACGGGAGGAGTTTATTAGGAATCTAAAGCTGGGCTCACACTGGACTGGTTTTTTACAGTTGTTGCTTGTCAGACTGTATGAACATGAATACCTAGGTCCCACTGTAGGACCTCAGTTGTCAAAATGTCAGACTTTACTTCATACAAAACATGGACGCATATAAGACACCTCGTTCGTCAATTTACCACATTTCCCCCTAAATGGTAGCTAGCAGCAAACAGTAGCTGTAATTTTGCTCATGACACACCAAGTTTTTCTTCTTGTTTCTCCTGATTTAGCATTTTCCGAGGTAGTTTAAAGTTCTCACCCTAATTGCATCAACAGGTTTGGTGCTTCTTATGGTTCTTGTTTTGACAGTCTTCGTTGGAGAAGTCACACTGCAAGTAAGTGTTTGAGATCTGACAAAAGTTCATCGGAGAGAACTGACAGAAGTTCTTTGGAGGGAACTGATCGTAATGGCCACTTATCGGCTGCCGGTGAAAATATGGATAGGATTAGAGGAATCCTTTAGGGTTTTAAAATTTGTCTCAGATGACCAAATTGTTGCTAAAATCACACAGTGTAAGCTCAAGTCTGTGTGTGCATGGGTGTCTGTGTGTGTGTGTGTGGGTTTGTGTATAGGTGTGTGTGGTGGGGGTATGATTTGTTGTGGTTAAGTGTGTGTGTCAGAAAGAGATACAGAGAGAGAGAGAGAGAGAGAGAGAGAGAGAGCACACAAAGAACGGATGTTACTTTTTATTTCACAATTAAAAAGCAGGATTGCCTAAGGGACAAACGTAGTCCTACTGCTCTGAGTTCTGCAGGCTGCTGCTGTCCAGAGGAGATCTAACAGACCAATAATCTTGGATCATTCTCTCTGATGGCGCTCTGCAGCCCGTTTCTATTTTGAAGATTAGTGAAGTGTCACCAGCAGGTTATAGAGAATGTGACGATACTCTCAATAAAAGAGATATTTATGCTGCTGAGATGTCTTAAGAGTCGTCCCTACAGTGAAAAAAGAGAATTCTTGCAGGTTCTTGAACTCCACCGGCTTTTCTGTGGATGTAGGTGTTTGCTTTGGCTTATATCTAATTCCAGGTGTGACCCATCACACCATTCCACAAACTCCTGCAGAACTGGTCTGTGGTGCTGTAAGCGGCCAGCAAAGCTAAGCGAACTGTATCAACAGCATATTTGATCAGATGACAATAAGGCAGGGTAGAAAGGCATTCAACAGTGTACAGGATGAAATGTAGGGGTGAAAGCAGACAACCCTGAGGGAAGCCAGCTGAGGTGAAACAGAGGTCAGAAAAGGTATTATTGACCAGTACACTCTGTCACTGGTTGGCCAGAAAGTTTGGTAGCCCCTGGTTGTCCACTGTGGGGCAATATTGGCTCAAATGGTTAAGGTGCTGAGTTGCTGATCTGAAGACCAGAAACACCTGGGTTCAAGCCCCACCACCGGCAAGTCAACCACTGTTGGGTCCTTGAGCAAGACCCTTAACCCTTCCTAACTGACCCTGCGCTCTGACCCCAACTTATTAAGATGGAATATGTGGAAAATGCAGTTCATTGGCTCTGTACATGTACCTTGCACAATGACAATGAAGTTGAATATATATATATATATAAGAGAGAAGGATTTAGTGGCCTGAATATGAGGTTGAAAGGTATTCAATGCTGAGGAAAAGTCAGCAAACAGAAGTCTGGCTAGAAGTGTTGGCTTGCTCCAGGTGTTTATGAATACTGTCTAAGGTGAATGTTTTTGCATCATCAACACCTCTGCCTGCGAGATATGCAAACTGAGTGGGTCTATCAAGGAGTTGGCTGTATTTCATTCAGAGTTTTGGTCTTACTTTTCCTGGAAAAAAAATGACTGTGGAATGTTTCCACATTTAAGGGACTATGGTTCTTTCCATGGAAAAAGATTCAAAACACGTTCTCTAGCTGCTGAGCACAGTGCATCAGGATGCAGCCACTAATGTTGTCTGGGCCGGGTAAGTTAATTCTCTGGTTCTCCTGATGGCTGTCACTACGCCCTGTGTGCTGAAGGTAAAGGCAGAGTTATCGGGTTTGAGTGGAGTTTTCTGACTAAAATCTGGTATAAATGGAGTTAAGTTCGTCGGGGGGGGAGCTGCTACCCTCCACCTAATTGGTTCCGGGGTTGGTGGCATCAGTGTTCATGTTCTTGGCCCTGCCAAGCTAAGCAGATGTTTTCTATGGATACATTTTTGGTTTACTTAATTGTTACACATTTAAGATTTTTTTTTCTTTGGTTCAGAGCCAGTGAATAAAATCCTTTTCTTCCTATTCAGGTTCTCTTGAAGTGCTATGGTGATCCAGGGTTGATTGTTGGGGAAAATAGTTTTCGAAGAGGCAATGTTGTCGACACAGACGAAAATGTACAACAAAACTATGTCTACCCGCTTACTGATGTTATTGGAAAGAACAAGAAAGCTGTCCCAGTCTGTGGGTTTAAAGCATACTTATAGGAATTGGATAATTTTCAGGTGTAACCTTCTTTGCCCTCCTGATGACAGGTGTATATGCTGAAGCAAGCAAGATGGTGGAGGTCAGCAGAGCCGAGAGGGGGTGAGGGAGAGCTCTGTAAGCATCTGGAACTGAACCATAGCATTTATCTAGTATCTACCCTAGGCGGGTGGTGCACGTGACATACTGCTGAAAACATTTTGGGGGCTTGTCAGGACAACAACGACTGAATTCTCCCAGGATGAAGTAACCCAAAACAAAGCCGTGTTTTTTAACCTACATAAGCTTATTAAAAACTTGTTTTCAAAACTTGGATTCAAACTTGTTTACCAAGACTTGACTAATTTTCAAATGTATTAGCCTCTGGAAGGGCAGGATGGCTGGATGATGGATGAGTATCAGTGGTCAGAATGGATGTAAGAGAAATAGATGCTGATTTAGCTCTTCCTTTCTGCACCTCCCAGGCACTTCCTCTCAGAGGGAGCTGTGTGTGTTTGGGTGGTTGATATCAAACATACCCAATCTGTCCTTCCTCTCACTCTGTGTCATACAGCAGAATACACATGCAGGAAACTAAGTCAGGAGGGGTTAATGTGTTGCAGAACAGGCGGCAAGGAAGCAGCAGTCCCTCCAGTCAGCACTGGTGGGAGTTGGGGACACTGCAGATCATGCAAACACTCCGGCATGGCTAAGACTCAATATCCCATTTGTCTCTTTAAATATTACTAGGCTTCTGGATACTGTGTGTGATTGAACCATCAAGACTGATGCGCATGAAAATCCCAGAAAATGAGCAGCATTTAAATACTCAAAGCAGCCCTTCTTGCACTTCTGTCAAAGTCATTGCATTTAGATATATTCCTCTATTTTGTTGTTTGATATAAACTGCTGAAACTCTTGGCCTGTATACACTTTGATCTATGTGTTGTGCTATTGCCACATAAATTATGGAATAGATATGTGTGTAAATGAGTGTTAGGTGTGAAGGCATTTTATTGTAGTGGCTGGTGAGAGCAGGTAAATTTGTTATGTAATTCTGATGCTCAAAAATGCTGAGATGTGCAAATATGTCTGCATCCAGTGTGGGTGCTTTACCTGCACCTATTAATGTCAACTATAACTGTGATATACACACTGGTATTTTTGCTTACCAAACAAATGCTAAACAGATTTAGTACTCGTCTCACTTTTCAATCTATTTATTTCTCTGCTCTAATCACATTATATTTTCTCTTAAACTGTAGATACAGTAACCCTGGTCTAAGAGACATAACAGAGAAATAGAACAGGCTTGTTTTTATGATTATTATTTATATGCTGTGTTCAGACCAAATGTGGGCTCTGAATTTTATAGTGTCGTTGTTAACTTCACACTTAGATCAGAATTTCCACCCAGGGTGCTATGTTAAAATTCTGTGGAAAAACACATTCTTATATCTACTGTTGTCCAGTATTTATTATTCACTATTGCAATATGAAGCTTAATAAGTCTATTTATAGGCTTTTTTAAACACATTTCGAGCTTTTAAAAATCTTATAGTCCTTTATTACTCTGTACATGATTTCTAAACATATCATTTTAAGAAATATAAGATCAGTTTGTCCATGGTCTTTATTTAGTATTTAAAATAATCTCCGAAAAATGAGCTATATCAACAATGTACATATGGAGATTTATATTTTTACCATTCTATACCGGATTTTTTCTTCCCTTCACCTTTCAGTAACATTTCTAACCAAAACTTATAAGTTCATTTATATATTTACTTAAATGTAGTTTACATATAGTTTAGTTATAGTTTATATAGTGTATATATAGGTTATTTTTAAACTTCGGATGTTATCATGCTACATGCTACATAAACAAACCTATATATGTTTAAAATGTAGAATAAATAGTAGTCTAATATTTCTTTGTGGCTATAAAACAAGCGTCCATGTCAATAGTCATAGCAAAAGCCAAAGCCAATACATTTAAAAATAGACATACTTGTGAAGAAAATAGGATGATATTAATGTGTAATGGCTTATAGTCTTTTTGTAAGGAAAAAATAGCACATATATGAGTAAATTGTATGACATTAACTTACCCGTATATCTTCTGTGACAGTTGTGCTGGTCAACCGTATAAGGTGACAGTTATTTTATATCCAATGGACACAGAGTCTTGTTTTATGCTGCCCATCTTGATTGGTAAACTAGTGTAGTATAATTGTCATTGTTATGCATTGACTGCTCTGCCGATAGCTAGCTCCGGCCTGTGGGTACTCCTCGTGGCTGTATAAAAACAAAAATCAGTAAAAATAAGTATTAGGGAGTCCAGGGATTAATGTTATGTGTAGTCAATGTTCTAGTTAATCCCAAATGTTTTCAATGGGGTTGAAGTAAGTGAAGAAAAATCTAAATGCAAGTTAGGTATACACAACTTTTTGCCATATAGTTTATTTAAACATAATGTAACTATTCAATATTATGTCCAACCCTCAATTAACCCTGGTATGAAATAGACTGAAGCTGTTCTCATTTGCAAGTGAGTAACAATGCTGTTTCTAACAAGGTGAATCAATTAGCCTTATCTGCCTGTGTCATCTTGCTCATAAGATTTGCCCTTGTTACCCGGTCTTGAAACCAATTAACCTTCAGCAGTACAAAAGCAGGAGTGATTCTCCCATCAACGCATTTTCAGTCTGTACACAAGTCTTTAGGTCATTTGTTCCTCATCCTCCATATGTCTCTACAGAAAGCAGAGCAACAGCAGAGTAAAGGGATATTTCAGTGCTTCTCAAAATAATCTTTGTTCATCGTAGCTGTAGACTGAGTGATTACAACAGATTTTCCCTTTACTAAGCAGCAGAAAAAACTTTGACTAAAAAGTTACGTTAGAAGACTAAGAGCAGTTGATTTTTTTGAATTCTGTAGAAAATCTATTTAAAATAATTTTGTCTTTTAATATTTGTATATGTAAATAAGTTGTAAAAATGTCCTTTTATAAAAGAAAGAATTTGTGCTACAGTTGTTCTCTCACACCTGTCTCATCCTATTACTCTTACTTTAAATGGGTAAATATAAAAGTTTTTTATTAATAAACTATTTATATATATTTTTTTCAGTGGCGGCTGGTGCTTTTAGTAACAGACTTAATTAATTCTTTAAGGTAACCATTTAAATAATTCAGCCATTTGTATTAATCGAATTCAGAAAAGAATGTAAGATGGGAGCTGTAATATTGATGTTGTCCACTAGGAGAGGCAAAGTGGGAGGGGAAAAAGCAATCCAGTCACCTGAGGCCAAAGATATACAAACATTATTGATTTGCTCACAACAAAATTGGGAGGTTTTAGGGTGCCAAACGGTGTGACCACCACTGGATGTTCTAAAAGTTAACAAAATTCAGAATTCAGCACTGCAGTTAGAATCCCAGGGTTTTTAAATACACTATTTGGTTTCCTCAGTACATTTTTCTCAGAAATATTTTTCATGACAATCACATGTTCATGTACAGATGCAGTGAATTTGTTACTTTCTTTAATTCCTGTTTGACAGGTTTGCAACTCTCGACAGATTTTATGCAAATGTTAAGCACACATATCTGAAAAAAAACTTTTATCGGTGGTGCTGGTCTCTGCACCATGTAACAATCTCATCAGGTGCTGCATCTGCTCCAGTGGCTGGAAAGACTGCAATCTCACACATCAGTTGAAGAAGAAAGAGAGAGGGAGTGGATGAGAGAGGCATCAAAAAAACGGAGGGCTTTAAAGAGAGTCTGAGTTGGGATTTTGTCACTATAATTACTTTCTGGGAGTAATTGCTTTTGGCAGCTTTCGGCTTGTGATCACAGCACAAAACAGTGGCTGACTGTCGAACGTGTGTGAAATCGACAGTCAGCTGAATCCTTTCTATGAAACAGCTTGACAGACGCTGATTTGACCCTTCAAGCATATTTTCTCTCATACTTTGTGAGAACTTCATGAGACATAAGACAACACTCGGTTACAGTGTGAAATAAAACGTTGGCTAACAAGAAAAGTTTGATATTTAATGATTCTGTCCTCAAATAATAAAAAAAATGTGAGAGATAGTGTTTTATTGCAAGTCCCAGTTGTCTTTAGTCACATCACCCTTTTGTCCTGTGCTGTGTGTGTGTGTGTGTGTGTGTGTATGCATTGCATCAGGGAATATAGTGTCCTCTGTGTGTCCCAGATGTTGTGCTGTATTGCTCATAATGAATTGACTATACAGTATGTGTTGTGGGATGAGATTTTGATTAGACAATAGATTTAAATATAAAACAAACGATGTGAACATTTGGTTTTCGAACACAAACACACACACACACACACACACACACACACACACACACACACACACACACACACAGCACATTGTTCCACAGGGTATCTGTTTTACTTTGCCGGTCACTCCCTATGCGTTTTAAAGCCCTTTCTTTTTGATGGCCATGAATACAACGAACAAAAGTTAAAAATCAATTGATAATTCAGCTTCTCTTTTTCTCTCTACCTTTTGTTATCAGAAGCCGCCCACAAACTTCTACTGTTCTTCTGTGAATGCCTCCGTCTTCACGTCCGTTTTCCTCAAAAAATTACGGATAATTAAAACATTTTTTAAAAATTCCCTGTTTGCTGAAACAATACATTTTGAATTACATTTACAGCATTTGGCAGACGCTCTTATCCAGAGCGACTTACATATATCTCATTTATACAACTGAGCAATTGGGGGTTAAGGGCCTTGCTCGGGGACCCAGCAGTGGTGCCTTGGTGGAGCTGGGAATCAAACCTACAGTCCTCAGGTTGGTAGTCCAACACCTTAACCACGAGCCACCACTCCCCCATGCAATAATTCCTGGCTACAGCACAGGGTTAAAGGACTTGCGTTATGAGTAATATTAACACATAGGTTCTGCATGTAAATAACAGTGTTGTTGCTGGTAATGGTTTGTTTTTTGGCTGTGCTATTAGTTTGGCAAGATCTTATTTGAATACTTTTTCCTTCATGATGACTAGATTTAAACTTAGTAGAAGTTTGGTTTTGCCACTGGGCCACTTACCTGGTGTCCTGAGGCTCCGTTCATGCTAGTTAAATAGAATGCAAATGAGACTGAATAAATCTGTGTAATTATTTATAGCATTTATGTCACTGTGTATGTAGGGATTTTGCCATACAACTGACATGATCTTTTGTTTCTTTTAAATTTGAGCTTGTTTTTTTGCGTGCCAGAGCTGTAGTAGTGTTTCACGTATCCTAAATACACTTGACTCTAAACTGAATCTAAAATTAGCTAAAAGTAGCTAAATTAGCTAAGGCTCTAAACTTAAGCTAAAACTAAAATCAGGAAAGTCTAGTGTAATTAAGTTCACTATTTTATTCTAGTCAGGGAACAATTTAAAATTTTGTAAAAAGTTTGTAAACATAAATAAGCCTTATTTTTAAAAAGTATATTTGTTTTTTTTTAAAGACTTAATCTTTTGCTTCTTTTTTTCTCTGTTCTTTTTTTTTATTTTTTATATTTACAATAAGTTACCTTAAAGTATTAGGTAATTAAGGGGAGAAAAAGCATATGCTTCCATACAATACTCGTGTTGTTCATCCAGTGGCAACCCCTTTCTTATTACCTTTTCACTTACTCGGTTCTTATTTTCATTTATTCATTTCCTTGGTTTTTGTTATTTATGCACATCCTATCAATACCAAAACCCCATTTTCACTAAAGCCTTGTTTCAGTCACAACCGCCAGAAATAGAGCTGTGCATTATAAATGTTAGAAAAGCACTTAAAGGTGTAGTCAGTGATTTTGTGGCATTTAAATAATTTTAGGGTTACCTACATGTCGAGAGCGCGTAAATGCAAGAGCACTGTGTATAAACACACCGACATCCCGACTGATTGTCCACATCATCTGATTTTATCCTTTCTGGGAACAGAAAATACATCCTACACATGGATGTCCAGTTATAAATGGGTCATAAACTACCTCACTTTTTTATTTTGTACTGTTTTCTGAGGTTCACTTTTAATGTTATTAAAATTTGTACAATAAAAACCCTATAATTTTTATATGTAATAATGTTTTGTTTGAATAGGCGTAGCGGATTAGTGTCTTGGAAGTAAACAGTTTTGGACACAAAGCAACAATGATCATATAACATTAATAAAACTAGTTAGTCACGGTTGTGTGGTGCGACACTACAGTACATTAGGAACGGCGTTCCTAATTTTACTCTTTTAGAAAATCTAGCGTTGAATTGTGCCTTGTTTTAAAACAAGTCAGCTGTAAAATGCAGCAAACTAATGATCAAGTTTTTACTGACGTGGCCATTAAAAAGTTTCCTCAAAAATAACTCGAATCCACTGTTTCCTGCTGTTAAGCTCTAATTTGTTCACATTTTGAAACTGCACAGCATCTTGTCTTTGTATTTGAGAGGTAAATGACAATACATCTCCAATCGCGAATCAGTTGGTGGGGCTAAACAAACTCTGTTGTCAAAACAGGTGTATCTTCTGTGGAGGCGAAGATGCACACTGTTACGTCATAGAGTGGAACATTCCAATATAATACGATATAAGCTGTTTTTAGAGTAACGACAAAGTTTTGAGTTCTAAAACTTACAGGATGTTTTTATAGCACAGTAACCCATTATAGGTTAAAAGATCAAGAGAATTGTGATTTGTCAGATTTTGACCTATTTAATAAATAAAGGGTGACCCCGCCTTCATTGCTGAGGGTGAAAAGCTAAATAGAGTACCAGTCTTCAGTTCGACCTAAACATTATGTGTCACAAGGAAGAAACATCGTCTCAGATCTGTTGAGGATGAATAGTTCTTCATTCACTTGTTTTCTTTATTCATATAGTTTGAGGGCTGTTAAAAGTAATTTCATTCCAAACTAGATGTGATACAGATCCCAAAGATGCCCTAATGCCCTCAGTATTTTTGGTCACATTAACAGTGACTTATTCGTCAATGTGTTTTCAATCATTCTTAATCTGGCCTCAGAGCTCAAACGCATTAGCATTCATGTGTTATATTAGATAGATAAACTGAACTGTGCATATGACCTTGCCTCATATCATCATTACTGTTCCACAACCCAGCAGCAACCCCAGCCAGCCAACGCTCCCCCTTTTCCTGGTACCCATTCTGTTTTCCTCTATTCCTAGTCGATTTTTTTTATCTGCTCCTTTTGGGTGTCTCATCAGGCAGCGTTATTTAATGAGAAGAATCGTGAAGAAATTCTTTTTCTTTTCGGAGGAAAAAAAAGCTGAACGTTTAATTAACTCTACACAGCTTACCTCCTGAGGACTAAGTTTCACTTTTATCCTTTGATTACCGTCTTATGCTGAAGGAGTTGTGTTTTAGGGCTAAAATAATATCAGTAAAAAATGTTTCATTTAAATACATGAGATTTGGCAGAAATTTTCGCCAGAGCCTTTACATACATTTCATTTATACAACAGAGGGTTAGAGGCCATGCTTAAGGGTCCAAGGGTAGCAGCAGTGAGGAATAAATATTACATAACCAACTGTACACACAGAAAAATCAAGGTACATGAATGTACATAAAAAAAGTATAAATGCTTTGTCGCTTTAGCTGTTTATAAGATAGAAAAAGACAACACAGTAGTGTATAAAAACGAAAAAAGAAAAACAATGCAAGAGTTGCACTTCCAACAGATCGTTTTAAGATTAATATTGCACAGTGATTATTATATCATTATCATGGTCCCTAGGGTGACAACTGTGGACCTTTGTCTTAATCTT
Organism: Bagarius yarrelli; assembly: GCA_005784505.1. Taxonomy (NCBI): domain Eukaryota; kingdom Metazoa; phylum Chordata; class Actinopteri; order Siluriformes; family Sisoridae; genus Bagarius; species Bagarius yarrelli. Next base: position 3,306,467 of record VCAZ01000031.1, on the reverse strand, counting down.
GAAAAGAACACAAAGGCACATTTCTATCAATAGGGTTGCATTAATGTTCTTTTAGAGCTACAAACCAGAAGATACAATAAACAATGTTTAAATCTACCAGTGAACCAATGTTTAAATCTACGTTGCTGTATCCTGCTATGGTAAAGCTGGAGCCACAAAACATATGTACTCTTATAGGTATGTACCTGTAGCTTAATTTTTCATAACCTGTTAAACTTAACAACAATCTGTGTGTGTTACAGAACACTATTTATTATATTAACATTTACAGCATTTTGCAGATGTTCTTATCCAGAGGGACTTACATTTTTCTCTTTTTTTATACAACTAAGCAATTGGGTGTTAAGGGCCTTGATTAGGGGACCATCAGTGGTAACTTGGTGGTGCTTAACCCCTTAACCACTGGACTACCACTTTTTAAGCCCAGGGTGGTTTTCTCTTTTTGATTGCCCTCAGTAAGAGGAAAAACTATATGATAATTGAAGTTGCGGTAACACATGAAAGCATAGTTAGAATTAAGTTACTTACTATATCTTGAGGAGTTGTGCGGCGGGTGCCATGGTGTGGCACTGTGTATCTTTTTGAGCTCAGTGTGGTGCTTCAGTGTGGTGCTTTCCATATCTGTCAGCATTTCTCACATGACATAAAGTAATGAATCTGAATCAACCCTATGTGTCCATAAAAACAGCAGCATGAATGAGAAAAAAATCTAATCTGTCAGTTTCAACACATACCTTTAAACTGCTGTATGTGATATCTAAATATCTGAGTGATTTAAGCAAAGGCAAGATGGTTAATGGTTTTAATGGTTAACGAGATTAGATTTGACCAGTAATTTTACAACAAAAATGTAATGTAATCTGTCTGAGGTAAAGAAAGGGGTTGCGCTGCTAGTTAGTGTCCTGCAGTGTCTCCAACTGTTCTAAGATTTAAAATGACATTCAGACATGGCCACTGAGTTCTGCTGGAATGAATACAGTTTTATAGTGATGAATTGCAGCACAGTGCGTCGTTGCCTTTGTAAAGTTCTGCAGCAAAACATAATTGATGAATGGATTGTTATTGTGAATACAGTAATGCAGCCAGCTGTAGCGACTCATCGTTTTTCCCTGCAAAAAAACCTGACAGTATCTTCCATAACCCTGACTTCCTGATTTTACTTATGCAAATATCATCAATTTTTATTTGTGTCCTTCTTTCCTTCCCTCTCTCTGATCTTTCCCTTCTTTGCTCTTTCTCTCTACCTCCCTTTTTATTTTTTTCTCTCACAACCCTCCCTCCCTACCTTCCTCCCTGCCTCTGTCTCTCTCTCTCTCTCTTTCACTCTGCCAGCCACCACCAACTTGGACTCGGAGAGCAAGCGAACGGCCCACTTCCAATCGTCATGGCAACAGCATGTGAATGTGTTTGGCTCGTGGAGTAGGCCGGAGTGTGTGCAGGAGCTGCACCAAGAGGCTCAGCTCAACCTCCAGAGCCTACTGCAAGGTAGGAACCACTAGCCGCAGGGCGTGCGTGTAAGTTGTGTGTGTGTCTCTGTGGATGTTTCTTGTGTGTGTCGTGTGTTGGTGTATGGCGTTAAGGAGGATTTGGTTTTGATGGTTAATGACGTTCAGATTACTGCGCATATTATCATTTGACGTGTGGCTGCGTCTTTTATACCTGCATGTGTTTATTTCTATTACAAATATACTGTGTGAGTGTGTGTGTGTGTGTGTGTGTGTGTGTGTGTGTGTTATTGAGGCGTCGACTTTACGTCCTGCCTGTATCTACCCTTTTTCTCTTATTAATCTTTATTAATCTACCATTAAGGCTTATACTTCTTCTTATTTTGTTATGGGAAAAATATAAAGTCACTTCATGTCTGTTTGGAATTGATTGACTAAAACATTGATGCAGATGATACTGATGCCTCTCAGAATGTATATGTGTTTATGTGTGTGTGTGTGTGTGTGTGTGTGTGTGTGTGTGTGTGTGTTTGTATGCAGCTTGCATTTCCTTCACAGGGTCTCTCCTTCCTTTGCTCTCTGTCAGTCTTTGCTCTTTACATGTTAATGAATTGATAGTTAAGGATGAGCAGATGTCCGTCATGCTGTGCGTATATATGTGTGTGGTACAATATTGGCTGAACCCTGTGTTATACTGAAAGCACAGATTTTGTTTAAACAGCAGAGAGTGGGTGGTCAGCGTAAGTGTGTGTGTGTGTGTGTGTGTGTGGCTGATATTTTCATATCTGGACATATATGGTATAAAAACTGCATCTTTAACTGTTGGTAAGCCATTAATGATTACAGTTTTGCTTTTATGAATGACAGTTTACAGGATGCTCAGTTTGATGTGAGTGTCTTTAAATAAGTTTATAAGCCTTTTTACACATCGTTACATAAATCGGTATGTTTCATTCATTCAAAAGATAACAAGCTGAAAATAGTCTAATTAAATTTAATAAAAATCAGATAAAATTATGACATATAATTGGAATAAATATTACATCATATCTGTCAAGTCTATTGATTTATTGAATCAAAACGGCTACATGAAAAGAGTGTTACTAAAGGATTTTTTAAATATATATATTCGTTTGTAAAATAAAGCGTTGAAACAGCCAATGACTACAAATTCCTGCTCATTTATATTGATTTAAGTCTTCTTGTCATGTACTGTACCTACCGCTCTGTCGCCCAACCTTCCAGTGAGAAGCTGAATAATACTAATGGAAATGTTTGTCTTTGTTAGCTTTTGTGTAAATGAAAGTGCAATGTGAGTGCACTCGCTGTCACGACCAATGAACTCAAACTGACCAGAGATCAAAGCGTCTTTGAACTTAGTGTTTGGGTGTCTGTTTGTCAGGTGTGGCTGGAAGGGGAGGTGGGGTGGGGTTGGTGCTGCTCTCAAGCTCTTCACATGACATTTGTGCTGATTCTTCATTCCAAATGTTTGACATTTAAATGAGTCGATTTTCAGGACTGTTTTCACAAATTTCACAAATAGTTACATGTTACATAAACATCTTGCCTTTCACCTCGATGAGAAAAAGTAGTGATTGTACTTCCTGTTTGCGAAAGCTAACTTTATAACTTTAAACTCGTTGGACTTGCCATCGCTTTGAATTCTGTAGCTCGTCAAAGTTTCATTCATTCAATCCCCCTAATCATCCCATATAGAACATACTTATTAGACGTTCAGGAAGTGAGTACTTAATTTAATGTAGTAGATAATTAGGTAGTATGCAATTTTAGTCTGTGTTGTAGGTGTGTGCGGCTGTGCACTCTTGTGTGTGAGCACTACTCTCTGTCTCTGATTGGAAAACGATGAAAATTTACTATACCTTAGCCAATGTGGTTGTTTCCCACCACCAACACACACACACACACACACACACACACACACACCAATCCACATCAGTTATGTGTCCCATCCCTCAACACACCAGTGAAAAAATCACTTCAGTGAGCTCAATTATAATAACACTACATTTTATTGTCAGTAACTGTAACAACATTATAACAGGGAAACTGTAATTTTTTTGTAAGATTACTTGTTCCTGAAAAAAGTAACGCCGATAATAACACTGCTGTTATTCCCATCACTATACATGTAAATATTTTCTATGCAGCGACTGACTGGAGGGATTTTGGTTCTGCAATCATGGCGCTTTACATTTGGAAAAATTCGTTTTAAATGTAAGTTGTTTATCTCAAGAAGAATTCACATTAAACCTGCTGCAGGTTGATTTCATTGGGATCCTCTGGACTCTGAAATTAAAGTGATGCAGTCGTGTTTTTAGTTGGCAGGATGCTTTTCAGAAGTCGTTTTTTTAGTTGTGAGAATTTCATAATTTGAAAACAATGCAAAACAGGATTACATTATTTTGATACTTCTCTATTCTTCAGGAATAAAACCCGGAAAAGTTGAGATGTTTTTAAAATCTAAAGGCTTTCAAATTACATAAGCATATTTTATTCACAGTAGAGCATTGATTACCTGAATGTTTAACCTGAGAAATTTTACAAAATGAGCTCATTTTAAATTTTAATGCCTGCTACATGTCTTAGTCGGGATGGGGCATGTTTTCCATGGTGTAGCGTCTTCTCTTCTTTTTAAAACAATTTAAAGATGTCTGGGCATCGAAGTTATGATATTCTGGAGTTTTGGTGTTGGAATTTGGTGTTAAAATTTTTGCCTAATCCATGTTTTCAGCTGCTGAACAGTTTGTGGTTGTCTTTGATGTTCTATATAGGCAAAAGATCGGGACTGCAGGCAGGGCAATTCAGCAAACTTCTCTTTAGCTTGGAGGACATGGATTTTTAACAACAATGTCTGACCATAGAACACTTTTCCACTTTCAATCAGTTCGTTTTAAATGATCCTTGGCCCACAAGACACAATAACGCTTCTGTACCATGTTCACATATGGCTTCCTTTTTGCATAATAGAGCTTTTATTTGGCATCTGCAGTTAGTGGAATAGTGGATTGTGTTTACTTGAGGTATTCCTGGGACCATTTAGTTATGTCAATTACCGATGAGTGATGCAGTATTGTCTGAGGACCTAAAGACCACGGGTATCCAACAAAGGTCTCCGGTCTTGTCCCTAAAACACAGTGATTTCTTTAGTTTTGATGATGGTATGCATTGTAAATTAAGAGATTTGTAAAGCCTTTGCAGTTTGACAGTGAAGACTGTTGTTTTTTTACAACCTTCACAGATAAGAGAGCCTGTCCATCTTTACTTCTGAGACACTTTGTCTCTCTAAGACATCCCTTTTATAGCTAATTTGCATGACTAATCAACTGTGACAGAAAAGAAGGTAAAAAAAATCTAAACAAGCAAATGACCATAGACGAGAAACAGAGGCATTGATTCTCTCCTTTGCTCTCATGTCACACAAGAAAAGGACTGACCTATATTTAAAAAATGGCTGCTTTCCGGGGTGCATCTTGTTAGGCAAGTTGCTTTGAGGTTATTCGTGGCTGCTGTGGCTCTTAGCATGCATGAGTGGCTGCCTGCATTTCTGCATAAGCTGCTGGATTGGCTGAGAGAAACAGAGACATTCGTGTCCGAGCTGTGTTCAGCGGCTGAGTGGCCAAAAGGCAGGTCAGTACGAGAGGGGGTGGATGTGTCCATATCATCTTTACCTTCATACATGGAAAGACACACAGGTGCCTAGACCAAGACACACACAGTTCAGTGTCTTCTCTGTTAGACTCTCTTTCACATCTCCTTTTGAAGTGGACTTGCAAGGTCTTCGAAGGCAAATCCTCGCTTTCACATAGCAGCCTGTCTGAAGTGGTGAGTTGCTGCTGTTTGGAGCATGTCTTTGCTGTATACAAAGTAAATGTTATTTAAATATGTAAAAATAGGTTTACTTTGAGTACCACAGATTTTTTTTTTGTCAGGATTATTGTCTGTCTTAACAAAGTTCAGAGTGATTAGGGGGTTTGGCGTCTATTTAAGATGGAATGTAAAGCGGGGGCAGGTGGCTGAGGCAGTTTTGCACTTGTTAGACAGCTGTTACTGCAGTTGCAAAATATTAGGGCCCAAGAATACAGACACCTATTGATACCACTCCTGTTGGAATAGTGTTCCGAAGGTATATTTTTGTATTTGTGTTTTAAAAGTTGGAACATATTTAATATTTGTTGAGTTAAGCCTTAAGAAATCATCAGGAATTAAAAAATCAGTGATGTTCCTAAAAACATTTAGGTTCAGATTTACTCTGCACCTTTGGTATTTCTTATTCCCCTAGTAACAAGACGATCATGTCCTGTAGGTATCTGAGCCTCCAGCTTCATAACTGTGAAATGAGTTCCTGGGATAATAGTTAAGAAATACTTAACTTGTTATAGGAATGTATAGCAGGATTAATTTCATTTTTTTTCCAAATATTGTATTAGCTTTGGAACATGACCAGGTGTAACACACGATGAGAAAAGTGTTGGGAGGATACTTGTCTTTATAGTTGTGTAGCACATGCATGGCTTCAGACTTTGTAGGGGGGTGGGGGTGAGGTTTGGGGCTGGGGTTGGGTCCCTGGAGTGGTGGGATTTGGGCTGGGGGCTTCTGTTGTCTCAAAAGGTATTCCATTGTCCCAAAGCACCCATCATTGCTAGGCAACCTAACACTGGGATTGTGGCATCGTTTTTTTGCTTTAAGGGATCAAGTTCACTACCCCAACACACACACACACACACACACACAAATGAAGAGAACAGTTTACAAGAAAAAGATTAGGAGGAAGGAAAATTTTAGCTTTAAGTGTTAAGTGTGTGTATGTATGCAGTGGCTGGGAGATAACTATTAAATTTATTTAAATAATAATAAATAATAAAGTTATTTAAATATCTACAGGGATGATGGGAAAGTAACACTAAGCTTAATGATTAACAATTTTTTATCCTTCCTATTTTTTTTTTAATGGGCCTGAAAGATGTAGAATGGCTTAATTCTACTGCATACTGCATCTTAAGTCGATTCTTGCAGTCTAAATGTTTTTTTACAAAGTGAGAGTGTGTATGTGCTAAAGCTAATGCAAGGCTGTTTGTGTGCAGACTTTGAAGAGCAGCTGTATGATAACAGAGTAGCTGGGCAGACATTCCGGCACCCTTCCTCTCAGAGCTCAGAGGACACCTCCACTACTCTCAGCCGCTCACCTTCATCACTTAGCAAGAAACCAGAGTTTGTCTTCCTGGTAATTATCAGCTGGATTATTTGTTAATGTTGTGTTTGTACATGCTTTATTACAAAAAATGTCTAGTTTAAAGGTCTCAGTTCTGTATTTCAGTCATGGACATTGACTTAGGTTCATCCTAACACAGATATGATTATGTGATGCCCCTTTTATCTAGGGTTTTTTGTCTTGGCACATCCTAATAGATTTTATACATGCCTTACACTGAAAACCCTAATAAGTGAATAAACTCTTCATAATTTTTTCCCTCCATAATTTGAGCAATAGGTTAAAACTTTCAGTTCACATACCTCGGTACTCACGTAGACTGTAATTAAATTTTCAAGTTTATCTAACTTGGTGTATTTCCAATGAACATCAAGTTGTTAGTTTCACTAACATTCAAGTGTTAAGTTCAAACGCCCGTCCTCTCCTTCACAGTAAAAGCTCGACCTTTTGTAATAGTCGACCAGTCAGTGTATGAGTTATTTTGTATGTCCAATCACATTAAAGGACGAACAGTATAAGCTATTCGAATGATTTAGGATGTTAAGTGTGTGTATTTTGAATTTAAATCAAGAAGGTTCCTTGTAACGATCCACTATACAGAGTGCCTTTTTCTTTAGTCATCTTTTTCTTTCAGATACACGCCGTGTAAAAAGTTAGGACTTTGCACAAAGTTTATGTAATTAAAAAAAGATATTATTTTCTTTGTAAATATTTGATAATTGCTAATTGATTTTTCTCCCTTTTTCTCTAGCCTGCAAACAAACAGGTATGTGAGGATGAAACAACGTCATTAGGGATTCGGGCTCAGGACCCGGGTGCTTGTGGCTCAGACCGCTCTGTCCTGGGCTGGAATTCTTCAGTAGGGCCCCCGGTTGCTGAAAAACCTCGCTGGCACCTAAGTCGACACTCCTCTGCACACCTCATCCCTATTGATGTCACAGGTAATAAACATTTAAAACATTCTGATATTAATAAACGTTGATAAATATTTGGCTTTTCTGTTAATTAAATTTGGTCATAAATGATAGGAAACATCAAAAACATTAAACATTTGAAAGTGCTTCTATAATTTTAGGTTTATGCATTATAGGATTTCCTACATGACCTCATTATCCTCATACTGTTTCCTGGCCACATTTCCCTCTTGTGTTGTCTTGCTCAAACCCGAATAGCTGAGCCTGACTGATAAAACTTGTGTCGAGTTTTAAATCATCGTCTCATTTCCACTCATGGATATTTTTTTATCTATGACTACCTCCCCATGTCTCACAGGCTGTCACCCTGTTCCCTCTTTTTTAGCATAGGAATGACAATTTTGGTTTCTAGGTTCTCCTATTCCTCTATGCTGTTCTCTTTCTTTCTTCTTCTCCCATGTGTTCTTATTCCCTAACTGTCCCCCTATTGCAGTGGTTACATTATTTCGCAGATGCCCTGATCCAGAGCAACATACAAAGAGTCTCATCACTGAACAGCTCAATACTTGTATACTAGATCACAAAAAAAATGTAACAACCTCAAAAACTGCCGAAAAGATCAACATAGAAAAGTAGCAATTTTAACATTACCTTTACGCCCTTATTCAGAGAGTTTGTTTCATTTTATTACATTTATTTCATTTATACAACTAAGCAAATGGTGGTTAAAGGCTTTGCTCATGAGCCCAGCAGTGGTAATTTACTGGTAATTGAAATCAAACCCACAGTTTTCCAGTTAGCGGTCCAACATCTTACCACCAACACGAGGTGGGTCTTTAGTCATCTCTTGAGGACAGCCAGTGACTCAGCTGTTCTGACATTTATGAGAAGTTCATTCCATCATCTTGGTGCCAGAACAAAGAAAAGTCTCGAGGCAGACCTACCCTGCGTCTTAAGGGATGGTGGAACCAGCCGAGTGGTGCTTGCGGATCTGAGGAAGCGTGTTGCAATGATGAGTGCTTAAATTTAATAGGGTGCTGCGCAGTTAATGGCTTTGTATGCAAGCATTTGTGTTTTAAATCTGATGCGTGCAGCTTATGGAAGACAGTGGAGCGCAATAGTGGGTTGGTGTTTGAATATTTTGGAAGGGTAAAAACAAGAGCAGGACTGTGTCAAGATAGCAACATGTGAGGAAAAGAGCAATTGATTGTCTATGATTACCCCGAGGTTGCAAGCGGTGGTTGAAGAGGAGATCAGTGAATTGTCAATGCGATGTGATTGCAAGATCAGTAGGGTAGGTTCCGTAAAGTTGGATAGGTTTATAAACTCTGTTTATGCCATGTTCAGGAGCCAGGGATTTAACTTCAAAAAGGGATCTAACTCCTCATTCACCTAAGAAAATAAACAGGTAGCTGTTGCCATGGCAACATCCAGCTCTTCCCTCTTAGCTTGGTGAAGAGGCATGGAAAAGCTGCTCAGGGTGAAAAAAAGGAATGGAGACAGTGACAGAGAGGGTGTCCGAGTGTAAAGGAGTGAGAGGGGTAGTCTTGCCCCCTCCTTTTTTTTCATTTTCATGAATGGTGCACATTTGATAGGAGAGAATGCAGCTTCTTTGGGTGGTTTGTGAGAGCGTGGACAGTGTGGGTTTGTGCCAAGAAGCCATGGTGGCTTAGTGGTTAAAGCTTGAGCTACTTATCGGGAGCTTGTGGGTTAAAATGCCTGCACCAATAAGCTGCAAATGTTGAGTTCTCGAGCAAAACCCTTAAACATTAAATAGATTCTCTATCCCAGGTTATTCAGCACTACAACATACAAAATTTTCTTTCTGACAGCATGATTTATGCAAATAAGTAAGTTTTGATAACTAAATATTTTTTGTATCAAATATAGTTTCCTACATGTGTAGCTGTTGAGTAATATCATTTTGCATAGGGCAGGTGCAGGTCTAAAAAACAGTTAAATATTGTTTCTTTTAATCAGAACTATTCGCTCAGACAATGCTTAGTCTACATGTCTAGTGTCTTATTCCATTCCTTAATATTAACTAGACACCAACAAGTCACAAACAGTTTTCCATTTCATGCTAGCCATTTTGCTTGCTAAGTATACTACTTGATGCTGTAAACCAACCAATCAAATCAGTTACATATATATCAGATAACTTTAGTTGACCTTTCTAGTTACAGTTTTATCTGTTATTTATATCATGTCTAGTATTTGTCTAAAATCTATACCAACACCAATATGTAAGTCAGGTAGCCTATATCTTTAAAGCCATAGTGTGTATCAGAAAACTCTTCAGTCATTTATATATTTTACACACATATTTTGAAGATCTGTCTCTCAGATTGAGAAGTATCTCATGTCTTGCCTCAGGCCAGAGCTTTGATAAGCACGCCAGCGAACTCCAGGCCCCCTTTAGAACTGAAAAGGCGGTTAACCCAAAGACCATCCGCCGCCCAAGGAGTGTGATCGCAGGCCCTGATGTCACTCTACACTGCCAAGGTGACCAGTAGGAAGTTAGAAAGTTTTGATAGGGACTGAGGGAAGGAGGAAGGTCAGGTCAATAGGCCACAATGTGTGCTGTATTGCTACTATCTTTGCTTTCTTGGCCACAGTGAAAGAATATTTGAACTTTCACACATTTTCAAAAAATCATGCATGCTTCTACAATATACTAAATATGTTTGTTTTTCTAGTTTCTGAGTTTAACAATTTGTTTTAATATCTCATTTAGGTGATGGCAAAATTCTTGCTGTTGATCTGATACAAGGTGCCTGTTCTCCTGACTCTTCCCAGCCAAGATCACTGGAACCCACTACAGAAAATACAGGCGAGCACATACCCCTACGGAAAACCCAAAGTGACAGAGAGCATAGTGTCCCCCCATCCCCCCAAGGCCCTTTAGGCATGATGGACCATGCCACTCTTATGTGCCCCAGTTCTTCCTGGAATGGCCCAAAGGGGTCCACCTTCTCTCCCTCTTGGAATGACTCTTACAGCTATGCTCTGACCCCAAACCCTGTTGCCAAGCAGTCTTTGTCTAAACCTGGTATATTAGACTCTGGAGGTGGCCTTGTGTCCCTTTCCCAAACCAGCTCTACTATGTCTATGAGCTCTGTATCACATTCTAACACTATCACTTTCATTTCAGAACCTTCCACAAATAAGGCAAATTTATTCTTACATGGGAAAACAATTAAAGGTAGAAGGAATGCAACTGATGGTGCAGCATTCAGTCCAGCTGGCGATAATGGTCATAACAAACGTGAGCAAGAGAAGAGATCATCACGAGCCAATGCTTTTAAATTCCGTGAACGATCCCTTTCAACACCAACAGATTCTGGATCTCTCTGCTCGACAGACAACATGTGCTGTCCGGGGGAGACAGTGCCTGTAGTTGGAGAGGGTGAGAGCTACGCCTTGCTGTACCCTAGCAACAGCTCTGAGGATAACAACAGTACTGACAATCTGTCTGTCGAAACAGGATCTGACTTCTTCCCAGTGAGTAGATTAAGGTCACGATCACGAAGCATCTCATTAAAGAAGCCCAAAAAGAAACCACCACCACCAGTACGCAGTGTGTCCTTAGTAAAAAAAATGGCAGCCGTTGGTGGAATTGGTCAACACCATGGTGAAGGGTATATCAGAGATGGCAGGCCTAAGAGTCTTTTTATACCACGAGATCATAAGTTCCAAGACTCATTTTGCCCTGACTTTCTTATGGCATCTAAACCAGATGAGGGTACACCCAGCAGTTTGGAGACAACCTCTGATACATCTCAGCCCCCAGACAGAGAAGAAGATTTAGCATTTCCTCCTCACTGGCAGCTTAGTGAGTGGAAGTCCAACAATGACCCTTATCGTTCATTATCAGGCTCCAGCACAGCTACAGGTACAACAGTAATTGAATGCATTAAAGTGCGTGGAAGCTCAGAATCACTAAATTCACCCTTAAACTCTCGTGCTACATCCCCATCCCCACTTTCCATTGAAGCAGAGACTAAGGTCTCTTCATTCAAGCCTCCAGGTCTTATGTCCCCTTCAAGTGGATACTCTAGTCAGTCTGAGACTCCCACCCCAACTATTACAAACTCAGCCATTACTGGTCTTACTCCAACAGGGTGCAAGATGCGCCCAAAGATCCCAGAGCGAAAGTCCTCACTTCCAGCCACCTCACCAAAAGATAAATCTCAAGCTCGTCTTTCTTTTGAGTTACCAGTAAATTCCCCAGTAGACCTGTCTTCTGTGAAACCCAAGCCTAAAGCTAACCGAAGGCATTCAGACACATCTACCACCAGCAAACCAGGAAAATTAAGTCAGTCATCACAGCCCACAGTAACCACAACAGATTTAAGAAACATCAGACTTCGTTCAGTAAGTCGCTCAGAACTTGAGGACAGTCCTGATGGCTCCTCTGACATCATAGAAGAAGAGCAAGGACGTGATATTAGCCCTCCTACCACCCCATATAGCTCTAAGCCACCCAAGCCACCCGTTGCAGTAAAGCCACCACTTCCTAAACGACCAACAAACTTGATGCTAAAGTCTCCCTCATCATCACCCCATGCTCAGGAATCTCCACCAGCCTCTCCAATAGACCGACCAATGCCTGTGGCCAACATCTACATGGTTGTCAGGAAGCCTAAACCTAAAAGGCCCTCCCAATTATCTGTCAGCCCTTTTGCAAGTACAACTCAAGAGCATGTGCCAGGATATCCAGCCCCTCTACCTGAGCTTGACCTAGAACATGGTATACCAATCGAAGAGGATTTAACATTTCCTAGCAGTCCAGATCGAGAGGAAATGGGTAAGACATTTTGTAGTCAAAGTCCCATTTCCTGCTTAGCTGAATTGGACAAGAAAAAACCCAAGGTTCCACCACCAGTACCCAAAAAACCAAATGTTCTTTTATTACCTTCCCCCACTGCCCAGACACCAAGCATTGGCACTACAGAAAAGCAAAACCTCCTACTTACAAGTGGTTCTCAATCACCCTTAGGCCCATCACCATCTGAAGCTGATGAGGCTTCCTTTAACAAAGATAACCAAGGAATATCTATTAACAAAGAGACTGAAGAAACATCTGAGTGTAATGTACAATGTGAACATGAAGAAAACTTGGTGGTCCCTAAAAATGACGAAAACCGTAATACACCAGAGAGTGAAATGCAAATTAATATTGGATCTATTCAAGATGTGGATATAAAAGCATTTGCTGCAGAAATAATAACAGGTATGTCATTTCTAAACCATATACTGTAATTCAGATAGTGATAACAATTGAGAATTTTATTTTCTATAAAATATCACTGTTAGAGTATAGCAAAAGCTTATAAATAAACACATGTTATGCATTTTAATATGCATACTCTATAGAGGACACTTCTGAAAGTAAGTCTGTTTAATAATATTCCCCACAGAAGCTTCACTGGAGGAGAACAGCTCTGTCAAAGATAAGACAGAACTGCACATCACTGAAGAAACAGATGATGATGTGCTTACCCACACACCTACTACCCATACAACTGAAGATCTTTTCACCATCATACACAGGTCTTCCGAACACTGGTTTATAACAGTTTCTGGCTGTTGATTGACTCTTTACTTTGCTGTGTACTGAATTCATATCGTAACAATATATTTTTTTTTCTTCCCAGATCTAAGCGGAAAGTCCTTGGCCGTAAGGAGCCAGCATTTGGCAGTCGTCAGAGCCTGGTGTCACCTGTGAAAAGCAGCAGCAGTGACATTCGAACACTGACACTGGGCAGCACTCCAAGGTCAAACTCTAGGAATGAGAATTTCATGGCTCTTTTACAGAAGAAGGGCAGCAAGTCAAGCAGTGGAACACGAGTCTCTGCTATGGAACTTCTGAAGAGCACAAACCCTTTGGCTCGCCGTATCACTGAGTTTTCTCAGTCAGATCTGGACGCTGCCGGAACTGACTCATCCAAAATGGCTCTACCAGACCCGTGATTTCGCTTGTAAAAAATACCAAATGTAATAGTTGATTTTCACTTAGTGCACCACTGCACATCCAAATGGTTTAAATTCCCAGGTTCTTGCACTGTCTGAAGTGAGGTGCTATTAAGCTGTTTTGAACCCTGGGTTTTTACTTTTTTTATGTTGCTGTGGAGTGCCATCCAAATCAAAGGTATGGAACCCAGTGTTGATGTAAGGTTCTAAAGAAGTTGGGTTCGTGTTGTATTTTACCACTGAAATTGTGTTATATTAACTTTGCTGTGGAAATACCTACTTAGTACAAAGGATCACCAGCCTTTGTATGCGGTCAAATTTGCCCATACCAACACTTAAAAGGCAGCCCTGTTGCAGGGCTAATTAGGACACAGTAAACATAATTGTCCTATTCAGAAAACATTCCATAAAAATGTAAAGTTCCATCAAGAAGCACTTTTAATTGCAAAAGTACAGTACTTACTTACATATTTGTCATTTAAGTTTACATCCAAATATATCTATATATAAAAGGCCCTATTTAGCTAGCTGGGTTTTTATTTAACCCAGAATAAAACTGAGTATACAATATTTAAATGTTTAGAAATGTTTTAGTGACTTCCTAAAAACTGCCTATATTTGGCGCGTTTACAAACAGGGAACTAAAGTCACAAAATAGACAGCCTTCATGCAATATTCTTCATCTAACCCAAACTTCTAGACCTTCCCTCACTGCCAATAGTGGTACACAGTGGGTAGTAGTGTTATGTATGTGTAGCACAAACCAAAACTACCACAAAGCAGTAACGACTGAAAGTGAGGCTAGAAACAAAACAAAAAGGAGACTGGATCAATGACTATAGACAGAAAGATTCAAATCCTCGTAATGGAGCGCTTGATCTTGGCTATCTCGTATAACGAAGCTGTTTCCTGTTCTGGTTACTGAATGAAGACTGTTTAACACCTAAAGACCCACAGATGGAAATGCCAAGGATTATAAACAACACAGAGGAACTTTTTCCTGTCACCTCCATACCTTTTTGACGAGACGTGTGGGACAGAGTGTTCTCGAACATTTTATATACGTCCACATTGTATTTGTCATTCATTATATGATCATTTCATACTATGCATTAAGGCTGTATGTGCTGCTTTCATTGCCAGTTAAGGCAAACTAGCAGTGAATGCCTATGAATGTCAGGAAGAGGGAACAAAGCTCAACAGTTTACTTTAGTTTGCAGTTAATTATTGTTTTTTTTGTTTTTTTGTATAGTCACTGCCCATGTCACTGCAGAAATAGAAATTTATTTGTATGATATAAGACGTAGGCAGAGACTATCATGAGAAACTGAGACATAAAGGGAAAATCATTTGGTGAGCAAAAAATGTCAGTAAAAACCACTTGTTCCTATTCCCTAAAGTTATTTTCCCTCCACATGCGACTGTGCTTCTCTTACTCTCGATCAAAATGAAGAAACCTGGTGCTATTGAGCCAGAGCACCCTCTTCAGTCCAGGAGGGGAAGCGCATCTGGCAAAAAATATGTTCTGACTCATTCAGGTATTATAATAGCATCTAAATATAAATGATATAGATATGAATATGAAGAATTACATAAAAATAGTGAGTGAAGCTTGTTTTTCAGTATTTAGTGAATGAAAAACGTATTTGTTTGCCTTGTACTCTGGCATTAAGCCTGTGTCTTTAAATGCCTTGGTAATGCACTTCTATAGAAATATCCAGAGTTTCTTTTAGCTTTTTTATGAATACTACTCTAACAGTCCTCATTACTCTTGTGTACTCTGTGCTGCATCCATTTTTAGACAATAATTGTATCAACATTTCCAGAGGAAGGTGGAGAGGGAGAGAGACTGTCAAAATGTCTGGGAATATTGAGAACAAAGTATGTGGAGGAAGAAAAGTATGGTAGAACCATGTGTCACTGAGAGTTTTCACATCAATCTTAATACAAAGTAGAGTCTACACTACAGCCAGCCAGAATGACCTATAGTATAGCAGATTCCTTAATGTGACAACCTACAGAGAAACATATTCTTGCTTCTGTATTCTTTCTCATTTCTCCTGCCATTTTAGCCTCTTTCCCATTCACCTAACGACACCCACTGGAGCGTATGGTTAGAAAAGATGGATCTGAAAAACAAAGTAAGAGCACAGTACACATCAAGACCTTTATTAGATCCTCTAGGGTCTAGTTTGCTAAAATTATTGAGTTTAGAAGCAGTAACTATTGGACAAAGTGTTAAAAGTGTTTAAAGTTTACAGTCATACTTTTGTAATCTATTCTAAATCATATTTGCTTAACAATTTAGATCTAAAGTTCGCCCCTTTATGCCTAAAAGTTTAACCTGAGAAATGATTTATAGCCAATGCCAAATTTTGTATATAACAAATACTTTTAAGATACAAATTCTATCACAGAGAATTTTCAGACTATAACAGAGACTTATTAAGCCTATTAAAGATTAGCTTAGAGTCTGCTGACTCTTTCAAAAAAAAAAAAAAAAAGCTTTAATTGACCCTTGTCCATGGGACAAAAACAGTTGGGTGGGAAATAAAGAAAGTACGGGTAATTCTATTTTTGTTATTTTATCATTGGAAATGCGTATATGAAAATTCTAAATATTATGAGCCTCCCTCTCCAGCAGTAAGGATATGTAGCTCTTCAAGCAGCTATGTCTTGCCTATGTGCTAAAAAAAGTTACATTAATAAATTATTTTCTTGCTTAAATACTGTTTGGAAGTTTTTATTTAAGTAGTTAATGTTGTGTGTATATTTATGTATATAATTTAGGAATGATTTCAATGGTTAATTAGAGAAACTTTGTATTATTAATTTTTATGGTCTGTATAACAAAAGCTATTCGGTGCACAGGAAAAATGAAAAAAAAAATAAATTATTCCATAGTTTATATAATCGCTCCTGGCCACAAAAGTTAGGATTGTGTTGCCCTCTTGTGGGGACCACATTTTGGCAGCAAACCTGCAGCAAAAGTGGGGCCTTTAAAAAAATAAAAATGAAATACATGCACACCTAAAAAATTAACAAATTAAAAAAAGCTGAAAGCTTACAGTTTGTTAACTGTGTGTGTGTGTGTGTGTGTGTGTGTGTGTGTGGATAGAGTTGCATGCATGTGGGTTAAATCTACATTGGAACACCATGGCCACAAACAATGTGAAGAATCCCTGTTCTAGAAAATGAAGGCCAGATGTATAGCCACATGCAGAAAAGTGTCAGGAGGCATGAATTAATCCCAGGATGTGTCATGTGACTGGGCATTATCATGGTTTTACATATATTTATAGTAGTTTTTAATTATTTAATGAAAAGTGAATAAGTAAATGCTCAAGTAATGCGTCACCCGATATGCTTAGCATCACTGGAAATTGTTTATTTAATTATCTAAAAAACAACAGTGCATATTTACTGTTGTGATTTGATTAGATATGCAAACCTCTGCATGTCATTTTGTGTTTTTAGTCCACGTCCAACCAAAGCACAGACCGCAACACTTTTCTAGAATAAATAATACTGACACAAATTCAATGAATGAATGATGAATGAATTACAAAGCTGCATTTAGAAGTTATCCTGCAGTTACCAGAGCTTTCCGTTCTCTTTGTAACTTTAGAGCAGTTTGTGTTGTGCTTTGGAAAGGGGAGGGAATGAAGAAAGAATCCCTGGTTGGTCCATATGCTGAGCCCTGTGCCATCAGTCGAGCGTTTCCTGTTTCTGACAAGCACAGTGCACTGCTGCACGTTAGAGGCCTGTATTCTATCAAAGGAGAACACACACACACACACGTGCACAGTGTAGCGCCCTGCAGAGGAAAGCCTGCTATCACTTCACAGATACACAACCACGCGACGGATGTTCTGATGGACTCCTAGTCTTTGATAGTCCCTAGATTAGGCATGTCTGTGGTCATGGGGTCCTTCTTTACACCGGATATCTGAGTAGATTGTGGGCATAAAAGAAAATTGTATTTTGTGATATAAATGTTATGACAGTCTTTTCTACTGAGGTAGTATGATTTTATTTTTGGGATCTCATGGAGCCTCGTCTACAGTGATGCAGCCTGAGGAGCCTGTACGTCAAGAACTGCAGTTTTATTATGTGGTAAGTTATAATTCACAGCAGAATGGGTTAATGCAGTTCATATCACTGCTCATAACAGCCAAACTTTATCGTGTCTTAATCAGTCATGTCTGAACAAGTCTTAGTTTTAATAGAACCATACAGTATTATACCTACATTTCTCATCTGATCATTAATTATATATTCCTGTTGGAAAACTCGGATAAAAAGCACATTTTCAAAAGATCAACTGTTTTTTGTATGTAATGATGACGTAACAGAGGAAACGAACAGTTTTATGGTTTATTAAGCTAATTTATAGTTATACACCGTTAACAAGAGTTAAGGAACTGTTACGGTAGCACATGACTCATCATGTAGAAGCCGTTCCTGTGTCATTTTCATTATCAATCCTTTAAAGCATTAACGTCAGCACTGTCGGAGTGGAGGCAGTTTATAGATCAGAGGTAAAGCTACCTGTTGTCTAAAACTGAAAAATTCACACGTATGCGAATTGCCTACTGGGAAATTCAGCAGCTGACTTTGTAATCATTGATGAATGTTTCTAAATCAATGTAGAATGTTCTGTATTGCTAAACGTGCACTAAGGTGAATGTCAGTCACTAGTTTTTGCATAGTTATTACATTTTCAAAACAGGTTTGATGAGCAAAGAACAAAAACAGAGTTGCAAAATATCGGGCGTTTGCATGCAATGTCCTAATGAGTCTGCTTAGACTGTTCCAGTTCTATAGTGTATATCGCTTATACAGTCACATATAGTCCATGCTGTTTAAAAAAAAAAGGACTCCTGCACTAAAAATAAAGCTAAACAGATAGACATCAGCAATTTAGCTGGAGTTATTGTGAGTGATTGTGTGAGTAAAGTGGGAGTTTTTCAAACATCTGGTTCAGGACAGTATTTTGGATACTCAAATGTTTGGATGAAACACAACATAATTAAGACCATATGCCACAGGGAAAGTTTGGCTGTGCTCTTATTCAATGCCATTGCTTTCATTTGTGGCCAGTTTTAACAACAAAACAGCTTTTTTTTACATTAGCAGGTGTTCTTTGTGGCCATCGGGTTGTTGTGTCCTTAACATTTCAGGATCTTCCTGCTTCCTTTGAGCTTGTAAACTCAGCACAAACAGTTTATGTAAGATACAACATCTCCTAAATGGATACAAATTACATAAGGAGAAGTTCAGGTTTTAACTGCTGTGCCCATTTGGCCAGTACACCGAAAAAACGACTCACTGTTTAAATCAGAAATGTAGACAGAATAACACATTTATTGCATGATTAATGCAAAACATGGACGTGTGGGTGGAAAGGGTGCTGTGTTCTTATACTCTTCACTGAAAGCTTTATGGCTTTGTCATTGCACAGCTATAGTAGGATTACATCTGGAAAACTGCACTGAAGATTATGAGACATGTGTTAAACATAAATCTGTGCACAGGCAAAAAAAACCCCCCCAAAAAACCAACCTAATTTTATTCATATTTTTCTGCAGAAAAATAACAGTTCAAAAATGATGTTTTTGAAAAGCTGTAGTAAAGAAAACAGTCTGTCTGTCTGTGAGCCTTTGTTTGTGACAGTTTTAGAGCTTTTCTGGATGTACTGGTTAAAGGCTTTAACTACAAAGTACATACTGATGGGTTTTTAACCCTTTTTTTTTTTTTTTTACAATTATTTCTAATTGAAACAGGCAAATGTATTGTTGCGCTTTGCTGTTTTTGCTTTTAAAAATAAAATAATACATAAAATATATAAAAAATATAAAAAAATAAAACATATTTTTTAAAGAAAAGGTATTAAACAATAGGGTGGTCTTCTGTATTGCTACCAGTGTTGAGCATGTAACCTTAAAAAAGTAATTAGAAGTAACTAGTTACTTCTTACAAATAGTAAAGTTACATCATTATAAAAGTAACTAATTACCAGGGAAAGTAAATATTGTGTTACGTTTTATATGTCAAATAACTTGTTAGGAAGATTCTAATGGCTTGTGCACTTTAGGGACCCCAGAGTTCTGTTTTATTAGTAGTAACAGTACTAGCAGTAATGTCATAGAAATTATTTTATAGGGTTCAAAATTGCTAGTGACCCCAAATATTAAATAGATTAAATGAATAAAATGGACACTAAATAGATGTGACGATGTGCAGTGGTTCATGAGATTAGAATTACTTGTTTTTTATACCAGTTTTGATTATGTGGTGCATCAGGCAGAAAATCCAAACTTAATAACCAACATTTACATTATGCCCAAATGTTTGAGGACACCTTAACACCCACCATCTAAGAGGCCCAAACACTGTTTAGGTTGGAAAAACTCCAGTAGGTTCTGCACAAAGCACTGACTCGTATTCAACCCCACTAAACACCTATGATAGATGAACTGGAACATCAACTGCATCCCAGACCTCCTTACCTGACATTAGTGCCTGATCTGAACTTAATCTGGAGTGTTCAAAAACTCGGCAGGTGTCCCAATACTTCTGTCCAAGTAGTGCACTTATGGAAAAGAGCTTCTAACTAATCAGATTGAAAACTTAACAATTAACTGGGATATTCCACAATAATAAAAAGGTCAATTTTATCAATATAAAAGTAAAAAAAAAAAACATTATCACATTTGTTATGCATTTTTCTTCTGCTCATCACTACTTTAAAAGTTTAAAAAAATGATACAATCTTAAGATTAATTTAATTTAGAAATAAATTAAAACTAAACATGTGGAATTTGTGTGTGTTTTTATCATGTCTTCTCTTGTATTAAAATCCACATTGAAGTGGATGTGAAAGGTCCAACATTAGCTTGTTGCTTACTTTAATAAAATATTCATCCTGGATTTCTTCCACGACTCTGGGCATCAGGAAAGGAAAGGCTTACAATGTGGGAATTTTTTCCATTAACTCGTAGATGTCAGGCTTTAAATTTGCCTGAAATCATTATGCGGCTGCTGGAGAAATCCCAGCTATTTGGATCTTATGCAGAAGTATTGCTACAAATCTCACTGTTTTCAACATCCAAATTATGAAAATATTGTAATATGTAAAGCAGGTTTACCAAAAATGCAGGGAGCAAAAGAAATCAACATTAAAACATATTCATCACTCAGCAACTTTAAGCGTCCTAGATTAGAAAGCCAATGTTTGCACAGAAAGGGCTAAATCATAGCGGAAGGAAGAAACAGTGAATCAAAACAACACAAGAATTTATTTGCGGTGTTGTCGTAAGACCTGAATGGCAAGCCGAAAAAAAATATCCCCAAACATGGGTGGGGAATGTCCTGTTTAGAGAATCACAGCATCCCTGTGCTCCTTTTTGGTAAATAGTATTTCCTTCTTACAACCTCTGGGGAAATTAGGAGAAACCGACTGATTATACTATAAAAAAAAGATGACTGAAACAAACAAGATTTGGCTTTCTCTGGATTGGGGTTTGGAAAAAGAAGAACATTAACTTCTTCTTGTGTTTTATATTGCTGACAAATCACCTGCACAGATATTTACCTTTGTAGACCTTCAGCTGTGCAGGTATTTACCTGTGCATATAATTACGTTGTCTGTACAATTATAGACCAAATTCATATCACTTTATAAAACATCTGGGGAAGACGTGGTAGTGGTTAAGTTGTTGGACTGCTAATTGAAAGATCGCTTTCCACCACCAATTTTCCACTGCTGGACCTTTGAGCAAGGCCCTTAACCCCAATTGCTCAGCTGTTTAAAAGAGATGAGAGCATCTGCCAAATGTCATATATGTAAATGGAAAAGTATGTTAGGTTGGTTGGTGATTTTTAAATTGCCTGTGTGAGTGTGTGATGGTTTGTTTGTATTTGACCCTGTGATGGACTGGTGACCTGTCTAGTATGTACCCCTGCCTTTCTCCCAGCAGATCCCTGTGACCCTGAATAGAAATAAGCAGGACAATAGACGGATCGGCCATAAAATTGAAACAACTGGCAGATGAAGCAAACAGCATTGATTATCTTATTACAGTTGCACTTATTATATAACAAGTGGACAATTGCGAGAATCTGACAACGTTAACAAGGGTCAAAGTGAGAGCATCTTTGATACAACCAGTCTTAGTACTAGAGGATGAGTCCTGCGAAATCGGTAACAAAATGGTTAATCAGGGGATTATAACCCAGGTTTTTTGCAGGATTGGGATCAGAGGTGTCACTTTCTAATGTGTACCTACCAAAAGTGGTCTAAAAAAAAAATAACAGGAAGCCTGCGACATGATCACTGGCATCCTGTGCTCACTCATGCATGCTGAGAATGATGGGTTAGCCTGTCGGTTCTGATGCCATAGAAGACCTATTAAGGCTTAACTGGATAAGGGATAGTAGGGAAATAGAGGAAGGCAGTGTGGATTTCTGTTCAATTGCTGAGTAACGATGGTTTCATGCAGACCAAATACACCCTTCATGTAAACAGTATTCTCTTATAGCAGTAGCCTCTTCCAGCAAATTATTGTACTCTGCAGAAATGTTTAGGAACGGTTTGGGGAACGTAAAATGTCCAACTGGCATTTGTATATCTTAATCTGATCGAGCATGTGTGGAATGTGCTGGACAAACAGGTCTGATCCATGGAGGCCATCACCTTACAACCGACAGGATGTAAAGAATCTATTTTCTAAGTTCTGGTGCCAGATACCACAGCTGTGTTCTTGGGGCACAACTACCATATTGCACGTGGATCTATTTCATGGCTAATCGGTGTGAATCATATCAAAAAATATTTATGGAATGTATGTCTTTATTTATGTAAGATATTTTTAGTTAAATTTGCAGTTCTATTACTCTATTCCACAAGGTTTTTCTGTACACATTTGGGCCACATAATACACCTACAGCTGTGTGTATAAGGCGGCACTTTTGCAATCGTTATGTTTAGCTGTGGTATAGCTTTAATTTTTATTTCTTGACAATTAGGCATATTATAATTATAGATGAAGTTATATAACAGTGGCTTTGTTTATTTTCTGTTTGCCAGATCATGCAGTAGAACTTATTGGCAAAAAGATTGCATTAAGGCAAGCTATGTATTGATTTGCAGAACAGATGTTCATTTAAAAAAATAAATAGTTTTTTTTAATCAGACTGACTGAGTCCTGTGTATACAGAGAAGCCTTGTGGGTATATTTTTTGAGTGCTCAAACATGGCAAAACAGAAGCTAATAGATTCATTCACTCACTGCAGGATTCATATGCTTTGCAGACACATATTGTGAAATACAGCATGGGTTTTCATGACCTGCAGTCGAAGTTTTAATTTTAATTTTAATTTCACTACTAATAAAAGTGGGAACCGGGGGAAATGATAGCGCAGTGGTTAAGTTGTTGGACTACCATATACTACTCGGGTTCGATTCCCAGCATCACCATGCCACCACTGTTGGGCCCCTAAGCAAGGCCCTTAACCCCTAAGTCACTCTGGAAAAGGGCGTCGGCCAAATGCTGCAAATGTAAATGTAAAAAAAACAGATCCCCGCAGGCCCTTAGAATCATCCTAACTTACCTCCCCTTAAAGGCCCCTCTGCATATGGCACACAAAATTCCTGAAACATTATACCAATCTGATTGGTTAGATTGTATTGTCGTTTTTGGAGCAGTTTGTTGCCAGGTTTTTTTTTTTTTTTACTTTTATGAGGATCAGCTAAACTAGATAAATTACATTTTGTAAATGATACGAAGGTCATGATATAGATTTTCTAATTTAAGAACGTTTTAATTAAACGAAATCTAATATTACACGCTGATCTGTTTTGTAGGCACATTGGCTTTACGTTTCCACACCACTAAAGCAAACTGTGATTAACTTTTAGCAGATCTGTAGAACCGACACATGCCTTTAGGGGACCCTAAGCAGATTTTTTTTTTATTTACTTATTGTAGCTGTGCTGCTTACATCATAACAATTATTTTACACTTCTCTGCAGCCTGCATTTGGTTAACATAATATTGCAATTCTTTTAAATTAAATATTGCAAAAAGATCTGCCATTTCATGCACTCTAAGGGGCCTTCAAAGCAGCCGCTTAGTTTGCCTTGCACGGGCTCTGCATGCGAGTCAGACATAGTCTTAGCTAATAACGGCAGATATGGAGTCCAGGAGTTTTTGCTGTCAGGGTGAAGGTCTTTGGAATTGTGTGTGATATATTACTGGTTAAGCTTGATTGTAATGTTGAAGAATGCATAAATGTGGTCTTATTTTCCAATGGAATTCACAGATTTTTAAGAAAAGTCATTTGTACTAACTATGGAAGTGGTAGCGCAGTGTTTAAGGTGTTGAACTGTGGTTTCAATTCCCAGCAACACCAAGTTTCCACTACTGGGGCAAGATCCGCAGTTGCTTGGTTGTATAAATGAGATACATGTAGGTTGCACTGGATGAGAGCGTCTGCCAAATGCCAGAATTTTAAATGTAAATGTACTATGAAGTATTCAGTGACAACAAAACTATTCGAAATGTATTGGCACATGAGGGAGGAATGCAAGTCTGAACCTCCTGAAGTTTTCATTAAATAATAGATAACATTGGATAAACAATAAACAGCGTCAGCAGTGTGTGGTAGTTTGGGTGTTAAGAGGTGTGTAGTGGGGTATTGGTGACAGCATTAGAAGTGTATAGCTGTTTGGGTGTTCGGGGTGTGTAGGGGGGGATTGGTGACAGCATTAGCAGTGAGTAGTAGTTTGGGGTTGTGTAGGGGGGTATTGGTGACAGCATTAGCAGTGAGTAGTAGTTTGGGGGTGTGTAGGGGGGTATTGGTGACAGCATTAGAAGTGTATAGCAGTTTGGGTGTTCGGGGTGTGTAGGGGGGTATTGGTGACAGCATTAGCAGTGAGTAGTAGTTTGGGGTGTGTGTAGGGGGTATTGGTGACAGCATTAGCAGTGAGTAGTAGTTTGGGTGTTTGGAGATGTGTAGGGGGTTTTGGTAACAGCATCAGCAGTGTGTAGTAGTTCGGGTGTTTGGGGGTGTGGAGTTGGTATTAGTAACAGCATCAGCAGTGTGTAGTAGTTTGTGTTTGGGGGTGTGTAGGTGGTATTGGTAACAGCATCAGTAGTGTGTATGTGTTTGGGGGTTGTGTAAGGGGTAGTGGTAACAGCATCAGAAGTGTGTGTAATTGTGTGGGGGTGTGTAAAGGGGTAATGGGAAAAGCATCAGCAGTGTGGTAGTAGTCTGGGTTGTTAAGAGGTGTGTGAGGGTATTGGTAACAGCATCAGCAGTGTGTAGTAGTTTGGGTGTTTAGATGGTGTGGAAAGGGGTAATAGTAACAGCATCAGCAGTGTGTAGTAGTTTGGGTGTTAGGGGGTGTGGAAAGGGGTAATGGTAACAGCATCAGCAGTGTGTAGTAGTTTGGGTGTTTGGGGGTGTGGAGGGGGTATTGGTAACAGCATCAGCAGTGTGTAGTAGTTTGGGTGTTAAGAGGTGTGTAGAGGGTATTGGTAACAGCATCAGCAGTGTGTAGTAGTTTGGGTGTTTAATGGTGTGGAAAGGGGTAATAGTAACAGCATCAGCAGTGTGTAGTAGTTTGGGTGTTAAGAGGTGGTGTAGAGGGTATTGGTAACAGCATCAGCCGTGTGTAGTGGTAGTAGTTTGGGTGTTAGGGGGTGTTGAAAGGGGTAATAGTAACAGCATCAGCAGTGTGTAGTAGTTTTGGGTGTTTGGGCAGTGTGTAAGGGGTAATAGTAACAGCATCAGCAGTGTGTAGTAGTTTGGGTGTTTGGGGGTGTGGAAAGGGGTAATAGTAACAGCATCAGCAGTGTGTAGTAGTTTGGGTGTTTGGCGGTGTGGAAAGGGGTAATAGTAACGGCATCAGCAGTGTGTAGTAGTTTGGGTGTTTGGCAGTGTGTAAGGGGGTATTAGTATTCGAACTATGACAGCCTGATACTGGTGTGTACATAAGTTAAGAATAGTAGGCAGGTTGAGATTTAAGACTAAGTAACAGTTAAATAAGTTTCTGTCCACTGTGATTTTTCTAATTGGAAGACCGACTGAAGAGAACATCAGTGGCAGCTTTACTTTCTGGTAAGAATGATGTGTTTCCAGCCAGATTCAGCTCCACTTGGCTGTGGGTTCGGTCTAGTGTGTGTTTAACCAAGTTATAATCAGTGACACACCTCACATTAAAACAGCCTCTTCCCAACATCTCCATAAATCAATCAGTCAAATAAAAGTGTAGAGAAATGTGTTCTGTGAAGCAGATTGTCCTTCACACTTGCTTGTACCAACCTAAAGGGGGCAGTACAGTCTTCTGAACAATTCCAACATTTTTTTTGCATAACCACAGTGTTTGTTTTTATAAGTTAAAAAGAGAAGCTTGGTGGTGTAAGGACATTTTTCTACTTCTATGGAACTGCAATTTTAAAGGCACAGTGAGAGTTGACATATTTCCTCTAATATAATTCAAACCTTGTGTCCAACTCAAGGTTTCCGAACTGACTCAGTGATGTATGGTGAGAAATCCCTAAAGACAAAGATCATCTTAGTCTGTGGAACATACCATCATTTTTAATTTTTTACTGTCTGAATGTTATAACATTCCAGGTTTGGCCAAAGTCCATGTGCTTCTTGTTCTCATTTTTTCCCTTGTTTTGGAGTGATGTGGCCTGATCAAAGGCAGTGCAAGACCCACATTATACACACAGCGGTCTATCTGTTAAACACAAGTCTTTAATGTACACCACCTTTTAAAGAACCATAGTGAAACCCAGCGGCTGTTGCTTATTTAAATGTTGAATTAAATAAGTACAACACAAATATAACAAAAACACAAATATAATTAAAATAGTATAACTGTATGTAAGATTATTTTATTTTTATAAATCATTATTTTATGATTTATAAATCGTTTATTTTATATTTTATCGTAGGTTTGGGTTTAAACACTTGAAAATGTATAGTCTTGGATTATTTACTTAGGGTCACTGCTAGTGGAGGGTAAGTTAGGATGAGTTTAAGGGCCTATGCGGATTAGGGGCCCCCTGATATTTGATTTATTGGTAGTAACAGTGAGGAATTGGTGTGTTAGGGAATCCAATATCATATTCTTTAATAGGGCCCAAAATCGCTAGCTGCACCTCTGTGTTTAGTCATATATTTAGTGTGTTTAACCATTCATGCATCTGACGCAAGTCTATTTTGGGTAAAATGAGTAAAAAGAACATAGATACAGGGTCAAGGGTCAAACATGTAAGGAGAATTTCCTATACAAGCCTGATCAGGATACAAACATGGACACATTACAGGAAAACATTAAAGGAAATCTTAATTCTACATTCTGTACCTGAAGCCAGTCAAAAACTAATCAAGTTGATTTTCAGCAGTAAAAGAATTTATGGCTACTTGAATATTTTAGGACTGAGTGATTGAGTCTGAAGTTCAGGTGTTTGCCAGAGATAAGAAAGCCTGCAGTGATCTTGGTTGTGCAAGAACTACACAAATCACATTTCCAACAGTTTAATTTACACAACACTCTAAAGCCAACAGTTTTGGAAAAGGGCAATTCACGCAAACTGCATTACAGGGAAAATTAACTGTGGGAAGTTTTTTGGCTCTTCTAGAACCCCTTTTCAGGTAAAATTAATAAATATTTTTAAATGCAATATCATGTGTACCCGCTGTGTGGAGCGAGCATAGAGAAGAAGTTATTTCTGTAATCTTCCAGCCCATCCTGTAGAATACATTTTTTAACATTCTGATAATGTTTTCAGTTAGTTATACTGTGACCGCTTCCTGAAAAGTTGATGGCTTCCTGTCTTAAGTTCTTTGAGGGTTTTTTAATTAAGTAAAATATCGCAGTAAAATAAAAATACTAGGGAATGATATATGTTTTTTAGTTAATGTTTTTTAGTTTTGTATTGTATTTTAAGTTGGAATCACAACATTTAAAAAACTCAGTAACACTATTTCTTAGAACTTAGGAAAACAGGAATATAATATATATATATTGCTCAAAAAAATAAAGGGAACACTAAAATAACACATCCTAGATCTGAATAAATGAAATATTCTTATTAGATATTTTGTTCTTTACATAGTTGAATGTGCTGACAACAAAATCACACAAAAATTATCAATGAAAATCAAATTTATTAACCCATGGAGGTCTGGATTTGGAGTCACACTCAAAATTGAAGTGGAAAAACACACTACAGGCTGATCCAACTTTGATGTAATGTCCTTAAAACAAGTCAAAATGAGGCTCAGTAGTGTGTGTGGCCTCGTGCCTGTATGACCTCCCTACAATGCCTGGGCATGCACCTGATGAGGTGGCGGATGGTCTCCTGAGGGATCTCCTCCCAGACCTGGACTAAAGCATCCGCCAACTCCCGGACAGTCTGTGGTGCAACGTGGCGTTGGTGGATGGAGCGAGACATGATGTCCCAGATGTGCTCAATTGGATTCAGGTCTGGGGAACGGGCGGGCCAGTCCATAGCATCAATGCCTTCGTCTTGCAGGAACTGCTGACACACTCCAGCCACATGAGGTCTAGCATTGTCTTGCATTAGGAGGAACCCAGGGGCAACCGCACCGGCATATGGTCTCACAAGGGGTCTGAGGATCTCATCTCGGTACCTAATGGCAGTCAGGCTACCCCTGGCGAGCACATGGAGGGCTGTGCGGCCCTCCAAAGAAATGCCACACCATTACTGACCCACTGCCCTGTCATGCTGGAGGATGTTGCAGGCAGCATAACGTTCTCCACGGCTTCTCCAGACTCTGTCACGTCTGTCACATGTGCTCAGTGTGAACCTGCTTTCATCTGTGAAGAAGCACAGGGCGCCAGTGGCGAATTTGCCAATTTTGGTGTACTCTGGCAAATGCCAAACGTCCTGCACGGTGTTTGGGCTGTAAGCACAACCCCCACCTGTGGACGTCAGGCCCTCATACCACCCTCATGGAGTCTGTTTCTGACCGTTTGAGCAGACACATGCACATTTGTGGCCTGCTGGAGGTCATTTTGCAGGGCTCTGGCAGTGCTCCTCCTGTTCCTCCTTGCACAAAGGCGGAGGCAGCGGTCCTGCTGCTGGGTTGTTGCCCTCCTACGGCCTCCTCCACGTCTCCTGATGTACTGGCCTGTCTCCTGGTAGCACCTCCATGCTCTGGACACTACGCTGACAGGCACAGCAAACCTTCTTGCCACAGCTCGCATTGATGTGCCATCCTGGATGAGCTGCACTACCTGAGCCACTTGTGTGGGTTGTAGACTCCGTCTCATGCTACCACTAGAGTGAAAGCACCACCAGCATTCAAAAGTGACCAAAACATCAGGCAGAAAGCATAGGAACTGAGAAGTGGTCTGTGGTCACCACCTGCAGAACCACTCCTTTATTGGGGGTGTCTTGCTAATTGCCTATAATTTCCACCTGTTGTCTATTCCATTTGCACAACAGCATGTGAAATTGATTGTCAATCAGTGTTGCTTCCTAAGTGGGCAGTTTGATTTCACAGAAGTGTGATTGACTTGGAGTTACATTGTGTTGTTTAAGTGTTCCCTTTATTTTTTTGAGCAGTGTGTATATATATATTAGTATATATAAGCGATTTTTGCTTGTCTGCACCATCAGGTTTAAACTTGGTCTAATGATTTGACTGTGGTGACATTTTATTAGACCAAGCCTTTAAAAAACACAGAGAAAGAAAGTTTAATAGCTCCATTGTGATTAAAACCCTAAGAGACTCCGGTTATGCGATAAAAGCAGCACTCATTGTAAAGACTCAGGAGGGAGTATGTGAGGTGCTTTTGTTTGTTGTGTTATTGTGCGTGTCTAGGGTGTGCACGCTGACAGCAAACTTCCATCCGCGTATCTACAGGAAGCCTGCACTGCCTTTTGTGAGCAGTAGTTGAATCTCACTCACTGTGGCTTTTTTTAGTTGTTATCTTTGTGTTAATATGAGCTGTTTTCTGTCATTTTCTTTTAAACATTTGGATATTTCTGAAGTTTTCATAGACACACACACAGTGCACTGGACATGAACATAATAGACTGGGCATATAAATATATATATGTGGACATAGTGTATATAGCGTACATATAACACACCATGTCTTCATGGCGCTCAGGTTTTTTGCACAGGATTTTCATGCTGGAAAATTGTTTGCGTTCCTTAGTTCCAGTAAAGAAATAATGGAACACAACATAAAGTACAAACACATTCTAAACAACTGCGTACTTTCAGCTTTGTGGCACCAGTTTGGAAAAGCCTATTTTTGAGTAATTTGGATTCAGACACACACAAACTAAAGTATGTGTAGTTGTTAAGCTTATTTTAGCCATATATCATTAATGTTATTTTAAACTTCCATTAGAAATCTTATCTAATAAGCTCACATTACCCCCTTAGTCTGGCAGGAAATTTTTAAATTCTGTCAGTTTAGTTCATTTAACCTAGTTGACTGTATATAATATGGTGAATTGCCAGAAATAACTCAAAAGCCAAGAAATAAATTCAATGGCCAGAAATAAATCAATTTGCTAGAAATAACCCAAATACCCAGAAATTACTGGCCCACTAGGTCATCAAAAGAATCTGAAAATATGTGGACACCTGATTATTATATCTTAAGTGTCTCTGCTGTAAATTTACATATTTGTACATATTTGAAAACACACATATATGTAGATTGCCTCTGTATGCCGTAACATCACATATAAAGGTCACAAATATCACAAATAGAAGCCTATTAACAGCATGATCATGCTTTTGTTCACAAAGTGAACTGAAAGTGAGGCAAAGGTTAAAAACATTTAGATTCTGTTGTCATTTCATTTTGTATAATAGCAGTCTTTGATTAACGCTCCTTAAATGCAAATTGGACAAAGCTGCGAAAATCACGTGATGTCAGTGTTGATGCTGTGCAAGCTTGTTACACTTGTGGGCCAGTTCAGCCTAATGGATAAAACGTGGATAAGATGGATAAGACTAAATTTGAAATAGAATGTTCTAAAAGCACATATGATTAGACTGCCAGGTGTCCCAATACTTTTGTCCATATAGTGTATTTCTCATGTTGTTAAACTGTATTTGAACCACAAATGGAGTTGATTTCCAAATATATTGTTCTTCAAGCTGCACTTTGCTTATCTCTGACTTTTCCATCCCCTTATGGCTTTTCATCTCCTCCCCTCTTTACACATCTCTCCACCTCCTTCCCTCCAGTTCACTCCAAGTGTTTACTTTCAGCTTGCACTTGGTTGCCCTGTGGCTCATTCACTTGACAAGGCACCAGATGGAGAGAGCAGACCTCTGTTTTTCACACACACACATACACACACATTCTCCCTCTCTCCATTTCTTTTTCACACTGTTTTTGTCTCCTGTGTGGATTTTGGTCTCTTGCGCTCCATTCGGACTGGTAACACCTGGCTGTGCACTAAACAGTGACTGAAGACTTCCTGTCCCAGTAACACACACCGTCTGGCTCTTAAAGTACAGGTAGAGTGAAATGGTATTTGCATGGGTTTGTCATAATTGTAGGTATGATGTGGGATTGTTGTGTCTGTGATGTCAGCTTGTATGTCATTGTGTGTTTACAGAGCTGGGAAAGTAGTTTATTATTTAGTGGTGCGTGTGTGTATACTGCAAAATCAAGTGTACTGTACAGGCAACAAGTGCTTTTATTTAATCTTTATGTTTACAATCAGTCTTGTACATTCATACCGTGTGTGTTTTGTGTGTTTGTGTGTAACTATTTCTTTTTTTTCTTGACATGTTTTTACTCTTACAGTAGTAATAAAATGAACAGATGTTTCATAGCAAAAAAAGATTTTTTTTTTTCTCTGATTTATCATCGTAATCATCTCAAGAAGATTATGGATCTTCTACATAGCCTTCAACACTGCTACATTCAACTCCTGTCCACACGCCTGAATTCCATTCCATTTGAATTCTTTTCCCGATAAGGAATTTTAACTGTATTGCCCAAAAAATTGATGACTGTATCTTCTGTATCACTTCTCAAGAAAGTCTTTGTAGGTCCATTGGTGGTTTAACTGCTATAGTGAATATCAAACAGTGCTGGTGAATAAAAGAGATGCTGCTGAATTCAGCGACAGTGAATAGAACCCTTGTGTCGGGTTTGTCTGCTCCCGTAAATCTGAGGGGATCTAAGCAACATGTTCTTTACTAAGGAGCCCAGTTTTATCGATTGATGCTCCAGCTCTCAACTCAGAGACGCATAATGTCCAAGGAAGTGTGATTTTATGGACAGCTCTAAAGTAAATTAAGCAGAATCATCAGATGAGCTGTGTGTGATAATGGTAGTCAATTTCCAAGTTCATTACATTTAAGTGTACACAAACCAGTTGTTGAATTTTTAATGTTTTTTTGACAGAGAGTAATAAAAGTACCGCAGTGTGGACTTTTAAGTGTAGAAGTCTAATTGTTTTGGCACAGGCTTGAGTTGCCTTCAAACAAATAACCTTTTTTAGGCATTAGTTTATCGGGCCTACATGAATAAGGACTCACAGCCCAAATTATTCTAAATATTCATTTTTTTTATTTGACAGAGAATGTGGGTGCGATCAGCCTTTTTGTAAATAATTGTATTTTAGATGACAAATTTGGACAGATTGTTTCTTACCTAAGAGCTGGGTCATAAAAAATAAACCTAAATATAAATATGGACTGTTGCAATATATGTACTATATATACACGATATATAATATATTTTTTAAAGTTGG
This sequence comes from Bagarius yarrelli, assembly GCA_005784505.1. Taxonomy (NCBI): domain Eukaryota; kingdom Metazoa; phylum Chordata; class Actinopteri; order Siluriformes; family Sisoridae; genus Bagarius; species Bagarius yarrelli. The sequence continues at coordinate 3,274,116 of VCAZ01000031.1, read as the reverse complement.
ATTATTATAGTTATAAGCAGTTCAAAAGAAGTTCATAGTCAGCTTTTACAAGCTAATACTATAACCTCTTTATTTATCCGTGCATTTTCTCTCTAAAATAAATTGAAGAAGAAACAGGCTGTTAGAATGATATATTTCAGTACAGCTGCTGCTGCAACAGTCGGTGTGTTTGTAGCATCTGTAGGAAGCTTAAACAGTTTATTCATGTGCAGAGTTCATAACCCACCCAAGACTGAAAGCTTTAGACTTTTTCTCGTCATCACTGGAATTACTCATTTACCTTTATGCACAACACAAACAACTAATGTAACTAATGGTCTAATATCTTAGAGACAGAGAGAGAAATGTATTAGTTTAACGAGAACAAATTATCCTATTTAAAACGTAATAAATAGTGTAACGTTTCAACTACTTTATAAAGGTCAAGTGATTACATTTAAATACATTATTTTTAAACATTTATACGAGGAAGGGTTAATCTTACTCTCAGACAGGATGTAGTAATCTAAAGCTTTCAGTGGCACTGTGGATTAACGTAATTCGCAGACAGTTACGCAGCTAATTCAGACCAGAAAACCAATCAAAAGCCAAATTAGAACAGCACCGCTTTAATAACCAGCTTTAGCATGAGGCATCATGCATCTCAAAAACATCTGAGGTTTTGAATGAAAATATTCAGATGTAACCCTATTTGTAAACTTTAACATTTAACAAGTAACTGTTATTTAATCACTGTTACATTTATTTTGTAATTTAATTATGTAATGCTGTTACGTTTAAATAAAGTAATTTGCTGCTTTAGGCTGTTTGTTCCTGTAGTTTGTGTCAACTGCACTAATGTATTGGTTGCACTGGCTCAGCCTGCCATATCCAGTTTCCTCGCTCATGAGCTTATGATATTCAAAACTAATAACCTGTTTTTTTCCTGGATATTCAAAAAATTTTGGCGTTTTGAATGGGAAATTAAAGTGTGACCAGTAACCTAGTTAATCAAGCATCTAAAACGTAATGCAGGTCCTCCTGTGAGTAAATCAAGGGTAATATAGCCATGTAGGGAACATGTTCATAAGTTCTGCAGGTGCATGCTCTCATTGTTTGTCTGTATAACTTCAAGCATTTATTAATTTATACTTCAGTTAACTAGTTTTACAGGTGTTTTTATGCTGTTTGTGCAACAAATATGCTGTTTAAGTGTAATATTTGTGTACTAGTTTAGACAAGAGCTGATCGAGGTGAATGCAAACAGACTACCAAGCTCATATATACAATATTACTCCAGTGTACAATTATCACATAGTTTACACACACACAGCATCTTAGGGCCTGAAAATGGCAGAGCCATATTCTACATACAGCTAGAGTTTGAGGTATATATTAAAAGTCAAAATGTAACATACGTGTAGTTGATAATTGAATTAAACATTACACAGTACTGGGTTAGATTATAGTCACTGGAGCATTTCTACTTCAAAGAAAACAGAAGAGACACAACGTTTAAACCCTGACCAATAACCTGTACAGCTCAGCAGGTGGGGTGATGATGACTATAGTGGAAAGTAAACCCCAAGTGAGATGCAGGAAACGGATATGCAGATACTCCAAAATAAACTGAAACAATACTTAGCAGTTTCTGATCAAATGGACATCCTAGTTGTCTCCATTAAGCTTGTGTTAGTAGTTTAGGTCACACTGACATCCAGTGCAACAAAAATGAATCTATTATATTGTCCAGCTGATGCCAAGAGCTTTCATATATTAGTTTTTATATATGAAAACTAAGTAATATTTTGGTATTTGATTAAGTAGAAGTAGAGTATTATATTAATCACTTTGAAAAGCTCCTGTAATATATTTTACTTTGGGTTTATCCTCTGCAGACAGCCAGCTTAGTTAGTTTTCATTTACCCCAAATTCCATTACCGACAATAGGGATTTAAGGATTCACAAACAAAAAGCAAAAGTTAAGACCTCTTAGTTGAAAACAAAATAAAAATCTAAACAAATAACAGAAGATAATAAAAAACCATTGTAAAATAATATTACAGAAATTTCCCAACTTTATTATTTATCATTTTTTATTTGAATATATATCCTAGAGCATATTCATCATACTTTTATGGTGTTATGTGGCTTGACAAAAATATTCCCTTGGCCCTGAAGCTCACAGAGCATGACTGATCAGCAGGATGCTCATGTTCGGGTCATTACTATGTTTGTCATCAGGCTTATCCCGCTGGATTTGAGGCTACTCTTGTCCTCTGTGCCTTTGTTTACTGACTTGTAGTCTTCCTGATTCATAAGTCAGGTCTGTTCTGCTGTAATGATCTTTATTTTTACATCATCCCCTTTTATATTTCTTACTGATTGCTCATCGGGAGCTGTCTATTCCTGACACTTACAACTCTATAAAGTTCCTATTAGTTTATTAACAGTTTATTTATTTATTTATAATAATTCAACATCATGTGCTTAAAAAGACTTATCTGGAAGAGATGGTAAATGAGTGTGTGTTGTAACCAGTAACAGACTAAAACTAACTAAAAGTATTTTGCTAACACTGTGCGAATCTCATGCTTACATCACTTTACCTTATTCATCTATTTATTCATTTCAAGCTGCCAGCAGCAAAAGAAGCTGTTTCCTGTGTTCTTTTATGTCAACAATTCCTAAACATACACAGGAACGTATTATAAAAGTGAACACACTTTAAGCGTATTACAACACACAGGATGTATACAGCCGCCCAGTCTATGTGTGGGCAAGACATCCCATTTGTTTAAAAGCAGTGACTTGATATGCATTACATTCAATAACAAATGTGGGAAGACTAACGTTGTTTTTAGTGTCAGCTATTTTTATAGATGTTTTTGTAATGGAACATTCGGGGGGGGGGGGATTCTCTCTAAAGGAGAAGTCCACTATTTATGGATCATGAGTCTGTCTAGACTAAACCTAAAGCCTATTTTTAGTCTTTCTAAAACAAGAAATTTTATTCTGAAAATATTGTATGCATAAAAATGGTTATTTTTTATTGATTCGCTGGTCTGTTTAGGAGTCTGGCTTTGCTTCCATACAAGAATTCTTGCCTGGATTTAACACTTTCATTAAACCTTTGTTGTCCTGATTTGCACACTGACAGAGTGTTAAATAAATTATTTACACTTTATATTTCATTTCAGGGTGACCACACGTGGGCTACTATGTTAGGGCAAAGTGTGAAGCTGCAACCGGTGGCCATTCAGAGCCTGTCAGAACTGGAGAGAGCCCGATTACAGGAAGTGGCCCTTTATCACCTGGAGGAGAGAGAACTGGACTGCAAAATCAGCATTCCCAAAGGTTCGGACAAACCTGATCACTTACTTTATTGTACTTAATACACATACCACTCTCACTTAATTGTCCATAATTTGATTTTGGAGCTTAATATTTAAACTAGTATTTGGGATAAAACTCAAATATTGTTGTGATTTCAAGATAACAAAACTTGACACTGACATCCGAATCCAGAGTGACAGAAAGTTTATTGATTTGAATGTCGGAAGGGGTAAAGGGGTGTTTGCCTAGGTTCTTTGGATGGATAGAGAAAAATAAAAAACATAAAACTGGTTCCAGAAAATGTGTTTTTGCTAATGTATTGTTTAATAAGGGATGTGGATACTACACGGTCATGGCATTAAAACATCATGTCTACTTCTCGCCGTTGTTTATTACTTAGGAAGATGAGTAAAAACACACTCATTGTTTTAGTGTCTTGCAGTTCTTTAGCTTTCCTGGAACTTTCGCACTTCAACTGCAGTTCTTACGTTCTGTGAGTGGATGTTTAGTATCTGGCTTTTTAGGACATGTAGCATGGATGTAGTATGGATCAGTGGAATGTAACTGTTCCTCGATGGAGCTCTATTTTAGCTCTAATCAGGCTCTCCAGTTAGCACTTATAAAAGAGCTCAGTGGGATTTGTGGGAATATTTACAGAATGTGTTCTTCCCTGTGGAGAAAACTATCAGACTTCCCACCGCTTTCAGACTGTTACTGGAATGTTTTGCTGGGGTTTGTGCAGGTTATTTTGAAGTCATACCTTATATGACTTTGTTTTGATTTTTTGTGCTTCTGCTTGAATTACTACCATACTTTGCTTTCACTCTCTAAAATACCTTAAAGCAAACTTTTTCTCTCTCTCTCTTTCTCTCTGTTCTCTTGCCTGAGCGTTGATGGGAGATTAGACCATGATGCCTTGGGGTGTGGAGAGGAGAGGGAGGGGGGGATTGCTGTGGAAATAAATGCTCATTTCCTGTAGTCATGGGAATTTGACCCCACCTAAAGCTTCTTCACATGATGCTTGAAACCCCAGTGTGGTGTCATAGCCTTTCTACTGTTGCTCTGTTCCACTCTGTCCATATCTCTCTCTCTCTCCCGCGCTCTCTCTCTTTCTCTCTCTCTTTCTTCCTCCCCCTGGACTCATTATTGCAGTAGCTTTCACATGTGTCCAAACCCTAGTTTTGGGAACACTGGAAATGACCCAGTATCTGGAATCATATCCACAAAAATCAACAACAGCTATTTTGGCTAGTCTGCAGGGGAATAGCTGTCCTTTTCACTAAGATAAAAATGGAAAATAACAGTCCTCCTCTTCTCCTCTCTCAACTAACACCAAAGATGTAAAAAACAATTACACTTACAAAATGTTATGTAAAATGCACCTGTATCTCATTTATACACCTGATCTACACGAAGGCTAAGGGGGAGAAACTTAGCAGTTGTGGGATTTGAACACACAACATTTTGAGCAGCAGTCAAAAAGTATATTTTACTATCAATAATTAAACAAATTTTATTTAAAAAAATGAATTCGCTCCCATTTTTTTCCCTCCCACAGCGGTATATACTGTATAGTAAACTCCAGATTTAAAGCATGTGTGTGATGTTGAACTCATCGTATGTGTTGTAGTTACTTATTTTAGTGCATTTTAGTTAAGGATGAACTACTTTTTTTTTAAGCATTAGATAAGGCCTATCATCACAACAGCGTCCAGCAAGCGAATGTTTTGGTTTGGTCATATTGTTTTAATCATACTTTGGCCCTGTTTAATCCTCCAAACACACAGTTTTTAATAGCAACATTGATTGCTTATTCTGGCAGTTTACTACATTCCTGGGTACAGAACCTACTTAAATTGATTACATTTAACAGATTGTGTATTGCATCGAAATATTTAGTAAAAATTGTTTGTGCATGCTCTCCGCAGCATTTTGTGACTAAAAAAGAACAGAGATAAATCATATAATGTCTTTTCCATCCTTGATATAGTGTAGCAATTGTCACTATTTAAAGGAAAACATTTTACATAAAAAATTCAGAATAATTACCCATAAAATTAATACTTTGATAAAACACCTTTTCTTAGGCCACTAATATAGTTCAGTAATTCTATACCAACCTTTTTTGTGCAAAATTGCTCCAGCTCTAACTCAATTTTGGGCATATTGCAGGTTTTAATGCCCAAATCTGATTTTTTTTTTGACAGGCTACTTACGTATTCTTTCAAATCTGCCCCCATATTGGTTAACACCATAGTGTAGTGGGTTACGACGGTGGCACCCGCATGTTCACCCATGCTCCAGCTAACCAGGTTCAACTCTGGCTTGGGTCCATTCCAGTCCCACCCCTGTTTTTTTTCTCTCTCTTGTCCTATTAATAAAGGCAAACAATATATATATATATATATATATATATATATATATATATATATATATATATATATATATATATATAATCATGATGTGTTATATGTTATTTCATAAGACTGTCTTCTTTGTTTTCAATTCAGAAATTCGCAAGATGAGGAAATCACTTAGACGAAAGTTTGATTCTTTTTCCAAGGAAAAGAAAGAACGAGGTGAAGTAGCATTTCAATTTATTTTCTTAATTGGCTTCTTTCCGTGTTCACACTTTATCTTTAGTCTAAACTAAACAAAGTGTTTCAAATATAAACTGCATGAAAAAATGAAATATTGAATGAAAGTCAATTATATGAGACATGTTTCTATCATGCCACACATTCCATCTTAATCCTGTCACTCCCCTACAGTGTTTTATTAAATAAACAGTCAAAACTGCCTGGCACAAAACAGACATTTCATTTACTCTTCTCGCCATAAGCACCGATTCCTTAAGTCTTATGAGTTATAAGTTATGAGATAAAGAGACATTCCTGTTATGACCACACTGTGCATGTGTACATGTGCCTGGAAAATCTCCTGTAGGACATTGAGACAAACTACTTATCCAGCTTTAGTGCCAGCAGAACATTGAGATTTGGCAAGAGATTCTATGCCACTGAGGATTTCTCATCTACAATCTGTGCAGCCATGTGCTATGGGATGTTTATTTTGTGTCGTTTTATAACATTTGAGTCGCTGCTCATACTGTAGCTTGTTACAACATAAATACAATGATGGACACAAATAAAATACCATACATTTATTGTTTAATCCTACCAATCATGTTAGTGTGGACTAATCTAAAGATACCGGCAACCTAAGTGGCAGAAATGTATTTAAAGACGTTCAGACGTAATTCTAATGGTTGTCTTCTTGCAAACTTGTAAGACACGAGGAAAAAGAAAACAATCTTGGATTAACCTGCTATTTAGTAGTGTGTGATGGTTTTTATAGTCTAGTATGAAAGCTACACAGCAGGTACAGCAGCGATGTGATGTGAGTAAAAAAAAAGATAAGAAAATAACCAAAGCATGCTGAAAAAGATATTTAAGAATTTTCATGCATAATCAGTTATAACACTAAACACTTACGCACTAAATGTGTTTTTTTTTGTTATCCTCCTTATTGTGTTTAGTACGGTGGCACAGCAGGCAGTGTGGATTCCGTAAATCTTTGGAGTTTGATCCTAAGTGTGGTTTACTGTCTGTGTGGAGTTTTACATGTTCTCATTGAGTTTGGATAAAATTTCAGCTGTGTTCTATAGGTTCTATAGGTAACCAACCATGTGAATTGCTCCCTTACAATCTGCCTCAGTCCTGACCAGGATTCTCTAACTATAGCGCATTAGAGTTTTTTATATCCTTGAGTCTATGCTCGAAGTTCAGAATAAAAGAAGGAGAGGTAGAAGAAGTTGGATTAAGAAGGAGGGACAGAGATTGTTTAAAAGAAGACTTAATCCTCCTGTCCTTACAGATTACTGGCAGGTCTCCATGTCTGACCATAGTGCCTTCACACCGAGAGCAAAAGAGAAAGAGGCCAGAGGAACAAAGAGAGAGAGAGAGAGAGAGAGAGATAAGGCTGAGCTGTAGGCATACGAAACAGGTGGCATGCCAAGCACAACAGGTGACTTAATCCGACTACCATGTTGTGCTGCTGATCTTTTAGAGGCTTAAGGTTAACAGAATGAAGCAGGTACTGTTCTACAGTACTGTTCTATCAGGCGTCGGATTCAGTATTATTTTACTTTATTTAAATTTGAAATGGGAAAAATTAACCAGGACCAATGCAAAGACACATCAATTGACTGAAAGCCCCAGATGTATTAGTTATACTGTATATTTGTTACCTTTCATTGGTAGTGGTCTTAGCATTCATCCCGACATTCTGCCCAAATTCTTGTTGGAAAAAAACTTTATCAAAAAGTAGAGTAAGCTGAAATTTTATTTAAGGTACAGATGGCTAGCAGGGACACCCAGGTAAAGTCAAACACAGTATTACAAAAATTACAAAACCTGGAGTTTCCATGGCGTGTGCCTCAAAATAAAAGTGTTGTCGTTATAGGATTGTGTGTGTGTGTGTGTGTGTGTGTGTGTGTGTATGTATGTCTGTGTTGGGTTTTATTTTTGTCTTCTGATAATAAAATAAAGATTTTTTGTTGTTGTCAACTGAATAGTTTGATAATATTATTACAGTTACAAACATTATATATGTATTTGTGGTACTGAATTTGCACTAAAATGTATTTAAATGAAGCAATAAACAGCTTTTAGAGTTCAGTATAGAGTGCCCTGTGGTGTCTTTATGAGTAAGCAGAATGTGGGCAATATATCCGTTGTCGTTCTCAGAAAGGGCAGAGTAGGTTGGATGGGATGAACTAAAGACAGAGCGGTATCTCTGAGCCCAGAGACTGATCCAGATGAAACTTCTTCCTGTTTAGAAATAGTACAGAAGAGAAGCATTTCAACAGAATGATGTTCCACTGAGTCAGCCAGCATTACGATGCTGTTGTCTCAGGCAACATTCTCACTTCATGTGACCCTCTACCTTATCCTGGCTGTCCATGTGTTTTCATATTGTGTTATTGTAACACACTGCCTTTGAATTATTGTGTGATCAGCAGTTTAGGGTTTTAAAAGCCACATCTTGCTTAAATTACATTTTTACAAACTGTATAATAGAATTTATTTTCAGTTAGTCCACAGAAACAGAGGCAGCTAAAAATATGATTTGTAATATTTAAAAAAAAAAAAAAAAAAATATATATATATATATATGTGTGCAATAAGGGAAAATTCTGAAATATAAAAAACTAAATCAATAGTGATAAATATTAAAACAAGACCTGTAAATGTATATAAATGTAATAAAATCTGATAAAATACACACTCTAAAATTAAAATCATATAAAATAAAGTAAATGTGTAAACATTATATTGCAGTTTTTTCTATGTATTTGTACGTCTTGTACAGTACTGTGCTATTCTATGTATTTGTACAGTACTGTGCTGTCTGTAACCCCGTTATTAGCTTACAAATACATTCCTGTGTGCTTCAATATCATATCTTCTGATCAGCTAGGAGAAGATTTAGGATCAGGTAATTAGCTGTAGATGGAATTTCTCCAAAACAATGATGTAAATATATATAAGAATATTAATGATAGTAATACAGTAAATAGATCTAGAAGAATATCTGACCATAGGTTCGGATAAAATTGAAACTAGTGTTTAAAAGTGAAATTTCATCTGTTTTGTCATTCTTCAATCCCTGCCCTCAGAAACATCCCCCAAGGCATTTGGGATTCCACTATCGCAGGTGATCGCTAATGATCGGGCTTATAAACAGCGACAGGATGCTCTGAAGGAGAGCCGTCGAGATTGTTTGGACTTGGAGGCCAGCGTCATGCATTTCCGAGCTGAAAAACGCCAGCAGAACGGTAACCGGCCCCTGGTCAGCAGAGCCTCAACCTCCAGCGATGCTTCCTCATCGCTGCTGGAGCACCAGAACAAGCCGCTTTCACCAACCTTTCTGGACAACAGCTCTCGGAGCCATAGACGGGTAGGAGAATAGAATAGTGCTCATCATTTATTCTCTTATGTGAGTCACCCTGTCTGGTAGTGTTTCCTATGTGCATCTATACTTTTCTAGATCTCTCTATAAACACATCTCTTGTTAATTTGGCTTACATTTACTGTGTTTACGAAAGGATTCTGTATAATTGTCTTCTCTTGTGGTTTTTAATTACATCATCATCATCAAATTATAGCTTTTGGTCAGTGCTTAGGGTGGATTAGGATTATTTTTACTAACATCTGACAAAAATGTTATTGTGTTGTTTTAGACAAAAGTATATATGTTATTGTATTACTGAAAGCACTGTTTGTTGAGTTAGTGAGCCAGTTTCAGCTGCACTAAACACTATCCTGCATGATGTGCATCAGTTTGTTCCTCTCCAGTAATTTGATTGGCTGGGCATCATTGCAAGAATGTGTATATTGTCAATAAGCACTTTGACACTATACATTTTGTTTATCACTGCACTCTTCTGTGTCTGCCAGATAAACCTCCACTTTCTAGTTTAAATCAGTTACTACAGTTGAATTAGAGAAATCATCAGTGTTCATGGCATGCGATCATTTTTTTTTCACTGAAAGCACCTTTTATATAAAACTATAAATAGAGCCTAGCCTTTTCTGGGCTGTATTTCTGCTGGCAGAAGGAAAATCAACAAAAGATTTTTCTTATTTTGTCCATATATTACAATCTTTTGAAGAAATACTTCCCTCCCTCTCTAAAGCCTGAACACATTTCAAAACGTTTAGACTACTGGAACCAGGCAGACAAGCAAGAGACTGTAGACACAATAAAAAGACTTCAAACACAATAAACGTGTAGGCATACACAATGTCTGACTGGGTAGGAAATGAGTTATATACACTATACAGAAAAAAGTATTGGGACACCTGACCATCATATACGTATGTGTTTAAACATTCTATTCTAAATTTAGTCTCAGTCTTATGTCTATAATAACCTTCGAACTTTTGAAAAGGCTTTTCATCAGACTGTCGAGTGTGACTATGGGGATATACATTGTGACATACATTTATCTTATTTATATAACTGAGCAGTTGAGGGTTAAGTGGCCCTGTTCAGTTTGGTGGTGCTGGGCATTAACCCTATGATCTTCCGATCAGCAGGCAGACACCTTAACCACTGAGCTACCACATCCCCTGAAGTGTGGTAATGGATGCTATTGTTCTCTTCGTCGTTCCAATTTTGATATATGTGCTGTCAAATGAACCACAGTTTTGATAAACTTTTGCGTGTTTCTATTTTTTTTTTTGGAGTTAAAAAGACAAGAAAATGCAGCTTGCCATGGTTAGCACAGCGGTCCTTAACCTTTTGTTTCTATCAGGTCCTCGTAATTTTTCTTTTCTATAATAGTGGAACAGGTCAGTCTTAAACAGAAAATGATATTAACCGAAGAGACTACCAATAATATACAGGAGATTTAACAATAATTTTAAATGCATTTATGTTTTCTCCTAATGCTAGATTTATTAGTTTATTAGTTTATGACTATACAGACATATAAGCATTACTTTCTAAGAGATATATAGAATATTACACAATAAAAGATGAGACAAACATCCATTTTTGCATTTTAGCAAAAAAAAAAAAAAAAAAAATCATTTGTCCACTTCTGGTTACATTTTTTACAATATGAATTAACTTTTCTCTTTTTCAGCTATTTGGTCATTTTGCCAATCTGTCAATTTTCCTGCTGGCTGGTGTGCAGTAGCCTCTTCTTTATCACCATGGAACGTTATGTTGAATATATCATTCTGTTTGTGGTGAAGCTAACAAATAATATGACTGAGCTAACTCCAGGATTTTTATTTTAAAACCAACCTTTATTATTAAATATAAGTAAAACCTATATATAAAAGAAATTTTTTAAAAATGTCTCTGGCATTGTTTATAGATCCGGTCTAAATGTGGTGGCAGGCTGTATCCAGCCTCCAGAACAGATTTTGGGGATGCCTGGTTTAGACTAGGAGTCCCTGCTTGTGAAAACTTTCCAATACTAGAAAACCTAAAATTTATTTTTACAGAAGATGTACACTGGACACTCCTGTTAAATAAACCTTTTCTTACAAAAAATCCCTGTAAATGAACTATTTTACCTGTAAAATATTTTTACGTAATTAAAACAAGAGCATGAATATAAACTTGTGATTTGACTTGGCGCTGAAACTGCTTATACAGAAAATGGTTGAATGGCTTTTTATCAGTCAGATTCATAAAATAATATTCCCTTCCATTGAAATTACTCTCTTATATAATACTGAGTTGCTGTGCAGTGAGAAAGGCAGAAGTGGATATGATATCCTGCAGGTATTATGTGGTTAAAATAGTGCTGGTTTCTGTGCGGTGCCTGTGACTCAGTGGGAATGGAGACTGCTTCTCTCTGGGTGGCTGCTGCACAGCATGAACGTCCAAGATCTGTATCTGTATTTCCACTAAGCCAAATTACACACGCCCGCAGCTCAGCCCTGTAGTGAACTAGCAGTGAGAGAGAGAGAAAATGCTGCCCCGGTGATGAGTTACTGTATGGTTGTTCTACTAGAAGGGCCTTTCTGAAAATGAGTTTACATTCCAAAATAGAAACTTTTTCATGCCTAAAAAAGGATTTGCATGTTAGTGTATTTTCCATTGCCTTTTTATTCTTTTGGCCATAGAACAGCTGCAAGAATTTACAATCCAAAGCACAAACGTGATGAACGTGTCAGAATAATATTTTTTTGGGCCAAAAGCTTTTCTGTGCTGTATTCCTCTGTGTGTAGCTTTATTCGGTTAATTTTGTTTTTATTATGTACAATAAGAGGGATTGTATAGTAAACACTGTATTGTAAACTGTGTTTCATTGAGCACAAATGTGTGTTACAGCATCTGTGTTAGGAAATGTCACCTAATTTATGTAAAAATTCAATTTTAACAGAGTCAAATTAAACTGAGTCAAATTCATCAGGACTAAATATAACCAAGGCAAATTAAACTGAGTCAAATTCAGCAGGATCAAATATAATCAAGTTAAATTAAACTGAGTCAAATTTATCAGGATCAAATAGATGGATGGATGGATGAATGGATGGATGGATGGATAAATAAATGGATGGATGGATTGATGGATGGATGATTCAATGGATGAATAAAAGAATGGATATATGATCCTGCTGACTCTGACTCAGGTTAACAGAGCCAAATTTAATTGTGTCAAATTTAGCTGAGTCAAATGCATCAGGATCAAATATAACCAAGTCAAATTAAACCGAATCAAATTCATCAGGATCAAATATAACGCTGGGAAAATTAAACTGAGTCAACTTCCGAGCCAAATTCAACTTTGTTCAAGTCAACAAGATCAAATATCATTCAAATAAAAAAAAAGTTATTAAAAATAACTGAGTCTAATTCAAGTTAATCATCCTAAAGTCTTTTAAATTCAAAGGTTCTTATTATTTTAAAAGTGTACATGACTAATAAAGCACCATAGACTTTGACTGGGATTCTTTAAAGTAAACAAAAGAGAAAAGAAGAGTTATTTGACTTGTAGACACATTAAGTCAAGAATAAATTGCTCAGGACTTAAGATCTTCTTCTTTGTAAACTATATATAGTGGGGAGAATTTCACTTTGTTTTTCTTAGCTCTGTATATAATTAATAATTTTTACTCTACCAACTGAAATTTCGCATGTGCTTCCCTCTCACTCTCTTTCTCACTCTTACTCAGTTATTATCTTCTCTGCATGTTGCTATAAACTAAAGGAGCACAAAATGAGCTCTACTCAATTTCCTCTTGTTTTTTCTCTTTTTCTAGGGAGGACTATCTGTGGACTCCATCTCAGACTTAGTGGAAAGTCAGTCCAGGCTGCTGGAGGCATTACAGCTCTCTCATCCTAATGAATTGGATATTAAGAAGACACCAGCAGGCCGCACGCAGACCAAGCTGAGCCTGAACCCTATTTACAGACAGGTGCCACGTGTCATGGAACGTTGCTGCCAGCACATACACACATACGGTGAGCACTGCAGGATTAAAGTTTTTAATCATTGGGACTGAACCTACACACCCACTAAACGTGCTGAAATGGGTGTTCTACAGTGCATTCAGCTTTTCCTCCCAGCGAACATCAGACAGCACAATTCTATTCCTAACTCATCTGTTAACTTCACTTAGTAGTGCATCCCTACACCGTTTACAGCACTTTCCATAGGTCCATGCTGAATAATGACTTCTTTTGCTATGACTCTGGTTTAAATTTATTTTTTAGATTTAGACATACTTATTTTAATTATTTTAACTTATATCTTTAAGACACGTTTGCTGATGTAGTGTCTTTTTAGACAATAATTTCTCCTGCTTGCAGCTGTGAAAATGGAATGTCCCACTTAAGAATAATAAAGTGCCATCTTACCCTATTTTATCTTGCGTAATAGACCAGAAGTGTGTTTAAAACTTTGATCGGTGATTAATCACTGTTATAAGACAGCTCTTTGGAATACAACTCAGGTCTCCAAGGTGACAGTGGACATAATTTTGCCAAGTAGGATGTGATTCTGGATTGATATCCTGTGTTAATCCTGGTTCAACGTTTTAATTAACCAATCATAACCATCTAATGTCATCAGTGTGTGTCGACCAAACCCGCCTCGATCTATTTTTAAATCTTTTCCTTCTAAATATATTTATTAAATTTAAAAAAAATGGAACATACTTTAATGACATATCTAATGCATTAGCTCATACATTCGCTGATGTGTGAGCTTTTCCCTCGTCTTTGTGACCAAATATACTTGTGTGTGCGCAGGAAAATGTTTTTAAATGTATAAATAAAAACTAAATTCAAGAATGATGGGAAAATTTCAAGAATGGATTGAGGCGGGTTTGGTCGGCACACTTCAATGACATTAGATGGTAATAATTGGTTGATTAAAATGTTGATCCAGGATTCCAGGATTACATCCTACTTATGTGGTCCTGGAAGGTGACCCAGACTTGGAAAGTTGTGAATTAACAAAACATTGTTTTTTGTCTATTCACTAACATTCTCCTTCTGTACAAGTCCACAGTTTTTTTTTTTTTAGAGTTGGTTGATGGTTAAACAAAGATTTCAATGAATTAAAACAAAGTTGCTTGTAAGCTATCAGTACTATGTGTATTAATTCTTTATCTCGATTACATCTTCCATCATTAATCATTATTAATATCAGATTAGCTCACCTCATTTCTCAGGCCTCATTTCTACTACAAGTATTTTAAAGATGAGGCTTTAGTGGGGAACATTGAGTTGTTTTTTTATTCAGGTTTTTTATTCAGGAGTTCAGGTTAGATATTTCGCTAAATATCAATGACGACTTCAGATTTTCTTTTTTATCTACCTTTCATTTACATTGACAGCATTTGGCAGACGCTCGTATCCAGATCGAATTACATTTATCTCTTTTTTAATACAATTTAGCAATTGGGGGTTAGAGGCCTTGCTCAGGGGCCAACAGTGGTGGCTTTGTGGTGCTGGGAATAGAACCTCTATCTTTTTGGTATCACTCCAACACCTTTACCACTAAGCCACCACTCCCCACGCGTTCATACCTTTTAACTGCTCGGTTATCTCATCTGTCACATCAGATAATGAAATCAATAAATCAGACAAAAATAGCTGTAAGAGATCTGACTGCACCTTTTTAACATATTAATGGGATATTTAATTAATTATATTTTTAACATCAACTATTAATTGAACCAGATTTATTTCTGCTTTGTGTTCTGCTCAGTACATGGATTAATAAATGATAATTATTGATTTTATTTAAAGAATAAAGGGATGTTGAATTTTATAAGTTTTGTAAAGTATTTAACAGCACAGAAGAGTTTTAGGAAAAGTTCACATACACGAAATCAGTGTAAAATAAGTTTGCTCTTCTTTTGCCTTTCTGATTACCTCTTTAGGGATGCAGACAGTGGGGATTTTCCGAGTTGGAAGCTCCAAAAAGAGAGTCCGCCAAGTGAGTCTCAGCTTACACTACCCTCTAGTGTCAGTTTGGACACATGCTTCAGCCATTAGATACCTTTGTTATAACTTATATGGTATAAACTATATAATCAAACCCCCCCTCACCCAACATCAGTGCCTGATCTCATTAATATTATTGTAGCTAAATGAGCAAATTCTCACATCTATACTCCAAAATCCAGTGTTAATCCCTATAAATATAAAGGCTGCATGGTGGCTTAGTGGTTATCACTGTTGCACGAAGGGCCCAGGTTTGTATCCCCATCAGGGACCTTCCTTTGTGGAGTTTGCATGTTCTCCCCGTGCTTGCGTGGATTTACTCCAAATACTCCGGTTTCCAGTCCAAAAACATGTATGTTAGATTGATTGGTGATTCTAAATTGCCCATGGGAGTGAGTATGTGGTTGTTTCTCTGTAAGTGGATTTGCGATGGACTGGCAACCTGTCTAGTATGTACCCCTGCTTTTCACCCAATGACAGCTGGGACAGTCTCCATCAGATCCTTGCGACCCTGATTAGGAATAAGTGGGTATGGAAAACGGATGTATATAAAGTGTGTCTTGTGTGTAAAACAATTTTACAGCAACAGATGTTTTTGTGATACTTATTTCTAGAAGTGTGTGTGTTCTCCTTTAAAAATATTTTACTTTGCTAGCAGAAAATGCTGCAGGGTCTTATGATGGTATAGAATAGGCATTATATATTTATATATGAATGAATATATTTTGTTTACTCTTTATTTGTTCCTTTGTATAGCTGGTAAAATATTGTGTTCCGTGTGTGTTGCTCTTAGCTGCGTGAGGACTTCGACAGTGGAACAGATGTTGTACTGGATGACGAACACAGTGTTCATGATGTAGCAGCTTTATTGAAGGAGTTTCTGAGAGACATGCCTGATCCTCTGCTGCCCAGAGAGCTCTACTGCGCATTTCTGCATGCTAACAGTATGCCCAAATACACAAATACACACACGCGCACACATTTTTATGGATTCACTCTCAGTTGCATGTGATTATATATAAATGTGGCATATGCGTTCCAGGTTTGTGGGGTACCGATCAGTTGACGTACCTGCAGCACCTGTTGTATCTGTTGTCACCGTGTAACTGTGATACTCTGCTGAGGCTGCTGAGTTTATTGCACACAGTTCAGGAGCACGCGCATGACTCCATCGGCCCTGACCAGCAGGAGGTAGCACACCTTTCTCACTATCTCTCTCACTCTTTGCTCTCTATTATCTTTTCTTTAGCAGCTCTATAATTCTCTTCAAATATAATCACAATAGCTTTTGGTCAGTTTAAGCAACTTTAGTTATAATGAAGGTCACATGATATTTCAGTAAAATTTCTATACTTTAAATATATATGTGGCATAATAGAATGTTTCAGAAGACAAACTGTTACTTTCTGATAAAAGCTTCACAATCACACTTGTCATATCTAGACAATAAAAATTCAATCATTAATCAGTGCTGTTTTTTAATGTTCTTACTGTGCATTCCCCAATCTCTCCTTTTACCTTCATAGATCCCAGGTAATAAGATGACAGCAGCTAACCTGGCAGTGATTTTCGGGCCAAACCTGCTGCAGAAGGAAAGAGGGTCAGATAAAGATCTAAAGCCTGAGGCAATGGGCATCGAAGACAGTGCTGCCATCATCTCAGTCACCCTGCTTTTAATCCAGCACTACAAATATCTCCTTACGGTGAGAGAGAGAGAAAGACACACCTTGTCTTAATACTTATAAACGCTTAAATCAGTGTGATCCCCAAACTGTTACCACAAAGTTGAAAGCACACTTTTGTCCAGAAAGTCTGGGTATGTTGTAGCGTTGTTTGAGCATTACAATGCCCTTGTGCACAACACCTGTAAACTCCATGAAGACATAATATGTTATGGTTGGTGTGAAAGCGCTCAAGAGACTCAACCCCACTGGACATCTTTTGGATGAACTGAAACACTGACTGCACCCCAACACCTTCTCAACCAATATTACAGAATTTGCTGATCCTATTGGACGAATACTGTTCCAGAAGTGTGGAGATTATTCTAGGAGTAAGAGCTAAATCTTGGATAGGATGTATAAAAACATGTATACATGATAGGCAGACATCCAAATAATTCAATCTGTATAATATACATTATGACAATCATATGCAGTTAGAAAGTGATTCCATGCCAATCATCTCATGTTGGTGGCTGTAGGTTTCAGCAGAGCTCCAGCAGGAAGTGCTTATGAGTCTTATTCAGACCGATCCAGACGTCATCGACTACCTTCTACGCAGGAAGCTCAGGTGAGCGAACAGAGTGACTTAACTTTGACTGATTTTTATATTTCCCATGTCCCATTATTAGTGGGACATGCAAGACTTCCTGGTTAAGCGACTCTTTTGTTTTCTCAGCTTTTAAACTTTTAAACAGGTAGACAGAAGATATACACTACTTTCATCTATCTCATAGATTAGAGCAGTTACTAAATGTTTTCTCCTTCTTATTCTACACATTTGTTAATGTTACTGCCGCATATTAAGTAGCTTATCAAGTAGCTGCATTTCAATTTGCACATTGTTAATGTTTCTGATGCTGCTATTCTGCAAGTATAGTTGCATTTAATTTGCACATATTATTGTACTATTGTTATACACATAAATCAGTATTAGTATTATCATTTGCACATACAGATTAGGGGCCGACCGATATGTGTTTTTTAGGGCCGATACCAATTATTACAGATCAAGATCTTACCCATATTTTGAAATGGGGTCTAGTGTAAAAAAGAAATTAAAGTTAACAATCTAATCCAGCAGCAGGAAGTAGATTGTGGTGCAGGAAGTAGAGCTGCCTGGTATGCTCTCCAGTGAGTTATCCACGATCGCTCTGGACTGATAGATGCTGAACCAAATAGTGTGTTTCAAATGTAATTAAATTAAATTAAATTATTTTATCGGCAAATTGGTTTTTGAAAATGATAATCCGATAATCATAAAAATACCAAATAATAGTATCAGCCAGGACGATAATCAGTCAATGCCTAATACATATTCAATATTTACATGGTGTTTTCTACATTGATATTAAACAGTTCAGATAATGTATTAAATTTTCTAATCGACTGATGTTTATTTGACATTTTGTGTTCATTATTCAAATACACTTGTGTTACCATGTGCAGTGGCAGCAGTGTGACAGTGGAGACAGATTTGGGAGTACGCAGAGACACTCAGACGTCTTTGGACTCAGTGGGTCAGTCTAGTGATGACATGTCACCTATCGAGCCAGCAGCCCCTTCGAGCCTGTACAGAGAGTCGGCTGGTGGTAGCAGTCTGAGCAGCAAGGTTTTTTTCAACGCACTATGTGTCACCAGCAGCAGCAAGCGTAAGTCTTCGACTCCAGCATGAAACCAATAGGATTCTAGTCAGTCTTTTATGACTAAAAGTTTATTTTTCAACTTAGTTCCATTTATTCCATTAGAATAAATATTCAACACTAAATTTTACCCAAAAAACCAAAAGATTAAGTGTTTGTGATGTGTGTGTGTGTATTGATTCAGGCCCTTCAGACACGCCACCCAAATCTATAGTAAAGATGCGACAGTTTCATTCTCATCACAACCTGCTAAGTCTTTCCCAGCCGTCTACCCAACTACCCAACCAGAATGAGAAGCTAGAGCTCCAGGAAAGCGTGGGGCTGTCCAGTTCTGCCAAGGGTCTACAGTTCAGTCACCAGCCACAGGAGGACACCTCACAACCCCAGAGCTTAAAAGAAAGAAGTGTGTGGGTGCGACATGATTCCAACACCTCCTCCACCTCAGAGAACAGCAAGCAACCAGGCAACTTCTGGGACTTTTTCTCTGGCAAGGTGTCAGGCTCAGAGACTGTAGTATGACCCTAGATAGCCTCTTGTATTGTGTGTGTGTGTGTGTGTGTGGACTTAATTTCCTACTTTCTAAAGACTGAATTACTTGCCCACCATATGAACACCTTGTAGATATGATATATCCGCTCATCCTTTTGCTCATCCCTTTGTTTGTTTGTAAGTTTCCATGCAGTGAATATTCAAATACAGCAATGTTACTACACTCCAGGAGAGAAACGAGGGCACTCTGTACCTGAAAGATTGAGTGTTTGAGTTCTAAATGTAAGATCAAATTTTGATCGAAATGAATGTTGCAACAGAGCTCTAAAACGTTGGCTCTCTTAAAGCCATTGTACTTAACGCTCTATAGTATTCGAGTAAATAGTACCTGTATATATTGGAGATTGTTTATTATTATTATAGAGGAAGACTATTTTATGTCCAACAATTTTTTTGTAAATGAATTAAAATCACTCCCATATTTCTGGGTTCTTCAGGGTTCACCATTTCACACAACCTTTTAATACCTGCTTCCAGAATTCACTCTACATTAATGTGGCTCAATCTCAACCCCTTTTACCCTAAAAAGTCTGGGCCAATTTATAAATATTTTTAACCACTAATTAAAACAGGCTAGGAGGGTTTGGGGAGATAATTAAACACTTCAGAGAAAAAATCATTCAAAGTAAGTATATGTTATTTAAAGATTTATTTACTGTGGCAATAAAGCAAAACCAATAGGTTGTAGTGAAAGTGATTAAGGTGTTTGGACTGCTAACCGGGAGATCAGGGTTTGATTCGCAGTAAATCGTTTCAATCAACTTGACTGGGGGGGGCGGGGAATCATCCAAAATAGTTTGAGAACCACAGGATGTAGATATGTCTATATATAGAATTAGGGATATAGGTGCCAATGCTAGCTAGCTAGCTAGATTTGGCTTTAATAAGCACCCACCAGCCCCAAGTGTGTTGCCAGTGAAGTATCAGCAAGTTATGACAATTGAAAAAGCCAGCACACCGGAGAGCATCATAAGCAGCTCTGTTTTCTAATGCTGCTTGATAGGGACATAAACTAAATCTTTTAATATCTTTAAGAATAAAAGATATGTTTATTTCTGAGCCCTTGTTATTTTTGACATTAACTTATTTTATACATTTTTATTTAAATTTTTACACCAGACACACAGACAGACAGACAGACAGACAGACAGATAGATAGACAGATAGACAGACAGATAGATAGATAGATAGATAGATAGATAGATAGATAGATAGACAGACAGATAGATAGACAGACAGATAGATGGCACTGTTGGGCCTCTAATCAAGACCCTTAACACTCCATTGCTCAGTTATGTAAATGAGATAAATGTAAGTCGTGTTGGATAAGAGCGTCTGCCAAATGCTATAAATGTAAAGCTCCTTTAGAGACGTGTCCCAGTCAGCAAAATCCTTTCCTATAAAAGTAGAATAATTTTTTTTTCCACATATGAATCAGATGACCAAAAGCTGCTGTTTCTCTTTTTTTCCAGCTGATCCAGAAGCCCTTCTCTTCTAAACTTCTTCAGCGATCAGGCTCAATGTGTAAAAAGTTAAGTGGGAAACGGTGGCAAGGTGAACTTTATTTAGAGATTATATAAGCAAAGTTATTTGTATAATTTTTTTTAAAATACTTTGTAAGAATTCTTTCAAGTGAGAGTGAAGTGACGGTGGGCCGGATGGTGTAAGAAGCACACAAAGGAGCCACAAGGAGGCGACAGTATCCTAAAAAACCTTCATCTCTTATTTTGTGGAGAGAAAAACCCACAGCACATACTTCTATAAATCCATGTGTACACAAATAAAGTTCATGCTGTTAGATTATCCAATCACATGACACACTAAATAAAATAAAAATAATTTATGGTCATTAATTTTTCTTTTATTAGGAACCAGCACAGTCTTTCATTGACTCCATACACTTCACATCTCAGTCTGTACATACAATCTATACATTGTCAAAAAAGTGCAACATTGACAAACAGTGGTTTGGGGGTTGATGGTCACATGACTCACAGAATCCCGGTGCTGCATTACACAGACTTGCATTAGACATCAGAATACTGGATTTTAATGCAAAAATAAATCAACATTTATTCAGGATGATCAGTGCAAACATGTCTTTAAAAAAATGATCATTGGGATGCAGCTAAAAAGAATCGGAAAATGTATAAATCAGGTATTTTCATAGCTGAAGATAAGCTTAAGCTTATGGCACCAGTGGCATTACATAAAGAATAATTTCCATAACATATAAGAAAATATACACTTGATATAAATTATAAAATTAACAAAAAAGGCTCTTTATCCTTATTCATTTTTTCAGTTTCCTTAAATTGTACATCTAAAATATGCAGAAATTGTGGTCTTCATGTCAAGAGTTTTTTCAGGCTACCAGAAAAGAAGTGGAAAATGCTATCAAATTGACAAATTCCCCAAATCAGTGTATGGAATTGCTCAT
The DNA here is from genome assembly GCA_005784505.1 of Bagarius yarrelli. Lineage (NCBI taxonomy): Eukaryota > Metazoa > Chordata > Actinopteri > Siluriformes > Sisoridae > Bagarius > Bagarius yarrelli. Next base: position 3,252,466 of record VCAZ01000031.1, on the reverse strand, counting down.
GCCATAATCTCAGTGTCCCCCCCCCCCCCCCCCCAGTCCTCCTTGATATGCAGTGTATTTCCATTTATTATGAACATAATCATCTAAAAACAACATCACCCACCACACCACACCCCCTCACCACACACTACCCCCGCCTTAGCCACCCCTCTTAACCCCCAAGGTTGTTTTATCATAGAAATTAGTTTTTCATTTCTTAGGATTGAAAAAGTCAGAATCCTTGTATAAGGAAATCCCACAATATAATATACCGTATACGGCGATTAAAGAACACTGGGACATTCTTGTAAAATGTGGCGTTAATTCCTGATTTAACTACCAGCTGTATTTATATCATTTCACCCGCGGCTACATATCAGTCAGCAATTTAAACCCCTCACAGAAAGAAATCTAAAAAAAAAAAAACAATGAGACAAATAAAATAACGATCTATGAGACACAAACAGTGTGTGGAGTGAAGTTCATGTCCCAATGAAAACACACACTAATGTGCAGGGAAGAGGTCCAGATAAACAAACTAAAGACTGGGGAAATAAATGAAAACATGCTATTAAGCTCCACGGTTGTAATGAGGTGCATTTGCGTCGCTCTCATTAAAGTGGAAGATTACCAACTCTTAAAAAGTCTGGTATGTGCATGATCCTGCAGCTCTAGTCACGGGTCGGCTCACGGAGCCTATTAATCAGCTGGAAAACCAGCAGAATGGGACAGCTTCTGCCTGTGACACCAGGTTAATGTCAGCGACTGGACATGTTTACTAGCAAAGCTGCAAGGGGGGAAAAAAATCCACAAAAATCTAAACTTCAATTTATCAAATGTATCCCTGCTCCAGTGAGCTCAGACTGGAAAATCTGCTGATGCACATCATCATTTAAAAACCAGCTCATTTTGTCACATGACTGTGCTGCACTTATTTTCAAATCCAGACATGGCTGGTTTGGGGGGAAATTTAGCTGTCCTGACAAACCATAACTCTTCACTGTTATGTTTTTAGAACAACATTCGGTTTGACTGCTCTAAGAACATGTTTTGCTTCCTTTTTCCACTGGCATGAAGTTAAAGATTTACTGAGGATAAAGAGAAAGAAATGACAGTGGCTTAAAGATAATAAGTACAAGTTTCTAGCTACTTATTTATCCGGATCTTTCACAGTCTGCATCCCTTTCAATACACAAAGCCTTCAGCAGGGGACTTTCTAGCTACAGTAATAAATAAAAATAAGGGATTCTGTCGTATCAAACTCCCTCCAAGTTTTACAGTCCAATCTACAAGTGCATACTGTCTTAATGTGTGTGTGTGTGTTAGGGCTGCACAATATACGGTTTCAGCATCGACATCACAATGTGTGTATCTGCAATAGTCACATTACAGGGTGTTTATTGTCAAGTGGGGATTATAGTCGACTGCACCACAGTTCAGAACGTATGTGATTTGTAGATTAATTGTAAAGTTTACTAATAGAGTGAAAGTTTAGCATTTGCACATTGTTTTAAGGTCTGTTTTTCTGTTAGTGTGTACATGTGTACAAGCATTCAGGCACAAAAAAAAACTTTTGTAGCTTTAACCAACATTAATTGTACTTAATTTATAAGGGGAAGACTATACAGAGTTAATTCACATTTAATTAGTCAATTTCTGTATCTGAATCTCCAGAAAAACAAAATCGTTGTTTATTTTATTTGCATATTTGTTCTGTTGTATTTTAGTTATAATTATAATTTGTGTTATATTTACGCAGATTCACTCACAAAATCAGCCCAATCATTCTAAAATTAGGGCTGCCACGATCATCAAATTTGGGTGAAGATTAATTGTCAAATAAATAATTGCGATTAGGACGATTTATTGCCTGTTTTGGGGCTTTGACAATTAATTGTTTGTAAAAAAAAACAATTAAGCATTAAAAAAAAAGCAATTTAAAGCATTTTATTATTGCTCCAATTTGTGCCTTATTAACACTTTACTGTATTTAAGGCAATCCATATTTTGTATCCTGTCAGTGGTGTTTATCTGTTTAGCAGCATATAAATTAATTTCTTTTTTATGCAGTTGCATTATGGGTCATTTACATGAGTTGAGCTGGTGATGGAGCTGGTGATGGAGCGCCAATCCACTCACTCTGGTTGAAAGTAGGGTGCTGCAAGCACTACAGCACTCCCTTGTAGCTAATAAAAGTGTGCAATAATTGTGGTTGGATTTAACGATCGTGGTTAAATCAAATAATTTCAAATAATATACGATTATTCAATAATTGTGACAGCCTTATATCTAAAAAAGGAAATTTTTCTAAATAGCGCTAATCAAGTCTTATGGTAATTTTTTTATACTGCAATATATAATCTCAGAAAAATAAAATATCATAAATGTCAGTTTTTTTCCAAAATCATGTTCTACTTCATGACAATCAAAGCACTGCATTCGCTTGTGTGAATGCCAATGGCTCAAGCCCAATCACTAAACCACAGTACAGGCACTGTGCCTTTACCCACCATCCTCTCTGTTTCAAGATACTGGCAACCCACACAACTCTTTTGCAGAAAGAACCGTGTAAATGATTGCTCAAGTCTATTCAAAAACAAAACATTGTTAAATAATGACTTTAACCAGCCAAACCAGGACACCGAGCTTGAGCAGAGGTGCACCATATTACTGCAACAGAAACCTGCTCGAGTTTTACATGATCATAAGTAGCTGGATACCCAATGGCAAACAGTGTGCTGCATTTTCACATCATACAGCAGTCTAGCGATAGTGAAAACATTTATCGTAATCGGCATTAGCTTTTACAGTTGACCCTCACATGCAGTGAGTGCCATGCAGAAAATGAATAGCTAATCATCAGACCTCCACGTCACTGGTTTTACATAAACCAGATTTTGTTTCCTTATGCCAGGAGTTTTTTGTCTGTGCGACTGATGGATCGTGTGTTACTGTGGGATGACTGATTATTGAAAGCATCCAAACTTCCATTACCCCTCTATCGAGATGACAGTGCCACTTACAACACTCTTGAATTCACTGCTCCTGCCTTCTGTCTGCTTCAGAGCAAAGGCTCACCTGGATGACTCGGTGCTCGGCTGAGGGGGTCTAAAGTCCGCCTTTTATCTCAGCCTGACTTTCATAAAGCCAAAGTGGTCCCATCTGTGTGCTGCCTTTGGCTCAGTCTCTGGACTGGTAAAAGAGGATGTAGCCTGACTCTGAATTTTTGGAAATGTCAGACGTCAGCCCGTAGAACTCTTCTATTGCCTGGGCATCTATTTTCTAAACACAAAGAGAGAGAAAGAGAGAGAGAGAGAGAGAGAGAGAGAGAGAGAGAGACATCTCTATGAACAACATTTCACACCTTTTTTGGGCAAGGATAAACAGTATGGATGCATGGATACCGATAGCTCATGCACTCGTACTTGTTAAAACACTCCAATACCTCTTGTGACATCACTGACAGAACTTTCAGTGCAGCAGACAACTGCACCAGAATGTCAGACTCAACGGTGTGGATATGTATTTCAAAATTAATTATGATAACCCATGCACGGCTGCATGACATTTACATTATATAGCAGACGTCCTTATCCAGAGCAAATTACATTCAGCTCTTCTATACAACTGAGCAATTGGGGGTTAAGGACCTTGTTTAGGGGACCAGCAGTGGTATCTTCCAGGTGTCAGTCCAACAGGTTAACCACTGAGCTACCACTTCCCCTGCAAACTTTGTTCATCAAAAATACAAAAAAGAAATTTGATAAACCGTCTAAAATTCCAACACAAAAGTGAACATAGTGAAGTTGCGACGTTAGCCTACAGCAAACTCTTGTAAGAAGAGAGATAACCAAAGAGTTATACAAATAATCCCATGTAATTACTCCCCAAAAAGTACAGCTATCAATGAGTAGCAGGGAAAAAAAAACATATCAATACTTATACTTGGTAATTTTTTTTTTTTAATGGTATTGGTGCATCCCTAAAACAGTTTAAAAATTTAACAAAGGGTTGGACAAAACAGAAACACAACCAAGCGGAAAGAAAAAGAAAGAAAAAAACCCTGACAGACTGCTGTCTAGCCTCTGGGAAATAAAGTAAATCTACACTGAATCCATCACAGTGTGACAGCATCTACGTCGTGGAAAGTTCACATCTAGCTCTCAGACTGCTGGAAAAATGCCCCGTGGTAGAAAAATCCCAAGCCCTACTAATTCATTATACTCAGCCCTAAGCAGTCATACTGTAGAGCATAATCACTCCCAACAACAAAATATGTTCACCTCGTTCACAGCACACTCCTGTCCTTTTTTTTTTTTTTTTTACAAAATAGCCTGTGGACTAGACAGGACATTCCTTATAAAATAACCCAGCTAACCAGGAAATCATGTCTGTGTCTATGGTTTGGTCCTCCATGCTGTTGTAGTTTTCCTTAAGTATTAGACTAAACAATTAACGTGCAAAGTACTCACAGGAGTATAGATAACAGATGGTGTTTCCACAATATTCATACCCTTCACCTACATACATAGTAGTTGCATGGTATTAGGACACCTCACTATCACTTCCATGTTTCTTTGGTTTTTTTTTTTTATCCTAACCCAGATTTGATCTCAATCTTTCTCCTACATAACCGCCACACCAGAAATTCTTCCCCCTAAATTGTGAAGTGTGACTGTGGGAATCTGTCCTTCCAAATGTGTTCAATAGGGTTTAGGTCTGGTCTCTGTGAACTTCTACACCAGCTGGGCCCCTTTTTTGCAGAACAAACCAAAAAAACTTCAAGCTCTGTCCCATCCCCTCCCCCACACAAACACACATAAAGACAAAGACACTTTCAAGAGGGATTTGACATTGACAACATTGTAATCCACTGATTGTAATTAACCGAAAAATGCAGTCTGACCATTTGCTAAAAGAATAAACTACGGAACGCTGTTAAAGTAGAAGCATTAAAAGTAAACCTGCAGCTTCTAGCTTGTTTGGCTAAGTAACAGTATTTATTGTTCGACAGCGCTATTGCAAACAGGAACAATTATTCAAGAAATGTTAAATGTTGTATATTATTTGAGCAGACGTTTGCTTTCTCTGTAAATATAAGCGGTACATGATTTAAGCGTTTGAATGGGACATAAACAACTCAACGGGACCTACATTTATAGAGCGGAATATTGGGGGGAGCATCACACTGCACCTGCACACTAAACCCTGTCGGACGGTGCCGTGCGTCATGGCGTATTTCTTCGGCTCATATCTTCGGCCTGCTTATCACTTTCAAAATTCCAGTGCATCCCTATAAAATTCTGCTGATTCACACTAGCCTTTCCGTATCCCCTTTATTATAACTCTCACTTCTTTTAATATAACTATTATTATTCTAACCATCCCATGGGGCCCCAAGTTAGTGGAAACTGTTCTATACTAACAATAACACACCACGTCTTCATGGAGCTCACGGCGGGGGGATTTATGCACCCGCTGTGTTTATGCTGATACAGTGTTTGGGTCTCTTAGTTAAGGAATAAATTAACACTACAATGTAAGAAGACATTGTTGACAGTTTGGGAAAACACACTTATGTAGTGTGCTGATAAGATGTCCTTTGAATATATAGTTTATTTTATGAGAAAAAGAAAGCAGCTGCTTCAGCACTCTGTCTTATAATCAATCACTCATAAATTACAAACAACTCTGGATCAGAGTGAACCGATTGAATCCAGAACACAGTATTCCAGACCGACGCTAGGCTTCTGTTCCGGAACTGCATTCAGTGCATGGGAATCCATTCCCACAGATTTAAAGTGTCAAACATAAAGGTCTTGTTAATGTTCATTTACCACAAACCTCTTTTATTTATTTATATAACCTGAAACAGTCTTACCTCAACGATATCATCATCAAACAGCAACCAGAAGCCATGACTTTTGACTATAGTGATGTAATGACCACGATTTGGACCACTGAAACAGAACAAGGAAATAAAGCAGTCAGACTGTATAAGCAAAAGCGATATTTTACCAAGCACACTGATCTCACAGTTTTAAATGGCAGCACTAAATGTTCTAGTGGTCTTAAAGAAACTCCTACCTCCCACAGTGCACCACCACAGCCACAAGGTCATAGAGACGGTCAGGATTGGTGGCGTCACCGGAGGTATTGAACAACCTCAGCTCCAGAGGGAAGACCACGCGATAGGAGAGTTTGGTGTAGCGATGCAGCTGATCCATATACTTAAAGCGCTTTAAATGCAGGGCGAGGATCATGGGTAATTTCTTCACACACATCCTAAGCGGAAAAAAAAAAAGTGATGTAGCTAAATGCTAAGACGAGCATCAGTATACAGAACAAAAAAAAATAAATTTACCTCTTCTGTGCTTCCTGCTTACTCCGACACTGTTCACAGTAGTACTTGTATTCACTGCATAATGTCTCTGTGTTGCTGAAGCCCCTGCACAGAGAGACATTTCACAGCCGTTACATTCGTAATTACGAGTGCTTTACAAACTGAAATACAGCCATATGTTTGAGGTGCTTCTCCATGTTGACATTAAATCATCAGCAGCAGCTGCGTGTGCCTTGGGCTTATCAAGATTAGCTCACTCTAAAAGCGTCACAGCTTGTTGAATGTCTTGCGTCGAAGCATGCACACGCATATCCCAACTAACATCTGTGTGCCAGATATTTTACTATCCACGTCAACCTTTGACCATACATTATTATTTAAAATATTAAATCACTTATTTATTGCAAACCACTGCGATAAGCATATTTGCGATAATTTGCTCATTACAATATATTTTTTTATTATTATTAGCTCTAACATTTTAGCTTTGTCTCTCTCTTCCTGGCTCGATGATGTAAATAAAAATCACAAAGTACACGACATTCTTTACTTAAACTACCCGAATCATTTTTTTCTGGTTGTGTTTTAATTTCTATGCAAAAGAATGACCTTTTTTTTTTTTCAGTGGTTTTTTTTGTCATTGCTGTTTGTTTTATTCTGCACTGCCTGTATTGAGCTCACATGTAAAGAAAGCTGAACTAAAGCTGCCAGCATTACAGGGAGAACAGTGGCCAGCCATATTTTTTTTTAAATGAATAGCTTTCTTATGTGCTACCTAGAACATGATGGTTCTGACAGATTTTCTTTAGAAATGCTACAAAGCTAGTTAACAGAGAATGCTGTGCGTTTTTTCTGTGTATAAATAAAAGTTTCATATGTTACTGAATGTGTTCTACTCCAGCAGATATCTTTAGCCTCCTCTGTGCAGGTGGTTGGGTGTACCTGAGACAGTGTGTGATGGACGTGTTCTGCTCAACATCCACTGAGAGATCCAAAAAATCCTCGTCTTTACTGCTTACCTGAGGGGTTGAAATGTATTAAATTATTTTTCAATTTTGTATTGAATAATTACTTCCTTTTCTTACATGATAGAACATTTGGGCAAAAGGTATCTCAGTGGTTAAGACCAAGCTGCTACTGCTGGGCCCCTGAGCAGGACTCTTAACTCTTACTGGCTTAGTAAGAGAAGAAAATGGTATCTGCCAACGTTAACTCCTTTTTCAACTTCCACCGAAGTCTATTATTTCGCTGAGGCAGCCCTAAGTATATTATGAAATTTTCTTCATCTTACCGCTTCACAGCTGAGGCAGCGTGTCTCATTGGTCAGTGTGCCCTGAAAGATATCGTGCACCCATGTCTGCTGGTTTTTCTCAGCTGAATCTTCCTCTCCTGTGTTGTTCCCTCCTCCTCCTCCTCCATTTTGTACCACCTTGCCGTTCTGCTGCCGCTCCTGGCTCTTCTCCTCCTGCAGGAGGTCAGCGATGGTGTTGAGCAGGTAGTTAAGGAACTCGTGAGCATCCTGCTGCATGTAGTTGTCAAACAACTCTAGAACAAAAAACATAGGAAAAACAAGGAAATCACAAATAAATAACAATTCCAAAACCCTTCGTTTTTCTTTTAAAAGATTGTTCATTTTCGTCACTTAAACTTTGAAGCAATGTTAGCTGCGGCAGCAGGACATCACTAGTTCTTTATACTGAGATGGTGTGATCTTGATCCACTTTAATTCCAGTCTGATTTATAGTTCGGTAACTGTAGCGTGTTTCTTAGCAAGAGTTTTGTTGCCTAGTATTTTTAGAAAATGTGGACCTATTGGGAGACGCTAACAGGAAAAAAAAAAAAGAGCTAAATATTATCAACCTTTTAGAACAACCTTTCAATGACCTAGACTGTATAAAGTGATGTGTACATTTACAATAAAATCCAGAGTGAAACAATGATGCTATTGAAACCCATGTTTATAAAAACGTAGGACTGGGCGATATGACCTAAAATTAAAGCCTTGATTAATAAATGAACATTTTACCTTGATCACGATAAATGAAAAGAATTTGTGTTGTTTTCCATAATTTATTTTCCCCCTATAGTTCACTGCGTTTTTCTTTGGTACAATTTCGTCTTGTTGCTCAGTTGATTCGATGTTTAAGCTCAACATCATGTCACTTCAAAGTCATGTGACTCTATAGGCCGTGAAACATTTTTAAAGGTAAAGGAAAAAGGAAAAAACATGAATTACATCAAATAGATGTTCTAAATTTCGGTTTACTTTTTGATTGATTGTCCACCACTAAAAAATCTTTCTCTGGTAAGCAAATTTAAAACAATGCAATGTTATTGTTTAAAACAACTACACAAATTACTGGAAGTGTGCTACTCCCATTGTCCAGCTTTCCAGTTAGGTAAAAGTTTTATCATTAGAAAGACATAAAGCTGGTTAGATGGGTGGTATTTATGCCAACATTGTGTTGTTTGCCTGCAGCTTCCTTTAAACTTGATAAAGATGCGCAGCAAAAAAGAAATGCTTTTAGCAGCAATAAAAGCCTCACGGCTAATATTTTCCATCCATTCTGACTCATTTGTGTAGCTCTCCAATGTCCACAACGTTATTTGCGCTAGTTCTTATTTTTATCTAGTGACTCAGTTTAATTTGATAACAGTGCAGATTTTTCCATCTGCCGTCAGTGTTCAGGCACCGGCCAGCCTGTCGGTCAGAAATATTAATAATGCCAGCATAAACACTATAACATAGTTAACCAAACAGCTGATAAGAGGAAAAGAGGACAGATGTTGCAATGTGAAATTTTTTTCTATCTTGAATGCTTTTATTATTGTTTTATCATGCCAGCTGTTGCTTAAATCAGTTGAAAAAAAAATAAACAAGAACCTCATAAACACTAATTAGGAATGTAGCTTTTAACGATAATGGGGACACATTTATGGTACCATTTTCCTTCCTCAGACGTGAGATGAATTTCTTCGGAGGAATGACCCCCACTTTCTTCTTCTGAGTAGCGATGCTGTTGAAGAGATCTGCCAGGCAGGTAAGCAGGCTCTCCTTGCGCCGTGGCTGCACCTTGTAAGCCAACACTTTTTCCCGGAATGGACGGCAGAAATACAGAGCCTGCAGCACCGAGTTACAGTAGCAGGTGTTGCCAAACTGTAAGAGAAAAATCCCGACAGATAAAACACGGTCGGATTAAAGCTGGTTAGCTTTATCTAAAGGCTTGAAGTAACGTTTCTTCAGTAAATAAATATTAAGTATACACTGTTAAGAGTAAGTTCAACATCCAGATAAACTGCCAGGTGTGCAGATAAGAACAGGTGTTAAAGCAGAACAGAGGTCACTTACATTAACCAGACCAAAGTAATGTTCATTTACAGGGAACTGCTCAGGTCCAATCTCCTTCTCCAAAGCTGAGGCATTGGCGCCCTAAAAAAAACATCCACAAAGGGTCATAATCTTAGACTTTTACATTCTCGCTATTGTAAGTTAAAATCTGAAAGTGTTGTCCTGTTTAAATGAACAGGAACGTTGTGTTGAGAAAAGGCTCAACATTAACAGCATGCAAATGCACTAGAAAACACACCTTTAGTAATAACACGGCACCGGCAAGCAGCAATAGAGGCATTAACGTTTGAAGTTACTGTAGCTACCGTGCGCCTGTAAATCTTTTTTAGTTTATTTTAGTGTCCCTGCTGCTTTTATGGATTGACCACATTTTCCCAATGGGATTAAGGTCTAGCGGGTTTCCTGCCCATGGCCCCTAAATTTCCATGTTTTGTTTTCCGAAACATTTAGTTATTACTTTTGCTTCATCATGCTGAAAAAGTCATAGTGTGTCACCAAAGTAAGGAAATGTTATGTCATTCTTTATACTGTGTTCTTAAACTGTAATGGAGCCCAATGAAGACAATGGCTGAGAAGCAACCCAACACATGAGTGGTGTTAGAATGCTTTACCGTTGGAATGACATAGGACTGACGGTAGCACTTTGTTCCCCTAAATGCCCCACATGGTCAGAACGGGGATTCATCATAGAAAATAACTTTACCCAGTACCCAAGCGTTCCAATCTCGCACCAGTGCTCCAGGTGCTTGCTGAACTTTCTTGGGTATCCTGAAAGCCTTCACAATAACTGAAGAGGTTCCTGATCTGATAAATGGTTGATTTGCATGCAATGTTATAAGCGGTATTATCCTTTACTGTAAATCCCATTCTGTGCAAAGCAATGATGACTGTGTGTTGTTTTCTTTTAACTTAACCATGAATAACAGCGGAGGAAAAATGATTTCACACACCACCCTTCTTTTAGAGCTTCCAGTCTGTTATTTAAACGCAATCATCAGGACAGAGTGATTTCCAGTCTTGTCCTGTCAACAGAATAGCTGACATGTTGTCAGCTGGTTCTGTTTTGGCAGAGCTGAAATGCAGTGCAATGTTTTTTATGGGAGTAAGTTTCTTTTCATGGTAAAGAGGGGCTTTGCAATTAAGTGTGATACATCTGATCACTCTTTATAACATTCTGAAGTATATGCAAATTGCAATCAGAAAACTGAGGCAGCACACTTTGTGAAAAATAACACGCGTCATTCTCTACTTTTGGACACGGCTGTAGTATTTTATTTTTAAGCTACGCTCACAAAACCAGACCTTAAGACTAACAGCAGAAAGTCTGGATTCATAGCAGCTCCTATTGGCCAAAAAGGCATCCGGCTAAAATGTGAAGCAACCAGTTAAAGTTTGTTTTATTCAAAGTCCTGTTTAGGGGTGTAAAATTGGATGTCCCTCCAAAAAAAAAACATAGATGGTTGGGGAAGTACTAGACATTAACGAGTCTACACAGGGAACATTTATAGACCAGGGTTAAAAAATGCACGCACGCACGCACGCACGCACACACACGTCTAGGGAAAGAGTGGTAGCTCAGTGGTAAGGGTGTTGGACTGCTAATTGGAAGATTGGTGTTTGATTCCCAGCAACACCAAGTTGCCACTGTTGGGCCTTTGAGCAAGACCCTTAACCCCTAACTGCTCAGTTGTATAAAAAAGATAAATGCAAGTCGCTCTAAATACAGGCGTCTGCCAAATATTGTTAATGTGTAATGAAAATCCGGTTTAATCCAACCAATCAGAATGAATCACAAAGCTCCAATTACCCGTTCTTAAATAACAGTTCCAGTGCTAATTATTGATTAGAATGTTTTACTTTGGATGTTAAGACAGACATCACACACTTAAATATGACAATTATGTAATGTAGCAAAACATACAAAGGAAATAAACAAATAAGAAGAATAAGAGGCTAAAAGAGCTTCTGCCAGGTGATCTGATGCCTGCAGTGACGTAAAACACGTGGTACATGTAACGTCCCTTACACTTAATTACGTCACAATGTGGTAACTGCTTGGTGGTGTGTGGAGGTGAAGTTCGAAAAATACACACACAAAACAAAGTCAATTACGCTTTTCAAGAAAAAACGAATTAAATACTTATACATATATCCCAAAATGCAATGTGTTTTACACATAAAACAAATGTAACATTTATAAATTAATAGTTTTGTATTGATTTAACCGGTCCGATGGAGACGCCCAGGCTGAATCATGCACAGACACCGGCTGAGTCAACTGGGCTAACAGCGCTCAGGCTAGCTGGACATGCAGAACTAGCTTACTTACATATTTACTATATATTTTTATTTTAAATAGCTAAATAAATCACTAAATAATTATTCCTGGCCTGCTTGGAAACTTTAAGAGGAGAGAATATTACTTTAAAGGATGACACAGTGTCTCTGTGTGCTAGCTGTTTACCTTCCTGTGCTGTTAGCTAAACCCAAACACCGGTTACACACACACACACACACACACACACACACACACACACACACACACACACACACACACAACACACACACACACACACACACACACACACACACACACACACACACACACACACACTAGCAAGCTAATGGCTACAGAGCTTGGAGGAAAAAATAAAACCCACCATCGTACATATCGAGGCGATCTTTCGGACTGTCATCAGTATTTCCATCCGCCTTCCGCCATACTGGATCAAACCCCAGCTGTTAAACCGTGGCAGCCACAAAAGGCTGGATTTCCGGTGAAAATTCTATTGCCTGTCCAGCAGCTGGACACGGACCGAGGAGAAGCCGCCTGTCACTGCAAAGCCCTGCGTCCCTGTCCGGTACGCACCGCGCATGCGCGGAATCTCCAGCCATGCGCAGTACACAAGTGTGTCTGTTCTTACAAGGAAGCGGGTGACCAGCACATGTAAAAATTAATTCAACTGTTACGTTAAAATGATGTTTTAGTAAAAATAATACGTTAATGAACATTTCTAATAAAAGATAAAGAAAAATATGGTGGTAATAGTGGTAACACAGTGGTTTAAGTGTTGGACTGCTAATTAAAAGATCAGGGTTCGATTGCCACTGCTGGGCCCCTGAGCAAGGCCCTTAACCCCCATTTGCTTATTTGTATAAATAAAATGAATGTAAGTCTCTTTTTATAAGGGTGTCTGCCAAATGTTGTAAATGTTTTAATAGCATGTCGGTCTTATAGTCTGAAGCTAAAAGTTTCATCCATCATCCAGTCCATAAAATTAAAAAAGTAAATCATTGATATTAGACTAAAACCTGCATGATATCACTGGAATATATTTTTACATATCACTTTTAATATAACAAAGGTTTTGCAACCAACGAACTATTCTGTAAATAAATCGATCCAGCCCTTCTTTACGACAGTTTAGTGTAGTCACAGTGCATATCACAAGCATTATATTGTATAAAGTGTTTATATAAAAGTGTAATTTTGCTATGCACCTGCCTGCCGATGTATTTAATCACATTCGAGAAACCATGCAAACATCACCGCTTATGGATGGAGATATTTATTTGCTCCTAAATATATAAAGCCATATCAAATTATATTTATTAAAATTAACATAATGAGTAATTGTAGAGGTTTTTATATTATTATATATATATATATATATATATATATATATATATATATATATATATATATATATATATATATATATATATATGGGGATATCACTATGTATGGGGAAAGTGGTGGCTCATGGTTTAATTCCCAGCTGCACCACTGCTGGGCCCCTGAGCAAGGCCCTTAACCCCCAGTTGCTCAGTTGTATAAATAAGATAAATGTAAGTCGCTCTGGTAAGGGCGTCTACCAAATGCTGTAAATGTTTTATTTTTTAATCAATTTATTTTATTTCATTGTTACATTTGACTGCATTCTTGTCAATTTCTGAATGTTTCCTTTTTAATTTATGAATTATATTAATTATGAATTATATTATAAAAGTTAAAAATCCTGCACATGTCCCTGACCTTAATCCCACTAAACACCTTTGGAATAAAATGTAATGTCGACTACACCACAGACCCATCATCCGTCAGTAGTTCCTGAAATTTCTAATACTATGGTGGCTGAATAAGAAAAGCCTCACAGCCACACTCCAAAATTTAGAGGAAAGCATGTCCAGAAGTGTAGAGGTTATTATAGCCTTCTAAGACCCGACCTATTGACTTACGTTCTAAATATAAAAAATATTCATTTTTGAATTATTATTAAATAATCATTTTTATCAATATTAACATTAGCAAAATTACATATTAAGATTAAATGTATTATGTGTTTTGTTAATTTTATGTAAAACATTAAACGTTGCTGGTTACAGCATTATAAACCATTAAAAAACACTATATTCCACCATATCATACCATTATCATAAAAATACACTTGTTTATTAAATGTAAGAAAATTACATCATTAATTGCATTTATTAATAATATTAATAAGTAGCAGTTATGTATTTAAAACTGATATCTTCCAGAATTAAAGACAAAATATAAGTAAAACTTATAACAACAAGAGGTAGCACATGTTTAGGCGTTAAAAATCAAACTCTTAAGAATTGTGAAATATTTTGAACCCCAAAGAAGTAGGAAATCACACAAAACAAAAAGAAATAAAGACATCCTTATATAGAGAGTGCAAAACAACACAGACCACTTTTGCGCATTGATGGCCTGCGTGCAAACTGGCGCAAATTGTACAGGACAAGAAACAGTGCATGCATATTATAAGATTCGAGCAACACATTAATTGTTTATAGAGAAACGATGGTGTGCTGTTTTTTGCTTTATCCGCAGTCCAGTCCGGATGTTTTCGAGTTCCGGATGTGTCAGAGCGCAGGCTTTCAGTGCAGGGTGCTTTGTCATGGGTGTCATCCGCCCCTCAGCCCTCAGTTCTCTCTCGTGGAGCGGATGTAGGTGCACCAGGATCCTTTCTACACATAACCTCACGGCTTTATTGCGGAGACACACTTTCTTGCTTACGATCGCACGATCCTGTTTAACTGCTAACGGATCACTGACACCAGAATATAGATTATAGAATAGTTTGGGAAACATTTCCGCCGCGCGCGAGTTTCTGGAGTGCGTCTGGACTGTTTCCCATTCAGAGGATTTGTCGAGATGGTTTCCTTCATGCGGGGTCAATGTTCTGCGCTTACAATATGAAAAAGACTTTGGATGGCTTAAAAAATTGGAAGGAGGGATGTTTGGGATCTTCTATGAGTTCGCAGGCATTCGGATGAAGTCTCCAGATTTCTAAATGCGTCTTCCCGAGCAGCCGAGAACAATGAGCACCGGCTCGGGCAACTTTCTGCTGGTCCCCATACCGGAGTACACGGGCCTGGACTGTGTGCCGAATAAAAATGTCAAAATAGTCGTTCTTGGAGCCACTAACGTCGGAAAAACAGGTAAATCCTTCAAAAGTTTGAATTATTAGCTGAAACATGTAATAGAAAGCGAACAGCCTTTTTGTGCAGTGTGTGTTTCTCTCGGGGGATTCGATCTGCATCAGCATCTCTCATCACAACCCGTGCACAGTGTGTGATCAATTTCTTGTACACGAGACAAAGTATCAACAAATAACTTGTAGGTGAAAGTTTGTAAAAAAAAAAATTCATGCTCGAAGACAAGCTGTCCTCCAGGGGGCGACACACAGATCGTTTTTTAACATGCTTTCACAGTTTATGTGTAATTTATTCACACAAACTTCTTTTTTCTGTTTTTTGTTTCTTATATCAATCTTTACAGCCCTAATAGTACGATTTCTGACCAAGAGGTTTATCGGTGATTATGAAGCAAATACAGGTAACGCCTACTTACAAACACACGTTCAAATATTCTCTAACTCACAGATCATAAACCAAGTAACCATAACAACATAAATTGTTGTTGGTTATTCTATACTTTAGGGGCTTTATATTCAAGAAAGATCAACCTTGAAGGAGAGCAGGTTTCTCTACAAGTGCAGGACACTCCTTGTGTCTCGCTGCAGGTAATTTACTGCATTGACATCTGTTTCCCGTTTCGCTTTGTATCTTATCTAGGTGTCATGTAGGTCAGGCAGTCTTTACCTCCGGGACTTCAGCAGGCTTCTGATGAACCTTAGTTTGCCGTCAAAGAATGCGGGAGTGGAGATAAAGAGTTTGGAGTCAGAGGGTCATTATACTGAAATGTAGGGGAGTGATTTTAGCTGCCATCACAATTTCCTGCTTCAGACTTCCAGATTTTTTAATACACATCAGTATAAGGCAACAAACAGTATAAGTCCCAGTGCTGCAGGATGTGTCAATCTTAATAATCGACAGCATTTTCTGGCAGTGTTGTCAGCTTGTCTTGTTGTGCTTGTCTTGGCATACTTTATTTTAATTTTTCTTGGCCTGGCTGTGTTAAAGCACAGATAAGATATAGAAACACAAACATTACACAAAAATGTGTAATTTTTACAGTTTTGCTCCAATTAATTTTCACCTTCTGCACCCTAGTTTTAGACTCTAAACATTACTTTTGTTTATTTTGGTTTATGTATTTCATTAATTTCTTCCTCAGGATGATGCTGAGGGTCTGTACTGCCAGGAACAGATTAACCGCTCCATTTACTGGGCAGACGGCTATGTGCTGGTCTTTTCCATCACTGACATGCACAGCTACCGGACAATTCAGCCTCTCTATGAGCATGTACGCCGCATCCACCCGAGCGGCAACATTCCCATCATCCTAGTGGGCAACAAGAGTGACCTTCTGCGGGCGCGCCAGGTGCCTACAGATGAGGGCCAGACCCTGGCAGCAGAGCTCGGAGGACAGTATTTTGAGGCTTCAGCCCGGGAGAACCATGAGGGCGTACAGGCAGCATTCATGCACTTGTGCCAGGAGGTGAGCCGGGCACTAGGAGGGGTAAATGGTGAGAAGAGGAGGGGAGGATTGCACCTTGCTCGGCCAAAAAGTCCTAATATGCAAGAGCTAAAGAGACGGTTTCGACAAGTGCTCTCTTCTAGAGGAAAATCCACAACTGCAGTGTGACGATAATGTAACGCCAGTGATCGATTCACAGGCTGAGCAATCAAAAGATTAACCCTTTAATGTACCCTTAGTATATACTAGGGGGAAAGAATAAACGTTGATTCTGTTTTTTACAATCTTTGACTGGAAGAACACTAATACGTAGAATGATCTAATATGTTATTAAAGTAGCAAATATAACAATGAGAAATAACAATACAAACTTTGTTATCTGTTTTTATAATGTTAGCCCATAACATTGTTACAAATGTTTAAATGGAGATAATATGTGAGGAAAGAATTAAAGGAAGCCTGAGCTTTCAGAAATTAGACTTAAACTTAAACTTAAACTTAGACTTAAACTTTCAGTCGATGCATAAAAAACATATTTTTGTATTCGGATTAACTGCCAATGAATCTGAGTAATTGTTTTCGGTTATAAAGTTCTTTCTAAGATTCCCTGTCCTCGCCTGGCTGATATCCATATATAGGAACGAGGACAAGCATCTGGTGGTTCTCATGAACTTTGACTCATGCAGGCTGTGTAAAGCCAAAGCAGAGATTGAGTAATTCTTTCATATTTCATTCACTCGTTTTATAATTTTTCCTTCCTCACTTGTAGTGGAATCACAGCTGAAAGCTGCTTTCCTTCAACCGAAATACTCTGGAATGCGAGTAATTTTACCGCAATCAGCTTTTGTCCCCTAATTTCCTTCCTTTGACCTTTGATGTTTGACTTTCCTGTCGTGAAAGATTTTATTTCAGAGTGTCTTATTTTTCTTATATGTCGTGTTAGTAAAAGTGACATTTTTATAACTTCGGTGTTGTAATCTCTCTTTCTTTTTGCTCTCAGAAACACACACAAGCATTTTTTCTTGCTTACATCATATATTTGTCTGTATATAAACAGAATATGATTATAAAGATTTCTGTAATCATTTCCACATACATATGTGGTTTTTTGTTGGGCTGTTTGCTGGAACTTAGCGAAAAAGAACAGGATGTAGTTTTTTCAAAATTTTGACCGATTTTGGCTTTGTGTATTATATGAAACATAAATGATGAAACAATTTTTCAATTTTTCTTTTCCTCGTTTGAAGTCTTAAGTTTCTACTCGGGTGCCGTATTTCCACAGACTGACAGAATTGAGCTTGATCATGAACAGATGAGTTAAAATTCGTGCACTGAAGTTCGAGTCCTAGTGAACGCTGTGTGTGCTTCCAGTCTGTCTCACTACAGGGCATGTTCACATTTTCATCTCGCCTGACTGCAGGCTTAAGACAAATATTTATAACATTTGGATTTTCTTTGGATTGGTAGATGTTCAGGGCATCTATAGATTCTTTAAAATGCTGTTTGTCTGTGATTTTTGTAGAACCGTTATCATTTTTATCAGATGATGTCACGTAATGTCTGAACCAGCAGCTCTTGACACTAGTCATTCTAATCCCAGTTTTTTATAACAATACACTCATTCAATCAGTTTTTATAGTAACAGCTTAATTGACAGGGAATGTATAGTATGTCTTCAGGAATTTATGATAAATATATAATATAGTTTAATGTGTTATATTAAAATCTAAAAAACATATTTGATTTCCTGTGTGTTAGCTCTTAGTAAGGTGGCCCAGTAGTTCACATCACATAAAAAACGGTTTTCAGGTCACAACACAACAGAATTAAGCCAAAACAAAGAAATCAAACAATCAAGCAATAAAGTCAAAGCAAGTAACGGAATCAAGTAATCAAGTCAAAAACTGAATCAACAAGCCAAAACACACGGAATAAAGGAATCAATCAACCAAACACAACGGAATCAAGCAAAACCCTAACGGAATCAAGTCAAAACATAACGGAAAAGCATCAAGTCAAAAAAACACAACGGATAAAAAACAATCAAGCCAAATAACAAACTGAATCAACGGAATAAAAACAAAAAGCAAGGAATCAAAACATAATGGATCCAACGGAATCAAGTCAAAAACCAACGGAATCAACAAGTCCAAAGCAAAACAACAAGAATCAAAAGTAAAAACATAACTGAATCAAGCAAAAACACAACGGAATCAAGCAAAACCCTAATCAAGCCAAACCCTCAAAGCAAAAAATCAAGCAAACAAGTCAAAGCATCAAAAACATAAACAAGTAAAAACATAACGAATCAAGCCAAAACACAACGAATCAAAAAAACATAACAAGCTAACAAACCTAACGGAATCAAGCAAAGCAAAAAACAAGTCAAAGCATAATGGAATCAAGCAAAACCCTAACGGAATCAAGTCAAAGAATTAAGTAAAACATAACAAGGAATCAAGTCAAAGCATAACGGAATCAAGCCAAAACACAACGGAATCAAGAATCAAAAAACAAACGGAATAACAAATCAAAAAAAACATTTAAGGAATCAAGCCAAAACCACAACGAATCAAGCAAATCAAGTAAAACCATAACTGAATCAAGCAAAACAAAACCAAGCCTAACGGAAATCATACTACGAATCAAGTAAAAACATAATAGAATACGGAATAACAAGTAAAAACATAACAAGGAATCAAATAGAATTAAGTACAAAAACAAAACAAAATCAAGCAAAACATAACGAATCAAGCCGAAATCAAGCCAAACCATAAACATCAAAGCCCAACATCAATGGAATCGAGCCAAAATCAATCAACAAATGGAAGCCGAAGCATAACGAAATCAAGCCAAACCATAACAGAATCGAGGCAAAACATAACGGAATCAAGCCAAAACATAACAGAATCGAGCCAAAACACAATGGAATCGAGCCAAAACATAACGGAATCAAGCCAAAACATAACGGAATCAAGCCGAAACACAACGGAATTAAGCCAAAAACCTAAGCAAAAGAATTAAGTCAAAACACAACAGAGTCAAGGCAAAACATAATCAGCAAAATAACAGAATAAAACATAGTTGAAACACAATGGAATCGAGGAACAAAACAAACAGAAAAACAACAGAATTGCAAACATCAAGCAAACACAATAAAAGCAAAGCAGAAACATAACAGAGAATTTAAGCAGAAACACATAACAGAATAAAGCAGAAATGTAACAGAATTAAGCTAAAACACAACGAAAACAAGCTACAACATAACAGAATCTAAAAAGCAAAAGCAAAGTTCACAATACAAAAATATTAAGTGGCTACTGCTCTGTGGAAACGCACAATTAAGGACAAATGTTTAAATTGACTTTTAATGTTGTGGCTTGTTTTCGTTGTGTTTTGGCTTGTTTTCGTTGTGTTTTGGCTTGTTTTCGTTGTGTTTTGGCTTAATTTCTTTGTGTTTTGGCTTAATTCTGTTGTGTTTTGGCTTAATTTCGTTGTGTTTTGGCTTAATTCTGTTGTGTTTTGGCTTGATTCCGTTGTGTTTTGGCTTGATTCCGTTGTGTTGTGAACTTATGTTTGCTTTTAAATTCCATTATGTTGTGGCTTGTTTTCATTGTGATTTTATAACATTCAATTCATATTTAAGTTTTAAACTCAACATCAAATTTTGGTCCCAAATACCCATGACTGGGATGATTAGGCGTTCTAATTACTATAACATGTTTTCTTCCAACAAGATGGCCGCCTCTTGACATCATGGTAATGACTTCCTGTGCTCAGATACAGCTTGCTAACAGCAGCTACTGAGACGTGCAGCAAAGTTTATATTCTGAGCTGTGTTTATTACCATACAGAGGAGGAAGGCCAAAGGGTTCTAAATCCCTGTTTGTAAATATAATGTTTTATGTGAGAATTCTTGTCTGGAAGATGTGACTACTCAGCACTGAACTTGTAAAGAAACAGCTGCAGGGGAGGAAGAGTTACAGAGGACGTATTCTCCCCCACTGTGTTATCACCAAGTCAGGAAGCTTGAGCAAACACCTCCCAGTGGAGAGGGCAGAGCAAGACAGGAAGTGGGAGAGGGGGGAAAATTACTGAGGTGAAAATAGAGAAAAAAGAAGGATAAAATCAAGAAACAGATTTTGTAGATGTGGAAGCTCATGATTAGACTGAAATGTTAGGAAAGGTTCTGAGGCTAGTTTCTACAAACCCTAAAGAAATAGTTCTGAGACATTAAGTGCAGATGATCATCTTTCCTCAGCAGCTGTATCTCATTGTTAAACAGACCTAAACTGGATGTATGACGCATAAAGTCTCCAGAGTTGGCAAACCTCACTGATGTCCATGCTTCAATGACATCATTCATCATGACTGAGTTTATTTTATGTTAATAATATATAGTCTATACCGTTTGTGAGTCAGGTTCTTCGAAAGATTGCTTTTCTTTCTTTTTGATGTGTTCCAGATCTTTGCCTTTGTTCCAAGAACAGGACTTAACATCCAAACATAGGAGGATTCATGTGCCTACACATACACACACACACACAGTTTCATTGACACCCTATGCTTAGAAGAACAATTACTAACGCAAATATATAAGACAAAACCCACATGATAAAAACACAGTTTAATTAAGTATTTACTGCCGTAAAATGTGGTAAATTGTAGTATAGTGTAGCATATTACAGTATTTACTGCATCTTACTGCAGCAGACTAAGGGATGAAATGGTGGAGACAGAAACAAAGGAGGTGGGACCGGAAAGGACCCGAGCCATAATCAAACCCTGGTCGACGGAATGCAACAACTTGCGCATGTGGATGCCATTAATTTTTGCTGTAATCTGTGCTGTAAAAGTTTACAGTGTAGTAGAATCACCACAACAGATTACCACATCATTACAATTTACTATCTTCTACTTACTATAATAAGGTTCAAAACACTACCGTATTTACCACAGGAAAAGTTACTACATGGTTACCAGAGGATTATTTTATATGGGAATCTACAGTTTAACTTAGTAACTAAAAGAAGCGGTTTAAAGCAGTTTTCTCTCGGGTACCGCCCAACGTTCCTACAAGGCCATAACTGTCTCGCTTAACTTTGGCTGTAAATGGTGTGGCAAAGCATAATAAAAGTCCTGCCACAGAATAATAACTCCAGTCCCCACTGGTTAAGCCTTGCTCAAGGGCTCACTGGTGGCATCTAGGTGGAACTGGGAATCCAACCCACAATCTTCTGATAAGTCCAACACCATGCCCACAGAACTGACTAACACTTTCCTATTAGAAAATTACGTAATATTGCTGTTAGTTGTGGAATTGGGTCCTTTTGCTTAATAACTGTTTTGATTTTAGGACTGATCTGAAATGAATAAAGGGAATTTGTTTTTCTTTATTTATAGTTTTATGTGTTTTTAAAGTGACAAACCAGTGACATCCTCTGTGCTGGTTTGACTACTCAAAACAAATTGTATAAACTATGCATTTGGCATTTACTGTTTTTCCTGCAGGAACATCATAGTCAAAAATTATTTTTTTTCTGTCTTCCCTCTTTACTTTCTATCTTTCTTACACAACTTTTTATTTGCCTGTTATCTTATTTTTATTCATTCATCCATTCATCAATTCATCCATCCATCCATCCATCCAACCTTGTCTGCTTCTTTTTAATTTCAAATATTTTTCCTCTTTCGTTCCTTCTTTATCTCCCTCTCTTCTCCTTTCTTACTTAAACATTTATTTATTTAGAATTGACCCCTGCTCCAATCCCAACAGCATTAGAAATTATAATTAATTTTAATTCTACCCTAGCACACTTGTACTACATGATCTGATTAAGAGTCACTGACAAAGTCTTTTTTAAGGTGGCTGTCAGAGATTATCATCATTTACAAATACTTATTTGTAGCCCTAATACATTTTGCAGAGCTTTTGTACAATCATGCTATAAGAAGGCACAATATTTTTTACTGAATGATTAAAAGTATGAGGTTGCTCTTATATTTAGAGAAAACGAAAGAGACTGGACTTCTATTATTAAAAAGCAACACTGAAAAATATTTATTTTTTACAGATCAGGTTTTTTTGTTTCTTTCACACACGTCACACGTTTGGCAAATATAAATCGATATTAATACATAAACTATATATATATATTATATATATATATATATCCATACTTTTAAAACAAATACTGCACAGATGCTACAAATATTCAGTGACCTTTAATAGCCCTTAGCTTCCTAAAATGATTGTACTTGGAACCTAAAACATACTCACATTAAAAGAAACCTCAATCAGAAGCAAGTCTTTTTTAAGATTCTTACCCAATATGGTCACTGGTTGCTGTGCTAATGGAAGACATTCACTACAGGCAAAAGGGTCAAGTTTCATCTGTGATGAATTTTAATAGCAGTAAATTTGTGGTGAAATTAAACGGACAGAAAAAAGGGGAGAGACAAATAAAGAGATAAAGAGATGACTTCATTTCTATATCTCTGTATATCTTACTATGAAGACATGGAAACACTGCAGCTGTGGCACAAGCATATCTTTTTTTGCAAGAAAGTTGAACGTTCTCTATGGGAAATGTGTAGTAAAGGAATGTATTTATGTAAGGATTTGGCTGGGTTTAATAAAGAGAAAGCAGATATAAAGTAGCAGTGTAAAAAATCCAGATCTGCGGTGCATAAAGGGTTTTTTTCTGTTTAAATAGTAACAATGTTCTTGCTTCAGTAGATTTTATGTTCTTAAATCCAGAATTTCGGCATCAACTTAATTGACCATGACATATTTCCGGTTGAACCACCTAACCACATCACACAGTGCAAATCTGTATTCTACTGCCTCCAGTCTGTATAACAAAGCACTGCATGTAGATTTGAAAATATACTCGCGTCTAATGTGGAATTCTATGAATTCCAACTGCCCTAAAAATTTCATCTGATGTTCACCTGAGAGTGAAAGAGAGAGAGAGAAAGAGAGAGAGAGAGGGAAAGAGAGAGAGGGAGGGAGGGAGGAAGAGAAACATTTCCATGTAAGAAAATTGTGTTAAAATTTTGCAAGCAAAACACAAGCATATATATAGTATATATATATATATATATATATGTGTGTGTGTGTGTGTGTGTGTGTGTTACAATATATAATCTAAGACTTTGAGTGATTTGTAATGCCTGAAGTTGACTGAAGTCTCAGAAGCAGCTTATGTTTTGACAGGCCACTGCTGATAGATAATCATGAGTTGTTTTGGACCAAATTGCTATCACCCACAGTAAGACACACTTAGCGACCTGCCAAACATTGTTTCTACACCAGCTCTATCCATATTCCACAGCTAATAGGTCTGTGTGGCATGCCTGCCTCCGTTAGCTTTATAAGGACATTGAGGTTTCGGGCAGTCATGTTAGTAGGCCATCTGGTTCTGCCTTAAGTTGGTGATTTCGTATGCTCCTCAAGGAATACACTTAAGATGTTTCCAGAACAACTGTAATAATAAATACTACCAGGATCATCGGGTTGTTCCGGAGGATTAACTCAGCCACAAGACTATTCCAAAAAACCCCATCTTTTTTTTATCATCTATCTAATTTAGATCATTTTATAACTGATCTAGCTTAATACATACCCTATTATCTATATTTTTAAAAATATTATAAATATTGTCTTATTTATATGAACATTGCAATTTCAAAAACAATGCCATTTTAAACTCTAATCTATGTTATACAGGAATCGGGGAGTACTTCGAGATGAATATCCAAAAGAAAGGAATCAGTTGGCTGAAAATTGGATTGATATAATCTTCAGGTCACTCATTTGAGGTCGGCTATGCCGTCACTCCAGGAAGAGGAGACTAGAAGAGGATTAGAAATGTAACCTAATGTTGGCTGGAGCCCCAGTAGGGCCTCTGCTGTATCAATGGCTTCCTTCAGGATATCGTTTTGTTCCTATAGTCCATATTTATATTTATAATAACTTCAGATCAAGATGGTTTCTCTTGAATTTTAGTTCAATCGAAAATGTTGGTGGGCTGCAGGTTTACTTTTCATGGATGAGATGAAACCGATAATCCAAATTTGCTTTAATAAATAGAATTGGTAAGTAAACACCATTTGTATATTTATGCTAATATGTGTGTGAGTGAATAAATTGATGATCGTATTTAACGGATCAGTGGTGATTTAATTAGCAATCACCAAACCAAGGAAGTTCATTTTGGTTAGCAACCTCCAGACTTTGAACATAGTGATTGGTGTATAAATGTAAACCCATGTCTAGTAGGAAATCTATCATTAGATTTGATGCTTTACTATAACATTTAAAGGGAATTAACAGGTTTAATGTGTATATATTTACTATCTTAAAGGACTTTGCTGAAGAAAGATTAATATAAACTCCACAGACACAATTAGATAATCCTACTGTAGTTATTGCAGTCTTGTAATTACTGTAGTTCTGTACTAATCAGAAAACCTTTTGAAATAAATGTCTTAAAAACTCTTTAAAAAGACAGTGCTTAAACTTCAACCTCTTAAAGTGTATTTTCTGTTTGCTTTGTTACAACAAATCAGCTAAACCCTGAAATAGTTCTTCTGTTATTTTTTAAGTATTTAGTATAAGTATTTTTTAAATGTAATGTCTGGCAGTATGTGGTTATAGAACATAGTGTCCACTTAAAAGGATTTTGCTGATCCGATTCTTACCCTTAATCCCTATAATGACCATTAAAAGGATCTGGAATGTTTTTACAGTATTATAGATAACAGTTATAATCTCAAGAAAATTAGCCACGTATATAAAGCTATTTTATAAAAAATACTATCACTATGATTTTTTTTCTTGGAACAGAAGTATGGATAGGGTCCAACGATGACACTTCTAATGTGACACTTAGTGGGCTCCGGAGCACCCTTACTGAGCCGTAGCCCTGAGATGCGACGGTGGCTCTGTGCCTTCTATAACTTACCACCAGAATGGGCCAGCCAAGGACTTCAGGCCAGTGATCATCGTTCATCCTACCTCCATCAAGATGGTTATCGTTCCTTACATTTAAATTTACGGTATTTGACAGACGCCCTTATCCTTCTGTTCAGCATTGGGCAGACGCCCTTATCCTTCTGTTCTTTTTGGCACTTCTGGGCCTCTATTATCCTGTTGTGCATCCTTTATCCTGTGTCCACTGCTGCTGCTGTCTTTCGAGTAGGAGTGGTTGGGCCTTGGTCCTGTGACCTACTCTTTGCCAAAGCTTATCCCAGTGCAGCAGCACAATTAGCTGTAAGTCGTATCAACCAGGACCCATCCCTCTACCCTGGGGTTACTTTTGATTATGTCATCTTGGAGGAAGACTGTGAAACATCTCAGGCTATTTCTAACTTCCTTGGCTACTATATGCGGGCATCTGCATTTGTTGGGCCTGTCAACCCAGGTTACTGTGACACAGCATCTCTGTTGGCAAAAAACTGGAACAAAGCTGTCTTTTCCTGGTCATGTATTAGTGATGAGGTGGAACCTAAGCGTAATCAGCCCACTTTTGTCCGCACTATGCCCCTACCCACACGTGTGTTGCTGCATGTCATGCAGCACTTTCACTGGGCTCATATTGGTATTGTTTCTTCGGGTGATGACATTTGGGTAGAGACTGCAAGCAAATTAGCCAACACCTTGCGTGGCCATAACATGCCTGTTGGCATAGTGTCATCAATTGGGAAGGACCTGGTCAGCATGCGCCAGACCCTTGCCAAGGTCAAGAAAGTAAAAAACCTACGCTGTAAGTTTCTGTAAATGTTCCACTTGTAAAAATGTACAATAACAATGCTTGTCATTGGCTTCTCTTGCCAGTTCTCATTCATTTTATCTCTCTCCCCTCCTTCTAGTGGTCATTCTCTGTATGCACTCAGTCTTAATAGGGGGTAAAGATCAGCAGATGCTTCTTGAGATGGCAAATGATATGAAAATGACAGAAGGTTCCATGGTTTTTGTGCCCTATGACACTCTCCTGTACAGCTTGCCCTACCAGGACCTTTCTCAATACATCCTTCCCAACAGTAGCAAACTGATGCGTGCCTATGATTCTGTGCTTACCGTTACTGTGGAGTCTCCAGAAGGGCACTCATTCTATCAAGCTTACACTGAGGCACAGACCAGCAGAGAGCTTTCCAAGAACATTAAACCCCATCAGGTAAGAGGACAAGAAAAGTATGTGAGTTGAAATATGCTAATAAATCTAAGGAAGTGCTTGTGTTTATATGAACATTTTCAGCAAATAAATGGTTAAGCATCTACTGGAATTTTGCATACCTGTCATCTAACAGAAATTCAAAACAAACCAAGTATATCCTATTGTCATTCTTACTAATTCTGCTGGTGAGCCAAAGGGGCATGTTGGAAGGGTCTTAGTTAGCTTTAGTTGGTTTTTGTAAACAAAAATGTGTTTATTATCAGTATGATAGATGCTTTAGTACTTTTTAACCAAACAGCAAAAGGGAACAACATTTGGCAGACACCCTTTATCCAAAGCGGCCTACATTTATCTCAATTATACAACTGAGCAATTGAGGGTTAAGGGTCCTTGCTCGAGGGCCCAGAGGTGGTAACTTGGTGGTGCTGGGAATTGAAACCCAATCTTTCAGTTACCAGTCCAACACCTTAACAACTGTGCTACCACACAGTTAGATATGGTTGCTATATTATTTCCCTGTAAAAAGCGGTACAGTTTGATGTTAAGTGGCGCCTCAGGATATGAAGACACTTCTAGAAGTTTGTCAACATTTACAGATAGAATTTTGCCCCTTGGTCACTACCTGTATGCTGACTTGTCACCAATGTAGTTAATAGGTAGGTCTCACCATGTATTTTTATTAGGAAACCTGGTGATGCAATTTAAGGCAACCTTAATATTTATACTTAATACTAAAATGCTGGTACTATAGCTTTTTTATGGGACAATTTTATGCCATGGATGACTGATATATAAAGTTTTAATCCTACAGGTGTCCCCTCTGTTTGGTACCATCTATTCCTCTGTCCTATTTATGGCTCATGCCATGCAGAGTTTGAAAGCGTCAAGACAATGGATGTCCAACGATAATCTGGCCCAGCATGCACGTAATCTGTCGTTCAAGGGTTTCAGTCACCCCATCCACACAAGCCATTCAGGCTTGGGTCTTCTGGACTATGTTGTGCTGGATACAAATGGGTTGTCATGGGAAATGAGGCCTTGCTACCGAATAGAAATGGAGACAGATACAGTACACTTTCTTGGTCAGTCCATTCACTTTCCCAAAAATGGACCACCAGATGCTGACCCCAGATGCTGGTTCACACAAGGAATTATCTGTGGTGGAGGTGGGACGGCCCACACAAACACACTCAAAAACACCGAGGCATTTATATAATGGATACACCGATAACTTGTTTAAAAAAAATTTTTTTTCATTGTTCAACAGGCATGGATCCTTACCATCTGATTATTTTCTTCAGCTGTGCCTTTTTACTAATCTTCTCTTTTATTGCATCTTTTAACTTTATACGGTAAAACTATGTTATTATATACTTATTTTTTTGTATAAATAACATCAGCAGCACTAACATTTACTCATCATGTCTCCTAGACGGCGACTCAATCAGATACAATTAGTCCGAGGCCCAAACAAAATCCTACTGACCTTGGCTGATGTCACCTTCATCAACCCATCATTGAGTAACAAGGTAATTTTTTCATCACCAGGTGATTTTACATATACCCAAACAAAAAGTATACACTTATAACAGACATTTTTTAAATGTAGAAGTTGAGTTTGGAGGAAAGCAAAACCAGTGATACCAGAAAAAGCATGTCAGACCGCAGCCACACGTCTCCATTTTCTAGTCAGTCTCCAGCCACCTATGAGAATTCAAATGTGGCCATCTATGAGGTATGACATATTCAGTGAATATTTTAGAAAACTTAACAGGAACTATTTAAATCTTTTTTTCTACTGTTTTACAGGGAGATTGGGCGTGGCTAAAAAGACTTCCCCATGGGAAGTTTCGCTGTATCAACCCCAGTACCACTGACGTATTTGAAATGGTGAGTCAGTGCTAGATTGTTTTATTTTAAATCATTTCTAGCTTACATTTACATTTATAGCATTGGACAGATACCCTTTTCCATACCGACTTACATTTATTTACCTTATACAACTGAGCATTTGGGGTGTAAAGCTCTTGCTCAGCGGCCCAGCGGTGGCAACTTAATGGTGCCAGGAATCGAACCCCGCTCTTTTAACACCTTAACCACAGAACATACATGTTACATATATACATTACATTGGTTTTTTAGGAGGGCTTTGTCTTTAGAGAGAGAGAAAAAAGTTGGATCTGGGAAGAGCCACAAGCCAGAATCACAGCTGGAGCACAATAGCGCAATATATGTCGGCGTGCTACCCACTAGGCTTAACCAGCCTAGCGCTTAAACCGTGCCAACCGTTTAGGCTTCCGTAAAGGTTTTTTCTCACACATTAAGCAACGGTTGTGCATTTTTGAGTGAAGACGCACATATGGGTCAGAGGGTCAGATATCCACAAGCATTTGGTGTTACAAGTGTATAAAATGTAGTTTTGCATATTATTGAAAACCAAACAAAAAAGATATTTACAGTTTGATCAATTTACCTTGTCTAATAGTATCACCTCTTAGCAATTCTAAACTTTTAGGACCTTCCTTTTTTCATTTCCATCCTCTTTTATATGGCATTTACATCTATATCTGCAGATGAAAGACATGAGGCATGAGAACGTTAACCCTTTTCTGGGCTTCTTTCACGACTGTGGCATCTTTGCCATAGTGACAGAATACTGTTCCCGTGGCAGCCTGGAAGATCTCCTACATAATGATGATGTCAAACTTGACTGGATGTTTAAGTCTTCCCTTCTGCTGGATCTCATTAAGGTGGTGCCCTTTCTTTCCTCTAAATGAGTGCTGTTTAGGAGAAAGACCATGAGGTCCACCAGAGAATATATTATAACGTATTATATTATGATTATAATATGCCTGTTTGTGTTTAATTGATTAGGGAATGAAATACCTCCACCACAGAAATGTATGTCATGGAAGGCTTAAGTCCAGAAATTGTGTGGTTGATGGGCGTTTCGTGCTTAAAGTAACTGACTATGGCTACAACGAAGTGTTGGATTCCCAAAGGTTTCTGTATATTGAGCCACAGCCCGAGGGTGAGTGTGTGTGTGTGTGTGTGTGTACATTGTGAGCCCTTCTATCTATTCATCTTAGGGATGCAGATTCCATCTTTCTGTACTACCTATATGATCCATGGTGGCTTATGTTTTGTTTGTCAGCCCCTTGAGAATTGTTGAGGGTTTAGGTCTCTTGTCTGGACTTGTTCATGCTTCTCTATACCACACTACTTACATTTGTACATTTTTCTGCTGTTTGCTGATGTTTGAACTCTCTACAGAGCTGCTGTGGACAGCCCCTGAGATCCTGAGAAGTTCTCATGCAGGTCTGAAGGGTAGTCTGGCAGGGGATGTTTACAGTTTCTCCATTATCATGCAGGAAGTGGTGGTTCGAGGGCCACCTTTTTGTATGTTGGAGCAATCTGCTCAGGGTAGGTTCATCTGAAGGTTAATCTATTTTTGAAGATACTCAACTAGTTTAATAAGACTAGTGTTCTTGTTTCTAGCTTGTGCTATGTAGTTACATTTGGTTTTAATCAAAACAGAAATTGTGCAAAAGGTGAAAAAGCCTCCACCGTTATGCAGACCTGCTGTGTCTCCAGACCATGCTCCTCTGGAGTGCATCCAGCTAATGAAGCAGTGCTGGAATGAGCAGCCTGAGAGGAGACCAATGTTTGATGAGATCTTTGATCAGGTGGCTCACCTTTTTGTTCTTCTAATAATTTTTCTGGTTCAAATTGCTCATGGAGAATTTTTTTTGAGCATGCCATCCCTCTGGCAATAGCATGCGAACATAAACATGTGAATTGTTATCTCAAACATCTCAAGGATAGCGTTAAGAGCATGTGTAAAGAAGACTGAATGTTAAAAAGGGTTAAGAAGTCTTGACTAATATAGAGCTGGATTTAATGCATAAGGGTACACATATAGAAACCAAGTGGGAAACTGTAAGCAAGTTATCAAAGCATTTCCAGCACATTTATCACTTTGTACAAATTGTTAAAAAAAAAAAATAAAAAAAAAAAAAGGAAATGAGTCTTCTTTAGGGTTCTTTTAAAAATAATTTATCAGAAATAAACATTCAATAAAATATATATGGACAAGGTTTTATTTTTAAAAACGCTTAGCTGCTATGGATAAAGGATATTAGCAAAACAGAATTATTCAGCAGCAATAATTATTTATTAATTAATAATTAATGAATACTTAGCATGTAATGATTTCTTGGTTTATATGATATAAAATGACTTTATGTTTAAATACAACATACCTAAAGAAGCTATTACTAGGGTTACTTTAAAAAAGGGGGGGAAATCAGATATACCATATTTTTTATATTAATTTAATATTGATTTACCAGACCTTATTGCAGACATTCTGTGCTTTTCTCATTATCCCATATGTCTCTCCTTTCCTTAGTTCAAAAATATAAATAAAGGGAAGAAGACTAACATTATAGACTCTATGCTAAGGATGCTGGAGCAGTATTCCTCAAACCTGGAGGAACTGATCAGGGAAAGGACAGAGGAGCTGGAGATTGAGAAACAGAAGACTGAGAAACTTCTCACACAAATGCTGCCACCGTGAGTAAAACAGATATACACAAATTAGGATGGAATATTTTTAACACAGGATATTCATATGTATAGCACTTTAATCTAATCTAAAGAGCTCAAAAAGTATAAAAGTAAAATATTTTAGTATAATATATGTATTGTTTAAGTCAATAATTAAGTTCTTCTCATAGCTGATTTCGATGCAGATATCGATAAACAATAAATGTATATTTTAATGTTATAATTTTCTGTAGTTTATGCACCCAGGAGAATAGAATACGTAACGTGCACTGATGAAACTGATATTTTACCAGCTCTGGCCCAGCAATAATAGCAAACTTCATTCCTGACTAATGTTTTTATTTTGTGTAGGATACCAGTAATAATTTATTTTAAATTTTAATTACATTATTGATTCAGTCTGACTTGATTGAAATAAGACCAACTGAGCAGGAACCCGCCTAATCTGACAACACTTGGTGGGAACCAGCCCAATCTGGCAACACTGGGCTGGAACCCACTGAATCTGACAACAACGGCCATAAACCCACCCAATCTGGCAACAATGGCCAGAAACACGCCCGATCTGGCAACACTGGTCAAGAACCCGCCCAATCTGGCAACACTGGGCTGAAACCCAGTAAATCTGGCATCAATGGCCAGAAACCCACCCAATCTGGCAACTCTGGCCGTGAAGCCGCCCAATCTGGCAACACTGGGCTGGAACCCACCCAATCTGGGAACGCTGGCTGCAGTTACTTGCACTCAGAAAGCAGTTCAATCTCGGATAAATCAGACTGATTTATTGATTTACCAGAAAGCGTACTTTATCAGATCTATTAATTATAATAAATCTATTAATTACTATATTAAATTGAATTGGAGCAATATATAGATATCGCCCAATAATTTATTTGTCTGATTGTTATTGTTCATTCCTAACTGATACATTATACAAAATATTATTAAATTTTTTGTGGGTAAATAATAATAGTATTACTGTGCATAATTTTGTGTACCACCATATGTATGTACACACACCCACACACATTTCCTCTGCTCCAGCTCAGTGGCTGAGGCTCTAAAGTTGGGAACCACAGTGAAACCCGAGTACTTTGACAGCGTCACTGTCTACTTTAGTGACATAGTTGGCTTTACTACAATCTCCGCCAACAGTGAGCCGATCGAGGTGGTGGACCTTCTTAATGACCTTTACACGCTGTTTGATGCAATCATCAGCAACCATGATGTGTATAAGGTAACATTTGGCTGGACAACGAGAACTGCTGATTAAGACAGATGATCTTTCATTTAATGTATTTGAATATTAGCATAAACACATAATGTATGATGGAATAAGGGCTCTATCTGAAATCCCTTACTAAATACTTAAGTATGTACTATATTTAAGTGAGTACGTACTGCCTGAGCATTAAACAAGTACATTAGTTTAGTTAGTATGAATAAAAATTGGACATACTACATCCACTATGTTGTTATTGTCACATGACCTACTATACAACTATATGTCACAG
Organism: Bagarius yarrelli; assembly: GCA_005784505.1. Lineage (NCBI taxonomy): Eukaryota > Metazoa > Chordata > Actinopteri > Siluriformes > Sisoridae > Bagarius > Bagarius yarrelli. The sequence continues at coordinate 3,219,618 of VCAZ01000031.1, read as the reverse complement.
CAGTTTGCAATGTAACTACAATTGGCAATGTTATTTTCTTTTAATATTTAAAACTACTTTAAGTACTTGAAAAGTAGCACATACTTACATTTACATTTATGGCATTTGGAAGACACCCTTATCCAGAGCGACTTACATTCATCTCTTTTTTTATACAACTAAGCAATTGGGAGGTTAAGGGCCTTGCTCAGGGGGCCCACAATGGTGGCTTGGTGGTGCTAGGAATCCAACTCCAGTCTTTCCGGTATCTCTCCAAAACCTTATCCCTTAGCCACCATTTCCTCCATATGAAAAGTTGTTTTCCCCCACAGTCATAGGATTGTAAAGCATGCATTGTATGCATACTTTAAAACTTTTTATGTAGTATCATTTGCATACTAAAGGTTTGGACATACTATTCAACTTGCATATTATATAGAAAGAAGTATGTGATTTTGGATGGGGCCCACTCCTGTTAATGTTTCATCTGAGAATAAATTGAAGCCAGTAAACACAATAAATGACTTTATCATGTCTTTCACTTTCTCTCTTTCTACTGTCCAGGTTGAGACAATAGGTGATGCCTACATGGTGGCATCAGGTTTGCCAGTACCCAACGGTAACCGGCATGCAGCTGAGATTTCTAACATGGCCCTGGATATTCTCAGTGCTGTGGGAACATTTAAAATGAGACACATGCCTGATGTACCGGTCCGAATCCGAATAGGACTTCATACAGGTCAGACAACTTGTAACTTTTTTGTATGAAATGTTCAGCAGTAACCAAATGTTTCGAGGGTTTTTAAACCTCTATAAATCAGTTGTGAGTTAAAATAAAATGTTCAGTAGTTATTTTGATTATTGTGCACACAGTCGTTTCTGTATTGTGTATTTTCTTGTGAAGGTCCATGTGTTGCTGGTGTTGTGGGGTTGACTATGCCCAGGTACTGTCTGTTTGGAGACACAGTAAACACGGCTTCCAGAATGGAGTCTACAGGAATGCGTGAGTTCAGAGACATTTACTGCCAACTTACAATTATTTATTTTTTAATCTAACAAGGGGTTAAGGGCCTTGCATAGGGGCCCATCAGTGTCATGCTTGATGCTACCAATAATTGAACCGACTATCCACTGATCAGCGGTCCAACATTTTAACCACTGATCTAACATTTTCCAACTCATATTTAAATAATTTAAGGCTTTTCACTTTAGCTTTTGATGATGTACCCCAACCGATGTGTGTTCTTGGATTTCTACAGCATATCGGATTCACGTTCATTCCTGCACAGTTAAAATCCTGATGGCACTGAATGCAGGATATAAAGTCCAGTCGAGAGGCAGGATCGACCTTAAGGTTAGTCTGTTTGCTCAGCGGTTCAATAATACATTTACATTGACAGCATTTGGCAGACGTCCTTATTTAGAACGACTTACATTTATCTCTTTTATACAACTGAGCAATCATGGGTTAAGGGCCTTGCTCAGGGACCCACAGTGAAAGCTTGGTGGTGCCAGATAGGCTGTTTGGAATACTAGAAAAACTTCTGCTCATGTACCGTACATTTTTCTGTAGTTTATAGCTAATGATACAAAAAACCCACCAACCACCAATCATCTCCAAATGCACAAGCACATGGAATATTAAAGCAGATGGGCAAAGCCTCCTATCAATAAATATGAGTCTAAAGCTTCATTAGACATCGCCTGGTTTAACTAGACAGCTAAAAATTAGGGAAAAATCTAATTGGCTTAATTAATTCTATTTATTTATAAACACATTTATTTATTTATTTAATATTAGTTCATATTTTCTACATTCTTTAAATAGCTATTCTGTTTCTTTTCACATAATAAATAATACATCATTTGTCACACTTTTCTTCTCTCCTCCTCAGGGCAAAGGAACAGAAGAGACCTACTGGCTCATTGGAAGAGACAGTTTCACCAAACCACTTCCTGTTCCACCTGAATTAAAGCCCGGGTAAGACAGGGCCACCCCATGGCCTGTGACCTGGAAGTGTGTTTGTGTGTCTTTCTTGTTCATTCCTTTTAATCTATTTTGCAGGCAAATGGCACATGGCTTGCAGATGGAGGAAATAGCTGCATACAAGAGGCGGAAAGCGGAGAAAGAGCTTGCAAAGAAGAATAACTGAGGTAATGTTATGCATGGAGAATGTATAACATTACTGAATGTGGTGTCTGGGAAAAAGGAGACATGGGACACAATTAGCACATCTGTGCCATTATATTTGAATAACATTCTCCAACTATGAATTAACTCAGTTCTTCTACTTTCAAGTTATTCTTCTCGAGCTGTAATTTACCATTTATAACATTTTTTTTTTTTTTTTTCATTTTGACACCAGCCATCATTGTGTGTGTGTGTGTGTGTGTGTGTGTGTGTGTGTGGGTGTGTGTGTGTGTACTGAATAGCTTACAAAGCTGTTTGGTTCAGAAGCTGGCGCATGACATCCTTCAAAGATATTAATGAACATTTTTCCTACTTCAGTATGAAGACTATAATAAATCTGTATTAAACAATGATGTAATCATGTGGGAGATTTTAACCCCTCTGTTTTTGGCTTCGGAAGATGCAGTCATATATAGCAGTTCGACATGCTCTCTCCTTCCAGATGCCATTGCACTCTTCTGCTATGGATAGCTGTGAATGTGGCCGGCTATTGAAAGCCGGAGACCGGCTATGTTTGGCATTGCAGATGTGTCTATTTGTGTTGTTGGTTTTGTTCTATATGTCCTCCTAGTGTTTCAAATATATGTATGTGTTAATGCAGGTCTAAATCAGGGTGTCTACTATGATTCCAAAGGGTCAGTGTGGGTTTAGATGTTCATTATAACCCGGCAAAAGCAACAAAGCCAAATTCCACTGATTAAACAGGTGGAATCCGATGTTGCTAATGCTTAACCCCCCCCCCCATCCTGTTTATCAGTGTTTATTTTTTTCTAATAAGATTGGACATCCCTGTTATTAAGAGATATTTATTCTTAATGCCTCTACAGCTCATGTATTATTATAAGTGCTTAGGCTGATGGTATTCTCTTTATTGTGTGCTGTTTTTTAGGCACGAGAATAAGGATTTTAAGTTGATGCTTCAGAAGGGTTTTAGGTGAGGAAGAATAAGGATTTTAAGTTGATGCTTCAGAAGGCGGTGAGGAAGATCTCTGCCGTGCGTCAGGTGGCCCAGATAAGTCTGGTTGATGAAGAAAACATCATGATGCACCATCACTGACAAGACTTCACCTGTGTTTCCTAAGTCAAGGACATTATACAGTCAACAAACTCCTGTTTGTAACTTTTAACCATCTACTTCCTCTTCTTCTTCTTCTTCCTTAAAGTGGCTTGAGCTCAGGATATTTACTACCGTCTGTAGTTGGGTTGGTGTGTCTCTAAAATTAGGACTGATTTATTATCGAAGCACTTTTTGTGATGCAAGCCAAAGTCACATAAGGAACTAAAATTATCCCCTAGGAATCTATTGCTCAGCAAGAGGAGGATTGGGCCAGCAGCAGAAGATAGATAGTAAAAATGGATTAAGGGATAAAGGACCTTAGCGTTTTCATTTGCATACACAATTTAAACTTTATTAAAAGATGTAAATAAAATTTGGTGCATAAAAATCAGATATACTTACACATGATATTTGTAGAGCTTAATAAAACATTGCACTGTGTCGAAATGTACTGACATGGTATTAGAATAGACATGAGAACATTTGCTGAACTTTCTTACTGTATAGCAGCTAGGATTAGCATGGACTGGTTAGCAACGATGCAAAAGTGTCAATTGTACAGCATCTTTTTTTTATTTCTGTGATGTTAAACAAAAACAACAACAAGATTTACATGTATTATCTCTGTAGACGAGAACAATTTTAGAATGCAATTAGAATTCAAATTAGATGCTAGTATTGACCTTGTGTGCTACGAACATTAACTGTCTCCTCTGGATGATCTGCCACTCTGCAGTGTTTATTTCCAGCCATAATCTGCTACACCTGATCCAGTTAAGCAGATAATCAGATGCATGAGATTACCGGTTGGAATTAACCTCTGTTGAAATTGGTAACATTGAGACAATATTTCAAACAAGCGCTTCCATTGTTCTTTCCTACTGATGGACATATTATCCACCTCCAACATCCACTGAAGGGTTTGGACAGGATGTTTTATTGTGTGTTAGCAATTCAAACAGGACCAAACTGGAGTTGTTGTAGCCACAATGCATTCTGATTCAAGGGCAAAAGAAAATTAATCAATGTTTAAATAATAAATTTGAGAATTTTGTACAAATCTGGATTTTATTTGACTTAACTGATGGTGTGGGCAGGCAACAAACTAAACCATAATACATAGAACAACGCCGTTTGTGGTCAAAGGTGTAAATGCAGCAGATGGTGACCTAAATGTTGTGTGGATTAGGCCAAGTGGCTCTATATAAGAAGTACGCAAAGTGACAAGGTCCCACTAATCAGTTTACACATTACTAAAGCCTCTCTGTTACCCTGTGTGTAGATTATAACACACTCTTAAACATATTTTAGGAAACAATTATATGTGTAAATGGGACAAATTGAGGGTTTTAGGTATTATTAGACAGTTAATACATTAAAATCATTCTGCAAAAACAGGAGCAACATCAAATTCACTGCACTTTCAATCAATTAAAAGTCTAACAAGTCTTCATGCTTTCAGATAATTATTTCTTACACTATTAATACCTGATATATTCAAAAATTACTCCATTCTACAAAATATACTTAAGGCTATAGCATGCTTTCCAGACTGTTTTGGCATTGTGAGACAAGTCAACAAGCTATTGTCATATAAAACACATCTTTTCAGTGCACTACAGAGTATAATGTTGCTGCAAAGAGACATAAACCATCTGGATAACCCATGTTCTGCAGTTCTTCCTGCTCTACTTACTGCTGATTAACTGTTTCAGGTGTGTTCAGTCAATCAGAAAATGTAAGATACCATCTCAGACGAGGGTGGAGTGAGGGAAGACCTGGTGATTCGGTATATCCAACCCTCTGATTGACTGAACACACCTGAAGCAGGTAAGCAGTTGGTCACCCAGCCGTGATAAACACAAAAATTGGATGACCGAAGACAGTGCAGTACATTACAACAAACTACACTACTCTACAGTACATTACAGTGCACTACACTACAGTACATTACAATACGCTACACTAGACTACAGTACACTGCTCTACACTATACTACAGTACCTTACACTACACCACAGTACACTACACTACACTACAGTACATTACAGTACACTATACTACAGTACCTTACACTACACTACAGTGCACTACACTACACTATACTACAGTACCTTATACTACACTACACTACAGTACACTACATTACAGTATGTTACAGTACACTACAGTATGTTACAGTACACTACACTACAGTACAGTAAACTACACTACAGTACCTTACAATACACTACAGTACACTACAGTATGTTACAGTACACTATACTACAGTACCTTACACTACACTACACTACACTACACTACACTACACTACACAGTACACTACACTACAGTAACTTTACACTACACTACACTACAGTACCTTACACTACACACTACAGTACACTACACACACTACACTACTACACTACACTACACTACAGTACAGTACACTACACTACAGTACCTTACACTACACTACACTACACTACACTACAACTACACTACAGTACACTACACTACAGTACACTACACTACACTACACTAACAGTACACTACACTACAGTACACTACACTACACTACACTACACTACACGTACACTACACTACACTACACTACACTACACTACACTACAGTACACTACACTACACTACTACACTACACTACACTACACTACACTACTACACTACACTACACTACACTACAGTACACTACACTACAGTACACTACAGTACACTTACACTACACTAAACAGGACCTACACTACACTACAGTACACTACACTACAGTACCTTACACTACACTACAGTGCACTACACTACACTAAAGTAGTGTACACAAAGCAGTGCTGACCAGTATACAGTTCTGTAGCCAGGCAAAAAAGGTAACATTACCTATTAACCAAAAATAGACTAAAAATTAAATGGGTGACGTTTATAAAAAAATGTCGTATTGATTAACACACCAAAATACAATAAATAACTTTAATTTAATAAATAATAGGATGACTTGAATGTACATATGTTTTTTAAAAATATGGCCACAAATATTGTTTGCATTTAAATTTAGATTTATTGCTCACAAACACAAACATACAGAGTATAAAAAAGGACTGAAATGCTTTTTTTAACACAGTCCATGTATAATTATTGATTTGAGATTTTTAAAAAGAACAGAAAATAACGAAATAAAACTAAAAAGCAATTAGCTGTACAATAAAGTGAGAGTTGTATACAATAAAATGAATAGACAAAATAGTAGGAAAAATATTGTGAAAGAGGCTACAATGACGGTTATATTGACATAAACGTGATAGATCTAAATATACTATTATTTTTTATTAATTAAAAGAAATGAGAAACAAATGTAAAATTGGGGTCATTCACATCATCTTCCACTTGAAGGAGCAAGTGAGTCATCATTCAAAGGGAGGTACACATGCTGGCTTTCAGTGTAGATTACTGAATACCCTATTACCTGTAATAAAGTACTAAACAATTATAGAAAGATTATTTTCGAATTACCTGATAAAACTTAATTCACTTTTCTAGAAAGGATTTTAGAAACTATTAAAAAATTAACCCTGTTTTAAATGGGTCATTTTGCCTAAAAACATTGTTTCTATCTCTGTATGTTTACTAAAAATGTATTTAAGTAATATTATGTCACCTGCTAATAAATTAATCAGAAAGAAAATATTCTGTAAATTAAAACATTATTGACTGTAATTGGCTAGAATGAGACGAGCTAAACTGATTTGAGGCTACTTTTACCTAGAAGCAATAAATAAGCGGTAAATAATAAATAAATGGTTTACTACTTGGATACAGATAATAGATAATTGTTAATAAGATAAATATAATAGAAATAAAATAGAAAGTATTGTCAACATGCCTATTTACATTAGTTCATAATATTTCTTTGCTTAATTCACTCTACTGTAACATTAAACCGGGTCATCAAGTTGAGCTGAAAATGACTTGTTGCTAAACTGGTCAAATTTTATATATATATATATATATATATATATATATATATATATATATATATATATATATCAGTCCTTTTTTATACTCTGTATGTTTGTGAGCAATAAATCTAAATTTAAACGCAAACAATATTTGTGGCCATACACACACTGCTCAAAAAAGGGAACACTAAAATAACACATCCTAGATCTGAATGAATGAAATATTCTTATTAAATACTTTGTTCTTTACATAGTTGAATGTGCTGACAACAAAATCACACAAAAATTATCAATGAAAATCAAATTTATTAACCCATGGAGGTCTGGATTTGGAGTCACACTCAAAATTGAAGTGGAAAAACACACTACAGGCTGATCCAACTTTGATGTAATGTCCTTAAAACAAGTCAAAATGAGGCTCAGTAGTGTGTGTGGCCTTCATGTGCCTGTATGACCTCCCTACAGCGCCTGGGCATGCTCCTGATGAGGTGGCGGATGGTCTCCTGAGGGATCTCCTCCCAGACCTGGACTAAAGCATCCCAGGACTAAAGACATGATGTCCCAGATGTGCTCAATTGGATTCAGGTCTGGGGAACGGGCGGGCCAGTCCATAGCATCAATGCCTTCGTCTTGCAGGAACTGCTGACACACTCCAGCCACATGAGGTCTAGCATTGTCTTGCATTAGGAGGAACCCAGGGGCAACCGCACCGGCATATGGTCTTACAAGGGGTCTGAGGATCTCATCTCGGTACCTAATGACAGTCAGGCTACCTCTGGCGAGCACATGGAGGGCTGTGCGGCCCTCCAAAGAAATGCCACCCCACACCATTACTGACCCACTGCCAATCCGGTCATGCTGGAGGATGTTGCAGGCAGCATAACGTTCTCCACGGCTTCTCCAGACTCTGTCACGTCTGTCACATGTGCTCAGTGTGAACCTGCTTTCATCTGTGAAGAGCACAGTGGCGAATTTGCCAATCTTGGTGTTCTCTGGCAAATGCCAAACATCCTGCACGGTGTTGGGCTGTAAGCACAACCCCCACCTGTGGACATCGGGGCCTCATTACCACCCTCATGGAGTCTGTTTCTGACCGTTTGAGCAGACACATGCACATTTGTGGCCTGCTGGAGGTCATTTTGCAGGGCTCTGGCAGTGCTCCTCCTGTTCCTCCTTGCACAAAGGCGGAGGTAGCGGTCCTGCTGCTGGGTTGTTGCCCTCCTACGGCCTCCTCCACGTCTCCTGATGTACTGGCCTATCTCCTGGTAGCGCCTCCATGCTCTGGACACTACGCTGACAGACACAGCAAACCTTCTTGCCACAGCTCGCATTGATGTGCCATCCTGGATGAGCTGCACTACCTGAGCCACTTGTGTGGGTTGTAGACTCCGTCTCATGCTACCACTAGAGTGAAAGCACCACCAGCATTCAAAAGTGACCAAAACATCAGGCAGAAAGCATAGGAACTGAGAAGTGGTCTGTGGTCACCACCTGCAGAACCACTCCTTTATTGGGGGTGTCTTGCTAATTGCCAATAATTTCCACCTGTTGTCTATCCCATTTGCACAACAGCATGTGAAATTGATTGTCAATCAGTGTTGCTTCCTAAGTGGGCAGTTTGATTTTACAGAAGTGTGATTGACTTGGAGTTACATTGTGTTGTTTAAGTGTTCCCTTTATTTTTTTGAGCAGTGTATATAGTGCACAAGTAAACATAAGAGATAAAGCAGGTATGTGTGATTATTAGAGGTCTATATTAAAAAATGAAAAGTTTGGTCGAAAATGTAATCAAGACGAATCTTTCTGTAATGCTCCCTTAAAGTAAAAAAGGCTAAAAAAAATAACATTTGCCTGATAAATTGCAATAAATGAAGTTTACTTTTTCAACAAAAGTTTTGGAACACCTGGCCCTCACATATATATATGTGCTTATGAACATGTGATAACAGATCCCAGATTGATCAGAAACTTATGCTGAGTTAAGAGGTCTGGGGTGCAGACGTTGTTCCAGTTCATCTTAAACAGTTGAATGGAGTTGAAGTTAGGGTCTGTGCAGAACACTCCAGTTCTACCAGACATCCAATAACCCAGCATATCTATGTGGAGTTTGCTTTTTAAACTGCGGAAACAGTCAAGAAATTATGTACAGTTATTCTACATGCAAAAAATGTTAAAATGTGTAGATTTTAGAGACGTTTTAGATGAAAAATATTTAAACCAATTCTAAATAATAAGTAGTTTCCAAAATACGATATTCTGCACACATTAAGTCCACTTTTTTCAGGTGACGTACAGCCTCTCATAAAAACTCAAATACTGTTACAGAACATTCCTTTAGGGGATAAAACAAGACATGGCTATGGAACACATTTACGCTGTCATTCTGAGAAAGGTGTCGCTGTAAGTTACGGCCTGCCTGGCACACGGTCTGGCACTACTTCTGAACTGAACGCATAGTGGGCAGCACACAGAGTACAGTACAAGCATGCCATGTGTTTCCATTGTGAATACCTGGCTTGAGCACAGTTTGTCCTGTACTTCCAGTGTCTAGTAAACACTATCGTGGTCAGGAGAGCAAAGTATAATGGGATCACTACCCATGTGAAGAAGATCGACAGCATCTGCAGGGTTTTCCATACATCAGACATTTAAACTTAAGGAAATAAATCATTGAAATGGCTTTATTGTGTCAAAACTTTTCCAGACACCTGGATTTCCTGTGGGTTTTTTTAAAAAAAATCTCTTTTTAGATTTTGGTTTTTTTTGCTGTTATAATAACTTTATTGGAAAGGATTTTCATTTGATTTTAAAGCAGGTCTGTGTGGATTTTTGATCATTTATCTACGATTACATCAGTGAGATCAGGCACTGAGGTTGGGTAAGAAGGTCTGAGGTGTCTTTTCCACCTAATTTGCCTTGCAATTTGCCCCATAATAACGGCACACAGCGACAACCTGCATAGAAACTCTCTCTCTACACACACACACGTACTAAAGCATGGTTCAGGTGCAATGTTACTGGCTGCACTACTATGCCTGTGTTAATCACATTTACAGAACAGGTCAATACCGCTACACCAGATGACAAAGAAAGTGTTGCATCACAGAAACGATTGCAAAAAGGCCAACGTTAAAAAAGTGCAATTTTTTTTCACACCCCCTTTATGTTAAAACTGAGATGACTAAAAAGTAAATTGCCGTCGTAATAAAAAGCTTTATATATTTTCATGTAATTGCAGTGTGACTGATATCTTCAGCCTGCCAGTTAGACTGCAACTGAGTTTCTGTACATGTTTTCATGTAAAGTGGAGGAAGTGGTAGTGCAGTGGTTAAGGTGTTAGATTGCCAAATATTTTTATGTATAAAGAAACTGTATTGTGAATCTCAGGGGACATTCAGTACACCTCGCCCTGTCCTGCCAACGATCTTGAGTACTTTTTATACATCAGCTTGCAGATTAATAACCATTATTACAGGTGGTCACATGCTTGTTTTTCTAATAACCCTTTGTAGAGATGTAGGCTACTTTATTGCAGTTTGTATACCATTTTGCATACAGATGACCTCAGCTTTGAGGCAAGAAGTGACTTTAAACTGCCCTCAGATTTATGAGTGACTATTACAGATACAGAAATGTGTGGACACACACATATTTGTCCTCCCCAAACTGTCTTTTTTATGTCTTAGCATTAAATTACTCTTTTACTTGAAATAAGAAACTCAAACACTGGTCCAGCGTGAAAATTCAGCCCTGACATCTGGGATAAACAGTTAGTCCATTTCTCACCCAACACTAATGTCTAATCTTACTAATAAATATTGTGTTTGAAAAGAAAAATCCATAGAGCTTTCCAGAAGTGTGTTTTTTACAGAGCAAAAAGTACGACTGCTTCTAATGTTAAAATAAAAACATATGGATGACATCAAGTGTCCCAATATTTTTGCACAGTGACGTCAGACATAGAAAACGACTATTTTCGTTGTCCACTCACTATCATTTCACTTTTTTTTAATTATACGGACGTAACGACAGACAAAAAAAATGTTTAGAAAAATCTACTTTATTGTGTAAAATTTCACGCAAAGTGAAAAAACAAGTCAAACAGTCAACACGTTGCAGCACGTCTTTACATTTAAACGCTCTTCTCACACACAACAGTAAGGACTGGGAAGATTTCACTAAGACTCATCCTATTGGACAATAGTGCTGTCAATCAATTCCAGCGCCCATATTTACGTCCGCTGAAAAGCAACTCGCAGCACAGTCATTGGTCGGCTGTACTGACGAAAACGCGCATTCTAGGTGAGGATTGGCTTAGGGTTCTGCAACTAGACCAATTATATCACGACATTCGCAGCGTGCTCCCGCCTGTAGTCGGATGACGCAGTAGTCACGTGTTGTTTGTGCCGCGGTCCATAGAGATGTGTGTATAGAGGGAGTGAAAAAGCAGATTGGCAGCGCCGCGAGGATCTACCGATAATAGAAACGGGTAATGTGGTCATGTTGCAGTGGCTTGGCTTGAATTCTTGTCGCGTTGGCTGCTCAGAAGAGCGCATCATCGGAAGGAATAAATTGCGCCGCTGCTGGAGGAGAACACGACCCCCCTCTTTCTCCAAACAAGAATGGGGTCTTATAGCGCAACACTAACGCGAAGATAAACTTAACCTTACATTTACTAACCAAATGGCGAATCTTGCGAATTATTCAGGAGGAAACGCCGCCATGCTGATGCTGGACGCGCAGCAAAGAACTGTAGGAGCTAAACCAGCTGCACACGGCGGCCCCTCCGGCGGGGATCCCCCTTTTTCCCCGCTGAACGGCGGCGGCGGCGGCAGCAGCAGCAGCTCTCGCTTCCATCAACACCAGCAGGCTGCGCCTCCAAACGCTTATGATCAACCGCAGGACCACCACCACCAACACCATTTTGATCACGAAAATTATCAACAGTCTCCGGCACGAAAAAGTCTCTCGTCTTCTTTTAAGCCAGCGCATGAGAACTCCGCTGCTTCTGCTGCTACGAGCCACACACAGGCTACCTCATCTGCCACTGCCATGGCTGTGAACGCCGGCGCCGCTGCTTCAGACGGACTGGAAGACATTAGGAAGTGTGGTTACCTGAGAAAGCAGAAACATGGCCATAAGAGATTTTTTGTCTTGCGTGCAGCGAGTCGTTTAGGGCCGAGCCGATTGGAGTACTATGATAGCGAGAAGAAGTTCCGAAGTAGCCTTCGCTCTGCCGCTGCCGCCGCCGCCGCCGCCTCTACTACCGGTGCTGCTGCTGCATCGAGCACGTCTCCTCCCAAACGTGTGATTTATCTTTACCAGTGTTTCACCGTAAATAAAAGGGCGGATTCAAAGAACAAATATCTAATAGCTCTTTATACCAAGGATGAATACTTTGCAATTGTAGCTGAAAATGAGCAGGAGCAGGAGGACTGGTACCTGGCGCTCAGTGACTTGATGTGTGAAGGTAAAAAAGGCCACTCGGATGCAGACGAGCTCGACGACGGCTACGGTACAGTAACAGTAACGCCAGGTACCGTCTTTAAAGAGGTTTGGCAGGTGAACGTGAAACCCAAAGGCTTAGGGCAAACTAAGAATCTTACAGGTGTGTATCGATTGTGCCTCTCTACTAAAACTATTCACCTAGTAAAACTGAACTCCGAGACTCCATGCGTAAACCTGCAGCTGATGAATATAAGGCGCTGTGGCCACTCTGAGAGCTTCTTCTTTATAGAGGTTGGCCGCTCTTCTTCGATCGGTCCTGGTGAGTTATGGATGCAAGTTGATGATTCTGTGGTGGCTCAAAATATGCATGAGACCATTTTGGATACAATGAAAGCTCTGAAGGCCTACGCCGAGTTCAGACCACGAAGTAAAAGTCAATCATCTGGCTCTAACCCTATGGCTTTCATGACTACACGGCGCCACCTGGGAAACCTCCCACCCAGTCAGACAGGACTGCAGAGGCGCTCTCGGGCCGAGTCTGTTGTAGGCACCCCGCCTAGCAGTAAGAGTAGTGGTGCGAGTGGATACAGGTTTCGCACATCCAGCGAAGGTGAGGGAACCATGAATCGCCCGTTTCGATCAGTCACAGGCAGCCTGATCCACCTCAATGCAGCCCGCGCTAATTTGAGTAGACATGAGAGCAGTGGTGGAGCGGGGACGCGATATGTACGAGCCCCACCAGGTTCCACTTACCATGCACGCTCAGCCTCGCTTCCAGTGTCTCACTTTCCCTCCACCACGAGTCCTATTAGTATGTCCAGTAGCAGTGGCCATGGTTCCGTCACCGATACAAACACCCGGCCTTCCAGCGCTTCCATCTGCGGTTCTCCAAGTGATGGTGGCTTTAACTCGTCTGATGAATATGGCTCCAGTCCTGGAGATTTTCGCTATTTCAGAGTACGAAGCAACACACCTGACTCTCTAAGCAACACGCCACCTATTCGTGAAGAGCACTGCCTCAGTTATTACATGGCTATGGGCTGGAATCGTGACATGTTTAGCGGGAGTGCTGGCGAGGCTTCCCGTGATGAAACTGCAGATGAAGATTCACGGCCGTTTAGACGGCGCACTCCATCTTTTTCCAGACAGGTGGGAGCTGGTAGTACCGGCAGCGTAGCTGTTTACCAGAAGATGACTCAGACCAACTTCTCGCTGGACGAGGCTGCAGCTGAGGACGGTTTTCTGGGCAGTAATGGTCAGCTTGCCTCCATCTCATCATCACTTCGTTCTGATTATAGCTCTAGCTCCGAACACAGCCAGGACAACCTTCCTGCGTTACGGGCTGCTGACTCTTTTAAAGATGATGGATACATGCCCATGATGGCTAGAGTGGTGCCATCTTCTCGAGATACAGATTACATGCCTATGCAACCCAGTCCTCTTGTCTGTCCCTCCCCACAAATCCAAAATGTATCTTCACCTCCATCTCAGCAGATAGATTCACAAGGCTATATGATGATGCTCCCAGGTGGAAATGGGGGTTCAGAGCCCCCGGTGCCTGCCAGCCCTCACATTGGCTCCAGAAGCCATAGACAAAGAGGTACAGAGCATTCGGAAAATGGAGAATACATGGATATGTCTCATAGCAGACCCATGACAGGCAGAAGGAAATTTTCTAATGACAATTACTACACACTGACTGCTCCTGAGGTACCCAAATCCTACAGCTCGTATTTCTCTCTACCACGTTCATACAAAACCCCAGCAAAACATCGGCATGAGAACGATGACTATGTTCACATGAGTTCACCTTCCAAACCTGTCTATATTTCTCCAAGTACCACGCCCGAGCATAATGGGTGTAGCGATATGAAGCGCCATTCTGCACGTCCAGATTGTCTCCCCCCTAGCAGACGCAGTTTCCATGGGTCTTTACTGGCAAGTGAGATTGTTGAACGTTCCTCCAGTCCTGGAGATTACATTAACATTGAGTATGATGATCAGGCCATATTGCCAATAACTACAGAGGACACACTCACCGGCCAAAACACCCACCGGCAGGACCGGCACTCTCCTTTTCTGCAGGACTACATGAGTGTGGATGTAGATGGACTGCCACCTAAAAGCCAGTCTTCACGTTCCTCACTGGTGGCCCCTTGGAACCCCCCTACTTACATTCGTACCAGTGGTGGCAGAGTCGCTTTGGGACAGCAAGATGACTACACAGAGATGAGCTGTGGTCGGCACGAGGAACGTAGAAGCCCCACAACTCGGCTTCAACACCTTAGTTTTCATGATGAGAGGTATCCAAGCCCCAGCACACCTGCTGAGCCAAAGGTCATCCGTGCAGACCCTCAGGGCAGGCGGAGACACTGCTCTGAAACTTTCACGTCTACAGAAGTGACTGGCGCGAATGGCCTGGACAACAGTGCCCCAGTGTCTAGCACAGTTCCTCAGGTGACGGATAAAAAGCGGCTAAGCTCTTCGTCCTTCGACAGCACATGGATGTGTGTGGAGAATAAAGTAGCAGGTGACACAGAGGAAGCACTGGGTCTCCCCTCAGACCCAGTTGAAGCAAGTGCCTCTTCTGTGAGAACCAGAAGGACTCTACCTGTGGAAGACCAAAATGGCCTCAATTACATAGCCCTGGATCTGCGAGATGATCAAGGCACTGAGAGTGCCAGCGTAGAAACCCCACTTCTACCCTCGGGTGTGCTTCTCCCAGAAAATGGAGAATATGCCAGCATAGATTTCACTAAATCTGAGCGAATGACTGCAGCTTCTGCAGGTGAGCACACTTACTTATTTATTCATCTGGGAATGGTTTAGTTCCCTTTTTTTTCACCTGTTGCATATCTATTATATATATATATATATATATATATATATATATATATATATATATATATATATATATATATATATATCTATATATATATATAAATATATTTTATACAGCACAGTCCATGGTCTTTTATTAATATTATGTGGTAAGCACTTCAGTCACTTAACCTCGTTTAAACCTGCTCCCTCAGGAGGTGTATATGTTTGTGTGTGGATGCACAGCCTCTTAATCCTGCTGCAGTTTAGCCATTAACGTGAGTCCACTTACTCGAACATATGTAGCTAAAACATATGTAGCTTGTCGAGTTGTAAAGATACCGAATGCGAAGTGTCATAAACTCGGTGTGTTATTGTAGTGCGTGGTGTTTGTCCAGATACTGTGTTTATTTATGAAGACCTCATTCCACTCACTAGAGATGACACAGCAGGGTCTGATTCAGATTCCTTTTTGATGCATGGACATCGAGCATGTTTAAACTCCAAATTTATATTGAAGAGAAATTTGTGCTAAAATGTTAATTTTTTTCCCCCCACAACATTGTGATAGTCAGTGATATTGTCCTTTTGTAGTATTCCATGTTGTTCTGATTTCACAAGATCTTCCTGGGACTGTCTAGTGCAGGAAAAAAAAAGTGTGTGTTTGAAAATGAGGGGATAATGAGTCAGTGTTCTCAGCAAGCCCTAGCTGACTCATTTGTTTATCATACAGTTGAGGTAAAAATAAGAAAATGAGGAGCACAAGAGAAGACAGGGAGAGACCCCACCTGTGTGAGTGTGTGTATTGGGGGGGTTGTGTTAGGTTACTCAGTACTTTCATTTCTTGGGAAAATAGGCACCTAAACCTAGAACTGTGTGATCTACTAAACTTTAGCTGTTCTTTTGTGTATGTGTATTTTTATGCCGTGTAATCGGCTTTTTTAACATTTTAGTGATAAAAATTACATTTCTGCTTCCTGTCATGCTGGGCTTTTACGTAAATATAACAGCTTCTCAAAGCTCATTTTAGTATCTGGTTTGCTCACTGCTCATGATTAATCTCGCCGCATTTTCAGGCATTCTTGTGCCCATGGTCCTTACCACCCTTTTACTTTGTTGTGTTTCTGTGGAGTTTAGCCTCTGCTGCTGTGTTTTTGGCAGTGGCATTGTGGCAGCCCGTTAGGGTTTTGGGAGATGTGCCCTCTTTGTGGTGATGGAATGTACATTAGCCGCACAGGAATGTGCCTCTATCACCACACCATGCTTTTCGTGGCTTGCTGTCTGGCATGGCTTTTTAAACAGGACAGGACAGTATATTCACACTGGAGTGGTGGGTTCTTTTTACAGAAGGGGACAGAAACAAGCTATTTTTGTCTCTGGTGTTCTTCCCAAGACAAATTTATTGGTGACTGGGTGTTTGCCAGTGAGCTCACGTGTTTGTTTTGGGTTGTTTAAGGAAGCACAAGTACACAGTAAGCAAGAGGCATGGATGACTAATTAGGAACTTCAAGGTGGATTGACTGTGCCATAAAACTTGAGCCATAGAGTATTTACAGTTCTATTTGTTGTGGCTTCTTAAGCAGTTTGGCTCCTGCATCTATCTATATCAACCAAAATGTCTGCTATCGTCTTGCCCCAGGAATGCCCCTGACTGCCAGGATGGCAATATGTGCTACAGTAGCAGCTTGGATTTGACTGGGCAGGTGGCACGACAGGTTGTGCACCTGCTTTTGAAAATTTCTGGGTAATAAACAGTTAAAGACCAGCCATTTTCTTTAAATTTGAGGTAGCGTGGATTTGTTGGCGTCCTATGCGTTTTCTGTACAACACACACTGGTTTACTGCTTTAGAGGCTTTTCACATATGCAAGCATAATTTAGTTATTTCTAATGTAGACTTGTGAAAAGCGCGTGCAAATAGAGAGTGACCCGGTCGCAACACCCTTATTTTTTTTTTTATTCTCGTCCATGCCGCAACGAGATGCAAAACATGGTAGCGCAGTGGTTAAGGTGTTGGACTGCTAACTTGAAAATTAGGGTTCGATTCCCATCACCACCAAGTTGCCACTGCTGGGCCCATGGGCAAGGCCCTTAACCCCTATTTGCTTAGTTGTATAAAATGGATAAATGTAAGTCACTCTGGATAAAGGCGTCTGCCAAATGCCGTAAATGTAAACGACTCAACTTCTCAGAATGCTGCACCTCACAGTGTGTCATGTGACAAGAACCAACCAATCAGTTTCCTCACCTTTTCCATTTCACTGAAAACTTATCAGTTAAATGAAGAAGCAGCAAGAGTGAAAATCCATTACTTTTGATTCTTGGGGAAAAAAAGGTGCCATATGCGAACCGGACACAATGAGCTACCAAGAAAGAATAGAAAGAAAAAGTCTATATGTTTAAAGCACACGTTATACAGCACGGTATAATTTTTTTTCTTATACATATTAGAGTTTAGTTGGCGTTAGAGCGCACCAATGCGCTGTACTGTTGGCTGAACTGCATGCTAGCCTGGACTTTACAGCTATGTGAAGCGTACTCGCGTTCCTGGAGAAACAGGTGAAGAACATCACAGGGTCTTTAATCAGTTATAGACTTATGTTGTCTGTCATTACATACGCTTGATGGTTTCTTTAGCTACACACTGAAACTTTGACCTCTACTTTCTTTACACACACACACACACACACACACACACACACACTACACACACCTCTGTAAAGAAACCTTGACCTTATGTTTATGTGCGGTAATTAGCGAATCTCTGGCGGTTTCATTATGCACACACGACTGTGCGTTCCACATCACACAGACGTGTCATTAACATGTTGCAAAAAGGCATAAAGTCAGCCTGTACTAAAGTGTACACTAATCAGCGAGGCAAACAAGACTGTGTGTGTGTCTGTGTGTGTGTTTGTTTGTGTGTGTGTGTGTGTGGTGTGTGTGTGTGTGTGTGTGTGTGTGTGTGTGTGTGTGTGTGTGTGTCTGTGTGTGTGTGCTTGCTATCATATGTTTGTGTAATTACTATGTGTGTATTCGTGTGGGGGTGTGTGTTGTTTGCTGACATGTATATGTGTATTGTTCCTGTTGTGTCTTTTTGTGCATGTGTGCGTGGATATTTAATTTCACACACGTGTGTGTGTGATTGATCTGTGACAAGAAGTGAAAAGAACACCTTGCTCCAGAACACTGCATGCTGTGCCTAAGGGTGTTAAGCATATGCATCCGTGGCTACACACACACACACACACACGCACACACACACACACACACCACACAAACACACACACACACACACACGCACACACACACACGCACCAAAAGAAGCTCACTTTCAAGTTGTAACTAATTTTATTTATATATTCACAATGCTTCATGCTAATAATTGTGCCGAGCAGTTTTTTTTTTATACACTTTTCTTAACCGGACTAAAAGAGCAAGAGTGTATTAGAATTCTCACACACCCAGACACACTCCTTATGCTTTGTTGTAGTGTAGGGTTATGTGATGGAGGTAGTATGACCTTAGAATCAAGTGATGTGGTATCCGATATAGCCATATATGTTACATCTTCATTACATTACAGCGTTTCTAATGTGATCGATTCAGGAACAGTGTTAAAGAATTATACCGAATCATACCGCACTAATCTTCTCCACGGCGGCTGTGTGATTACCACACGAAGGAATCTTTCTCTGTACTGAGGAAAAAAACAGATGCTCGTAAAAAAAAAGGAATGTAATAATTACTAGAATTAATTTATAAGTATGGTTAAAAATTCCCAGTAACACAACTGGTGGATCAGTCAGCTCTCCTAATGATAACTTTAATGGTGGTGGTTGTTTTTTTTTCCTGGACAAAATAGTTTATCATCCAACATGTTTTGACATAAGCCTTTTATAAATTCTCTACTGGTGGCTTGTATAATTTTTATGCATGGAGTCTGTTGTACGGCTGCAATGCAGGTAACTTTCAATTAAAGTAGCTCAACTAGACATCAATCCATAATCGGTGTTATACATTTTTTTTTTTCAGCCTTTTCAGATATCGGTTTTGTGATATCCGATCCACCGATTATGGTGCCATCTTGTGGCTATTTTGAGGCACTGAATTATCCCAGGAGAGATAATTCAACTTTTGGGCTTATGAGAAGGGTAACGCCTGACACAGGAACCCTGGATGTCGAGTGTTCTATGCAGGTATACACAGAGTTCAACATGATGCCCTAACAACATCCATCAAAAAGTGGGTTTAAATTATTGAATGTCATAATATCCACCATTTTTTTTTAGTCAATCTTAACAGAACTGGTTGTTAATGATCCTGGCTAGTTAAGTAGTTTATTTGCTTGGCTTTATTTTACCTGTTAAGATTAGTCATGTGTTAATACCCTCTTGTATCTATTTACTTAAAAACCCCATATTTAAACAATAAAACTGTGCCTAAATATGTAATGTAAACATGCATATTATTATGTAGGATTTAAAGTGGGGGAAAAAAAAAAAGTAACCCCTTGTAAAGTTCTTTGTGGAGATGATGTGTGACCGTTGCCTCAGAACTTCAGCTCTTGTGTTGCATGTTCTGTCCACCAGCACTGTGCGAATGCAGCAGAGATCTAGAACGGATGCCCAGTGCTGGTTGCTGTGCCGCAAAATCTGTCTCAACACGCAACATGTGGCAGTGCTTAACTATGCAAATATGCGCATCTGTTGTGCTGCAAGCGCGCCGCAAAATTCGTCATAACCAAATCTACGTAAACGTCAAACCCCCAGAGGCTGCGTGTGAGTGTGGAGCCAGAATTTGCAACAGAGCACGTAGAGTTAGTTCCACGTGAAGGGTATACCTGTTTGTGGACACCTGGTGTGTATCACGTTCTGGGAGCATGTTTGCACGGTCAATAGTGAGTTTCGCAGTCATTTCAGGACTTCTAGGAATGTCTGATTCTTTTAAGTAAGAGGGTTAAATCCCTGCAGCTTTGCCTGCTTTGACACTACAAAGTCCAGGCTGAACACCTGCCTTCTGTTTAATACTCCACCTAAATGATTAACTAGAATCGTACACCCGTGTAAAACTAGCATTTATGTCATCAACTACATAATTAAGGCATTAAACCATCAATAACATTGTAAAAAATAAACTAAAGTAAACAAAAAAGGGACATTTATTATATCAACCATAGCATCAACTGTTAAAGTTTATCGATTGACTGTTTGTATGACTGTTAGAACGCAATCATAGTAAATGTGCAGTTTCACCCCAGGCTTATCTCGAAGAGTAGCGTGTGCATTTATACTCCGATCAGATGGCGAATACCGGAACAGATCGCTTTTAGGGAAAGTGGTAAGAGCTGAAGAGAATATGAAATAGTTTGAAAGACCTTGAGTTTAGACAGTTGAGTGTGTAAGCGGAGTTAATCATGTTGTGCTAAAGCATTGTGCTTTCTCGCTTTAATGACCTGGTGTGACCTCAGTTACTCGAGCTTTAGTGGCCATTATCCTGCTATTAGATTAGAAGGGATGAGTTGGATGTTCTAGTTTCTTCATATTACTACTTTCTGTTTTGGTGCTTTCTTTCTTTCTTTTTTTTTTTTTTTTTTTTTAGATAAATATTTGTCACGCATTATTGTGACATTTTTTTTAAAAACTCTTTCGGTTGTGTGTGTGTTCGTCACTGAGGGTTCGTCATAGCCGGCTTTACTAGTGTATATTGAAGTAGACGCTCATCCTTCTACAAATGTGTGGATTTTTTTCATAAGTTCTTATTTTGCCTACTAGGACATTGTTTGTATTTTAAACCCATTTCTGCTCTCTGACATACGCCAAATAATTTTGTGTTATCTGGAAAAGTTGTTGTTCGGTGTTTGTCTCTGACTACTAAGTGGACGGTTGTAGGTTCAATTCCCCGGATCAACAAGCTTGCCACTGCTGGCCCTTAATCCTGTTCTGCTCAGATATATTGCGAAATGTTGTAAATGTGTCCTGACTAATATGTCAGACTTGACTTCATACATGCAATTATAACCGTCCACAAAGTCATTTTCACCAGTGTAGAGGGTTAAGTAATGTTAAGATGGTCTGTCTGACCTTCTTTTTAGGACAGGGAGTGCAGCCATTGCCAACTGGGACGGGGTAACCCCCAGTACCTTTGTGTGGAACAGTACATCTTAAAATAGGTTCTGAAGTGGAGCTTGCATGGCAGGAGTGTGGTCATTGTTCCAGTAATAGCACTATGCTATTGTGGATATCGCAGTGTGATCTACGCATCAGGGTTGCTAAAGTTATGCAGTGACACCCTGGCAGCCAGGGACAGCTTTAAACTGTGACGCTTTTGCTTCCTGCTCACCCAAAAACCAACACCCACCCTCCCAGACAATCATCCACTTTTAAAATGGTTTAAGAGGATGTTGGATTGGGTTTTGGTTACTCTGCTGCAGTGCTTGCATCATAGCACAAAGTGAATGAAAGGCCCCGAGAAATCCCAGGAGTTTCTTCCCATTAGCCATGGACTCGTATTACACGTTTCCGAATTGTTGCTTTTATTGTGCGCTTTAAAATATGTTTATAATGCTGTTTAAAACACGTACTCGTACCAGTGGCACCTTAAAAGTGTGTCATGGTGCACAAAGGATTCTCGTGTCCAGATGTTTGGAACCGCGACTAAATTTTAGTCATCCCTGTACTGTGTTTTGATATGATGCCTATTCATTTAACCTCGAATTTAACATAGTGATATGTTTAGAAGGAACAATAATAGCACAATTGTGTGCTGGATGTTTTCACAGTACATTGCATAACCATTCCTGGCACCTCCATTCTCCCTGTTATAGCACGCTGGCACCCAAGCAGATCCTGAATAACATCGTGTTACTGGCATTAATGCCAAAACTTTCAGCGCACGTTTAGTTCAGTGGGCCATGCCTGTCATGTTAGCTTAGGTAACCTTTGGTGTGTTGTTTGTTGATTTACAGGGGGGCACTAGGGTCATCTGCCAGGAGTAACACACAGACCTGTGGTGTGTCAGTCTAGCTGGCCATCGCTCACATCTTGTACTAGCAGCATTTCTTCTGCTCCGAAATGAAAATAATGCTTTCATTGTGTTCTTGCTGCCTTTGTTTAGTCAGACAAAACCTTTCAAATGCATCGATTGTTCCCACACGGGTCAAGCCAGGCTAGCTCATGAGGCCACCGACTATGGAAGCTATAGAAGTGAGAGAGAAGGAGAGTGGTGTAAAATGGTTTGAAATGAGATCAGCAGTTTTCTTTGATTATAAACTCTGATGCTTTTTCAGTACTATGGTGAGGTTCGGCTGTCAAAACTATTAACCTATAACCTTAATGTAGGTTTTCTGTTTAGAATATCATTAGTTTTACTGTGTAGATTTACCAAATTGACTTTGTTTAAACTGATTTGCGTTTACATTAATATTAAATAAATTCCTCTGTGTGTATCAAACGACTTCCTTCTCTGATCCCGTGGTTGTCGCTGACACAAATGGCAGTTGTCAGAAGCATAGAAAAATAACTGTGCCTCCCGCTTTGTTCTTGTATTATTAGCTTTTTCTCAATATGTATGTTATGATCTAATGTGTCTGGGACCATGTGACGTGGTATATATCGAATCGTGAGGCCCTTTCCTATACACAGCCCTACTCTTGACACTATCAATTTCGCGCTCATGGTTAAGGTGCTGGACCACTAACCAGAAGATTGTGGGTTCGATTTCCAGCTCCGCCACTGCTGGGCCCTTGAGCAAGACCTTCAACCTCCAGTTGCTAAGTTGTACAAATGTAAGTCGCTTTGGATAAGGGTGTCTGACAAATGCTCTAAATGTTAATTTAGATTACATCATTCGGTAAACTTTCTCGTCCAGAGTGACTTGCGGCTTATTTTATACAACTGACCCATTCAATGTTAATGTTCTTGCTTGAGATCTCGGGGTAGCAGGTTGTCGGTGTTATGAGTTCACTTTGATTCTTTGCACAAGCGTCAAACATATTAGTGTTAAATGCTAAGAACGTTACATCATCACATTATAAACTGATGCTATTTGATGCCATCTGAACAAGATGCTAATATCTCCTTCTGCTTCTTGCACCTTTCTCTGCTACCTCTTTACCAACCAACGGGCAATACTGACCTGTTTAATGGATCATGTGTGTGAATTGATTCTTTTTATTGAATTAGTCAGTTAAAAAATATATATGTATGTAAACCTGGCAAAATGTCTAGCAAAATCTGTCATTTGGGTTTACGAATTTGTCATTTGGGTTTAAGTTAACCTTTAAATCTTGTAAAATTAGAACCTTTGGTCTATAAAATTAGTAGGAATTTGGCTATTTTTAATGCGTGCTATTTTATATTGGGTGTACTGAGCTCCGATCGTGCTATGTGGTTAGAGTTGACTCTCAGACGAACATCAAAACTGATTCTGTTATATGAGCTGCTGGCAATGCAGTTACTTATGCAGTGTAATCGAATCAGATTGCTTCAATAGAAACCTCTATTCAACATCTGATCTGTTCATTTATATAAATGGTAAGGTGTGTATTTGACTTTCAGTATCTCTCGCTTTCTCTTGCTTTTAGTTTGCTTTTGTTTTTTTTTTCTTTTTCCCATTTCTGTTCTGTGTCACCGCTTACATAAGATTGCTAACATCCAGTCAAGCTCTGTAAATTGTAATTAAAATCATTTAACCTTATTTTTAAGGAAATTTTTAATTTAACAGCGAAAGTTAAACAAAGGTTAGGAACGAAACGAGTTGTTGATTGTTTGTATTGGTGACCTGAACTAAATGATCTACATTCACAGTCATTACCATCACTGTGTTTTGAAATGCAAAATAAAAACTTGGAGGAACCACACAAATAACGCAAAAAAGGCCTGTAAAACTCAATACTGACACTTTATTCACTTAGTGAGCAAAGCGGCGTTTCTGTCGGCGATGTTCAGATGAATGGCTGAATTGCAACCAGCGGATGTGCTGATGTCCAATCCAATGATTAATGAACTTGCTAACTCTGATGTCATCATTCGCTCCATTATTTTCTGATGTGTTTTAATAAATGTCCACTGAAAAATGCGCTCGCACACACTTCCCATTCCCCAGGCTATAAGATATGAGAGAAAACGGTTAGAATTCAGAATATTATGCAGC
This sequence comes from Bagarius yarrelli, assembly GCA_005784505.1. Taxonomy (NCBI): domain Eukaryota; kingdom Metazoa; phylum Chordata; class Actinopteri; order Siluriformes; family Sisoridae; genus Bagarius; species Bagarius yarrelli. The sequence continues at coordinate 3,195,021 of VCAZ01000031.1, read as the reverse complement.
CGCTAGTCACACTAAAAGGAACACCTTTAACCGTATTCATTTATGTAATTATTTATTCATTCAGCTGTTATTGTGGCAGCAGAGAGGTGTATGAAATCCTACAGCTTCAGGTCAAGAGCGTTAGTTAATGTTTATATCGGACATTAGAATGGGGGATCTCGGTGACTTTGACCGCAGCTTGTTTGTTTATGTTAGACTGGCTGGTTTGAGCATTAAAGAAACTGCTGATCTTCTGTTTTTCTTACCAGCAAAAACAAAAAAAATACAGCGAGCAGCAGTTCAGCGGGTGGAAATGCAGCGATAAGAAAAAAGCAAAGAAAGCAAAGGTTCACTCTTTAGTTTTCAAATGGAAAAATGTCTCCTGTTTTTTTTTTTTTTTTTCATTCTTCAGTTCTGTAGGTTCAGTAAGGCCACATTTTACAATGCAGGTCCTGATGCCTAATTCTGATTTTGGAACGATATCAGATTTTGTGACTACACACTTGGATCTTGTATCCGATATCTGTATTTACACTATACACTGCAAAACAACTCAAGGTAGACCTGAGGGTTATGACTGTGAGGAAGTTTTCCCATCCTTTATTTGACATTTGACAACACTGTTAATACTGGCATAACTGTCGGGGGGGTGGGGGGGTGTAACTGGAGTTTCCCTCTTTTCCACACTTTACTTCACTTTTAATTAGCTTATAAATGCTGGCGCAGCTTTTTTTTACGTTTACTTTCCAATTAGCAGCAATTGGCAGTTTTACATCAATTGCCTGAATAGGCAACGAAACAAGAAAAAATAGACAAACTCGTTTATATTAAATACAAAACTTTTATTAACATGATGAAGATCTTACATAATAAATGAAACTTGTCTCCTGCTGCTGATCTGTGATGTGATGAGACTGTCGCTTGGCGCTGCATTGCACACCTGCATTCAGAAGAGAAACGACACTACAATTAACAACTGAACGCAGCTCCGCAACGTAGAGCGCCAATCACATCACATCACTTCACAGATTAACAGCAGGAGTCAAATTTCATTTATCTGGTGAGATATTCATTATGGTAAGAAGAGATTTATTAAGTTTCTATTCAAAGTGCCCCGGGTGGCCAAGTGACATAGCCGGTGTTGTGGCTTAATGCCGTTGATAATCAATTGATCCAGTGGACAAAGACAAAATGGTTGTTCAGTATTTTGCTGCTTACATGGCAGACGCATAGCATGTATCAGATTTATTATGAGGCCTGAAACTTAAAATATTAAAATCTGTTCTTTTTTCCTGATTAGACGATCATGGGTCATATCCCATCTGCATCCCATTAGAGAAAAACAAATCCAAAGTGGGCCGTGTAAATGCGACCTGTGTGTATGCAGATTGAGTGTCTATTATTTCTATAGATATAACCCATAAATTAATTTCTGGTTATGCCTCTAATAAGCAGGTACAGACTTTTATTGGTGTTTAACAAAATGAATTCTTTCTGAATCAACTCCCTTAACACCAGGTAAAGACTGTGAGATCTGTAAGCAGCACCCAGACTTCTTCATACTCATGCAAATATATTAAAAATTAGAGCTCATTTATTCCCCTGGGTGAAACCTCTACATATACAGAATATTAAATCATATCAAACTTCCCTTCCTAACGCATCTGTCTATGAGGACTGTAAACTAACTTGACAGTCATGTAAGTGGCTTTTAAATGTCAAAATTTTCTGGCAGCTTGCTTAGATGGCCAGTTTTTCATGCATAAATGTTGGAGAGAAGGTTGACTGGCGGTATTAGAAATGCCACACCCTTATCAAAGGTGCAGGAGGACAAAGAGAAAATGCTAACTGTAGCCTGCTGGCACTAAAAATGTTCACTCCACCCTTGCTATCCAAACCCATCCTTTCTGAATGCATGAATGCGCACAGACTAGATGACCAGAGACAATGTTACTACAATAAATCATGTGTCATTCACTAGTGAAAAAACTTTATAGTACAGTTACTAACATTACTAAAATGCTACACATAAAAATAGTACCTGATCACACACTGCTGCTGTAGTTAAACTAATTTATGAAGCTACACAAACTACACAGAGGTATGCAGATACATATATGTTGACAGGCAGGTAGGAAAGCCCATCGTTGGCTATATCAATGTTCGGATCTTGATTAACCGAACATTTCTTAGTTCTACATGTCCCACACAATATATAAGAACATTTAGACCACTTAATGATTAGTATCAGGTTGGGAAGAGACTTTCAACCAGCAGAACAAAAAAATGTTTTTAAAGACCTCCACCTATTGTACCTTTTAATATTCAACAGAACTTTCCCTCAATACAGGTGTATTTGAAATATGACCGTACCGCTGTGCAAAAAGTAACTAATGATTGGAGTCGGAAAGAGCTCTGCTCCTTAAACCTATTGAACCCCTTTGAAAGAAAGCCATTCTAGTCGAGTGCAGGTTATTGTAACAGGAGAAAATAAACAACTAAAAACTAAAGTGTTTAAGGGCCTATTTACACCTGGAACACTTCATGCGTTTGATCTGTTGAAACGTTCCATTGACAAATGGCCACATAAAATGCATCTCAGTGAAACGGATATGAATCTGATCTTCTATTTCCGCTTGAAATGCAAATACACATTTCCGCTGACCTGAACTAGCACACGCCGTTATTTTGCTCTAATTATGTTTGCAAAAGCAGTCAACCAGAAACCAGGTTTGCAACAACACAAGATTATTATGTTTATCAGCATTTTTGCTGTTGGCAGTATTAAACTAGTGGGAAAATGTAGTTCTGACTTATTTTACGGAACAAAACATATTTTACTGGCTATAATGGGACCGGACCTTCAAATATCTTTGTGAGGTTCTTTTAAGGAAGAGGCACACGCCCCTCCGTCAGGCTATACCAATCAACAAGCGTGTTAAAGTGGGTAACATACTTCCATGTGGGAGAAGACAAGCGCTGATGTACGTGGTTTAAACAGACGGATGGATTTAGACTTGTCCAGTTGTGTAGTTATCCTATCATGTAAAAAAAAGCATAAATTGACCAGGTGTAAACAGTCCCAAAATGAAGGAGTGTTATGTATGTGTGTGTGTGTGTGTGTGTGTGTGTGTGTATTTGATCTGTTTGGTAAGAAGGGTTTTACATATTTATCATAAACACAGTATTGCTAAACAACCCCCCTATCAATGTTCCACAAGCACCACTCTAGTCCCACCATCCCGCTAGGACACAGGGAAAGTCTACATCTGGACTGTTCTCTGTTTTGGCACCAAGATAGTGGAATGAACTTCCTAATAATCCAGAGTCCCTGGCTGTCTTCAAGAGACGATTAAAGACTCGCCTCTTTCTTAAATACCTAACACTTAACATTTTATACACACACACACACGTGTCTATGCTTTTTTTTGTAGCAGTTCTTGTTGTTGTAACACATTGATTTGTAATCTAATGTACCAGTATTGCGCTGTTCAATGATGTGACTCAAAGCACTTCTGTACGTCACTCTGGACAAAAGCGTCTGCTGAATGCTGTGAATGTAAATGTTCCATATTAAGTCTTTACTCCTGCATTAACCTGCACCCTGCTCTTCTCTCTCTTTTCTCTGTTCACCTATAGAGTAAAGTCGAGCGGTTTATCTGGAAAGAGGAGACGCCGGAGAGCCACCGCCATCTCGTCACATACCCTGCAGATCCGACTCCAGGAACCTGCCCTTGGTTTCTTCGTCATGTCCTCACTTGAACTTTCTCCCTCTTTCTTTTTTTTTTTTTGTTACAGCACAACCTTCTGGGTTTAATGTTTTTAATGTCGATTCTTCTCTATTTAGATTATTATTTTAAATGTTTTTGATTTTGTAATTGTGCGTATTTGCTCAGCAGTCGCATACACACGGCGTTTACTGACAAAGCCGATTTCACCGATTTAAAAATGCAGTTGTTTTAACTTGGTACGTCAGTCAGGTACATTTCTCATACGATTTAGTATTATCTTTTGGTTGTTTTTTTTTTTTTTTTTTTTTTTGTTGTTTTTTCTTTTTGCTGGACAGACGCACTGTACACACACGCAGGAATTTTTTTTATGGGTTCAGCTCTAAGAGAAATTTACAGTTTGGCTTATTTTTACTGCAGCTGTAAGTTTAAGTGTTAGTTTCCACAGCTTGTGTTTTGAACACACCCGCTATCCCATAATTCCGGTAGTTGTCACACACTCTGACATGCTGTTAAGCTGCATGACCCCTACTCATGGCCCCAGGTGTGACATTCTGTACATTCTTCCTCTCCCCTGTTCCTTTTTTTTTTCTTGGTAGGGAGCACACTGCCTTCTTCTCCTCCCTACTACCAAATATGCAGGATTGACTGAAGGAGCGGCGCCGATAGAGAGAAAGAGGAAGCGTCTATTCTGGGACTAAACAAAATGCCAGATGAGAGCTGCTCCGGTCTCGGAGTTCTCGCAGGGCCAGCTTAGGGTCACGGATAACGTTACGTTAACTGACATGAGTGAAAGCTGCTCACGGGTTTCTCGTACAAGGACGCTCACAGAAGCTTACGTTAATTTGGATCTTAACAGTAAGTGAGCAGCGTTAGGTTAAAACCAGCTTCAGTAAGCCAAGATCTGATCGGTACACTGTTCACATTAGCACACGCAAAACCATCAGACTGGAAATGTCAAGCATTATTATTTTTTTGTTATATATTTTTTTTTAACATTTTATTGCAGTTCTTCTTTTTGTCTTCTCAGTATTGTCCACATGCTTGGAGTGAGTGCCGCAGTGGAACATCACGGCACACGATGAAAGCTCCATCTGTGCCTTACCGTCGTTATTTATTCTAGTCTGGGGGATTTTTTTTTTTTTGTATGAAAGAAAACTATAGAGCGAACGGGTGTAAGAGGAAAAGATGTGTACGATACTTTATCTTCAGTTTGACATTGAGGATGTTTTGGATGATGATAAAACCAAACCACACGTGAAAAAAAACCACATTTTATTTGATGCTTGTACTAAAACTTAAAGCAGACGAGAATCGAGATATTTTTATGGTATGTTGTAAAATTGTTGGTACGAAAAGTTGAAAAATGTGAATGTAAACTAAACCTTGAGTCCTTTAATATTTCACTCCCTTCTGGTTAAGGGATCTTTCACACACACCCACACTCTTACATACCCTTTCTCTCTCTCTCTCTCTCTCTCTCTCTCTCTCACACTTACTTCTCTCACACTCACATACGCTCTCTCTCGCTCTTTCTCTCACACACTTACATTCTCTCACACTTGCATACACTCTCTCACACACTCACTCTCTCGCTCTCTCTCTTTCATTCACACTCACATACGCTCTCTCACACTCTCTTTCTCTATATCTCTGTCTATCTATCTAGATAGATAAATATATAGATATACATCTCTCACATTTCACACTCTTTCTCACTTTCTCTCTCTTATACTCTCTCTCTCACCTTCTTTTCCCCTATTTTGCATTAAATGTATGTGTTAGAAAGCACAGGTCACAGTGACGGACTGTCGATCAAAGTAAACAGGACATAAACTCGCTCCTAATTTTTGTATGATTAAAAAAGATGTACTAGAAATGTAGTGGCATGAAAAGCTCTTTGGATTTCTGGATTTCTCTGGTACAGTTTTTCAGTAATCTGTTTTTCAGACACCTCAGTAACTGGGAGAGTTTCAACACTATTTTATAAATAATGCCTCAAAACTATGTTGAGTACATTTTAAAATTGTGTGTGTTTGAATATTTTGTTGTACTGCAATGCAGTTTTGGGCTTTTTTTCCCCAAAAAATAAAATCCAAAATATGTTTTAATCGATAAAGGATCGATTAGTGATTCGAACAGTGATTCAGCATTAATATGCAAGTTCAGTTTAGTTTACTTTCTGTAAAGTTAGTGTGAAGATTTGATTTGGATATTTTTCTGAATCGCACAGTGGGGAGGGATGTTGTGTGTGTGTGTTTGTTTTTGGTTTTTTTCCTGATACATTAAAGCATTTTTGCAGTTTTGTAAACATTTTGTAACAGTTGCATTTTTATTTTGCTGCTGTTTCAAAAAAAAAAAAGGAAAAAAAGGCAAAGGGAAGAATTTTCTCAATGATCTTCATGATTCCAGCGAGAAGAATGAAGCTGTCGTTAGATCTGCTTTTTGGTTCAGGATATTTCAGGGGTTTAAACCTCCTGCCTTCATTGTTACTCCTGATTTTATGCTTAACGAGTTTAAAAAGGGGGAAAAAACAAAAAGGGAAAAAAAAGTCAACCATTTATGACTGTGTTCACTGTACATACTGTTGTTTCATTTCATGTTGCATTATTTCCCCCTGAGTGATGGCAGACTTTTTGAAGAGTTACATAGTGTTTATATTTATCAGATCTTTTGCTTTGAATAGAGCTATTGCAATAAAAATGTGGTAACGTAAAAGCTGGATCTGCAGACTTTTTTTTATTTTATTGTGCCGTTTTTCGAGTGTGTGTGTGTGTGTATGTAGACCTTTGGTGCACACGGCAGCAGCACAATACATAACATGCAGATACAATTCAAGAGCTTTAGTTAAGGATCACATCAACCAATAGCGGATTGCTTAGTAATATTTTTACCATCACTTCCACATCCATTTGTCTTTTAATCATCTGATTCCAGACTTGTTTCCACTTTTCCAGGTTTGTCTCATAACCTGCAACCATTTTGGCACCACCTGTGCATGCGTGTGTGTGTGTGTGTGTGTGTGTGCCTCAAACCCAGAGGTCCAAGGTCCATTTCAGTCGTAAATAACCTACGCAATAGACTAAAGTTCACGAGTGGAGCAAACAATCAGCAGATTTTTTTTGTGTGACCTCCAGAGTCAGAGACATTTTCCAGTTGTTCAATAACATGACGGATAAATTACCAGTTTCAGCAGACAAAAAAATCAGAGCGTCTATTAAAACATCATCATGTGCACATACTGAAACAATAATATGATTAAGCTTATGAGGTTGAGGATAAAAGAACTGTTTAACAACCAAAAACAACAATTATAAAGGTATTTTCTGTTTTAGTGAAATAAACACATTGCAAATCCAATAATTCATTTTACGCCACAGACATTTGACAACAATTTGTCATTTTTATCCCGTTAATCAGCATCACACTGTTTAACCTGTTTAACCACATTTAAAACCAGCTGCTGATTAACGGAATAAAAATGTCGAATCAGTGTCAAATGTCTGTGGTGTAATAAATTTAACAGATTTGCGTTGCGCTTCTGACCGATGTATCACCACCCTGTTGTGGATTATTTTAATAAAACAGAGCAAACCTTCATGATTTACTTAAAAGTACAATAGGTGAATGTCTTCAGTAACATTTTTTGTTCTGTGGGTTGAAAGTATCTTCACGTCCTGATAGCGGTTATTAAGTTAAGCAGTCTAAATCTGTATTTTTATATTCTGTGGATCTGTATTTTTATATTCTGTGGACCAAGAAATGTTTACCCAATCAAATTGTTTGGTCCATACATTATAATAAGCTTTCCCAGCTGCCTGACAACATATGTATGTGCATAAATCTGTGCCCCCGTTCGCTTAGACAGAATACGTAATCAGTGCATTTAGGAACATTTAGGGAAAAAAAGTACTGGTTCAAAACAGAGTGAAAACCTGAATCAATATTGTGAGTTGCGTTTCCATGCTGGAGTCGACACCAGGAGTCAAAGGGTCTGAAAGATGACATCATGGTTGCAGTATTCCTTTTGGACAGGTAGGAATATGGCGTGATTAGATTTTGTTGTGTTTTAATAGTAATTTATAACTTTTGTAGTTTGTGTAGCTTTATGAATTGGCTCTACAGCAGCAGTGTGTAATCAGACACTATTGTTACGTTTGTTATTTTAGTACTGTTACTAACTGCATTATAAAGTTTTCACTTGGAACATATACATTTAGCGCTATCAGCATTTGCCTAGATGTCCCACTGTACCTTTAACGGTGTTACAGCACTTTCCTGTTTTATTTTTGAGCCTTAATCTGTGTGGCTCAAAGGGCTTATGGGGTAGTTCTGCTGAAAGTTTCTTCCTAATATAACCAGCAAGAGGCAACACTTTAATACCACCAGTTGTGTGTGTGTGTGTGTGTATCCACACCATTTCCTGGCCTGTATGACGTCTGGGTGGTGATAATGATGTATTGAAGTCAACACCTGCCTTAGAAGCTCTTTGCATATTTGTTGTGTGTGTGTGTGTGTGTGTGTGTGTGTGTGTATGCGCGCACCTAAAGCATTACACAAGGTGCCTTATGATAGCAGTGATTATTTCCACAATGTGCTGCAGACGTCACTGAGCTCATCACCCAGCTGACCAGGTTTTAGGAGGAGAATTTTTTCCTCTCAACCTTTCCTACAAGCCTTACTCCCAAACCAAAGGTACTAAAAATGTAGCTAAGGGTGCGATCTAATTAACCTGTTACGGTTACAATCTGCAAGCTAAACTCAAACAAACTGTATAAATAGACAATACAATATGTTGAATCAATTACAAATCTCATTTTAAACTTCTAGCAGTGGTGTGCCGTCAGGGCCATCAAGTCCTTATCTGCTGCCTAAACAATATCAGAAGCTGACCTACATTTACAACCTAAATTCTAATATTTGTTCCATTAAATTATATTAATCTATTCTCGACAGTTTATTCTCTTCATCTTTATACCCACAGTTGCTGACGGAGGAGAAATTAACTTTGTCGCAGACATACTTTTTTAGGGCGGAAAGTTAAAGGAGAGTTCGGCTAACCCCGAAGCTAACTAGCATGTCTCAGCCTGGGAAAGAGTTCGTTCACCACTTCCAGACCAGTGCTCGGCCAGACCAGCCTTTAAATGTATTATACATTTTATTAAATGTTTTTGTGATGTTATATCAATTTTGAGATATATATATTGATTCTGAACTGCTCCAGGTGATGTATGTGGCACAGTTGCGGTTGTAGTGTGGAGGTTTGGGGTCTTAACAGGGTTTCTTGCGTTAATAAAAATGAAATGTCTCCTCTGTCTGTAATACCACGCCGCTACTGACTTCTAGTAATCGAAAATCCTGACGCACTGCATATTCTTTTCTTCCTATCTATAACCATAACCTAATTCAAACCGCGTCAACAGCATGGTGTGACCTGCTGAGCATCAATGCTTACAAAACTGTAAAAGTGCAAGCCCACATCAGATTACGGTGCAAGCTTCTCGGATCTGTGCCACATGTCAGCAAATGGGGTGATCCCGCAACTTGTTGACAGACCTTCTGCGTCATTAAAAAGCAAGCTGTCCACTTTAGGTAAAGGGAAGGAGCATGTACGTCTGCTGAAGAACCCCTGTGTCGGCCTGAAGATCAGTGGTAGCATGTGATAGCAGGCTTTCATTTCCGAGGGTAATTAGTCCGCCTCCTCTTGAGAAATGTAGTATTTCCCGTAGTGGATTTGAGTTTCAAAACAGTCTGAATAGGCATTTGCAAGCAAGCCAAACTCTTTTAAGGAACTCATTAGAGAAAAGGTTAGGAATTAATATCCTTCTGTATTACTCTTATTCCTGGAAACACAGCTGTCAAATGAAGAGGTCAACAAGGAAAAATCCTCAACACACCAGTCCATCCTTAGCATAATGATTTCCAAACATACCCATATGAAAAAATCCTCTGTAAGGTAGCTTTACTATAGAACAGGTAGTAACATTTCCTGTGGTAAATAGTGTAGTGTTTTTGAACATTATTATTATTATTATAGTAAATTACAAAAATGTGGTAACTTGTGGTTATTCTGCTACACTAATAACTATACTATAATATAAATATAAAATAAACACATGACTACATTAATTACTATAGTAAATTTACTACAACTATACTATACTGTATATATGTGAGAAGCACCGATCACAGCAAAAACTGTACCAATGCAACACACAACAAATCCTTTAAACCAATAAAACCCAAACAACATATCAACAAATCATTTGTTTTTTTCTTTTCTGCATCGTTTAACTTTATCCAAATCAGTGATCTGACATTGCTGTCCATTAGAATTGGGAATCCGGTCTTTCACACTGAAACACACTGTTTATCATTAAAAACTCTCATAAAGAAACTCCCCAAAACATTATAAGTAAGTGTAAAAATAAGTATAAATACCAGATCCTTTAGTAAATAATACTATAACATGATGCAGTATAAAACAGTCTTCTAGTTTAGTAACTTATTAAGTGTTTAATAAAGTAATTACTACAGTTTATCATTTTACTAGAGTTAATAGTAAACTATATATTAACTATAATAGTAACTATCTGCCGCAGTAAGATGTAGTATATAATATACTAGGGTATTTTTTTTTTTTTATGTGGGTGTTTGATTTAGTGGCCTGGCATAACTTATAGGTTTATTAGTTTATTAGCCTTAGTTACAGCTAATGATGTGGTTTAGTACCAATTAACAAGAAAACATTTTTTTTCTACACTTTCCAAAGAATATCTAGTACTCTTTATCTCTATACTGCGTTCTGCCTTATTCCCTGTACACCTGCTCCACCTCTCCGGCGTCCACTCCACTTGTCCGTGTCACTCAAGTCTAGGAGATGCGATCTCTGCTCAGGGATCAAAAACTGTGACTGCAGTTCCACATGACCCGCAGCTACAGACGCTCCTGCTCTTGCTTAGTAAAACAAGATCGGCCAAGAAATCCAGCTTACTCTAAATGCAAATCTGAAATGAAAACTGAAAGCTGATCAAGTTCCACTAGGAAACATCTACACTCTGAGTAATAAAAAAAAACCAAAAAACAATATTGCTCTAATGTATGATTTTAACGCAGTTATAGTTGAAGTGATTTATTTTTTATAATCACAGTGCTAGATATAATAATTAGCTGCCTCAAAACATGTTAAGAGATCTCAGAAATAACTGTATCTCATGTGGGGTTAAGATCATTTAAACCCAACCTAGTTCTAGCAGATGTTATTGGATCTCCAGCTTAATTTGGCCTTTCATTAAGTCCGGAGGTTGAGAAACTCCTCTTGGGAAATAAATCATTAAAATTTTTCGCATTCAAAACATTCTGTAGATCCTCAGACAGCTGCTTCATTTAGTTGTTTGGATGAAAAACATTATCACAAGCTAAAACAACTATCTACTCTAACCCACCTCAGGCTTGTTAACATTTACATTCGCAGCATTTTGACAAATGCATTTATCCAGAATAATTTACATTATTTCCTGGGGGGGTTAAGGGCTTTGCTTAGGGGCCCAGCAGTGGTGGCTTGGTGGTACTGGGATTCGAGTCTTTAGATTGGTAGGCCAACACCTTAACCAATGCGCTACCACACTTCCCCTTGTAGTCAGTATTCAGTTTTTCCTGCTTACATGATAGTCAGTCATATCCGATGTGTGCCCCACATTACATCACATGCAGGGTGTTGTGTAAATGCAGAACCTCAGTGCCACATGGAAATAACAGAACATATTTTGGCCACTGATACAAGACATTAATTTATCTGCTAGTTAAAAAAGCTAAGAGAACAAATATATTATAATAAAATTCTATGTTTATCTTTAATTTCCTCTCCACAACTTATTCTTTACACTTTAACAGTACAGAGTGTAATAATTTTTTTATATGTAAAGGCACAGCTTTATTTATAGGCAAATCAGACTTTCAGAGAGTCACAAAACCCGCACTAGTCACATGTGGACCTTTATCTCACTTCCTATATTCGGTAAGCGAAGCAGTGCATCACTACTTCCGGTTGAATTGCAGCGCGGTAAAAAAAGAAAAGTCAGAATTAATGTTAAAGGTCAAACGTAATATCGCAATCTGTAAATTTAACGTCCTCCCCCCTCTAGTGGCTGGTGGGTGTAATTGCATTTCTGTCGACATTATGTATATGTAAAAAAAAAAAAAAAAGAAGGAAAAAGTCGGCAAATAGAGTTTACAATACATAAAATCTTTATTGGCCATGCTCTTTGCATACTTCAGATAAAAAACGAAGGTAAGCTGAATACTGCATCAACCTGTTGACATTATTTTGTTAAATATACTGACAAATATTTGGGAACATATTTAGTCTTTTATTTCATTCTTATTTACCCATGGATAAAAAAATAAAATACACATTCTTATGAACCTTAGTATGAATTCGATAGGAAGCGGAATCATTGGCTCTTGAATTGGAGTGTAATGTGTAAAACAGGCTGGCGTATAAGAAGATAACAAACACTAATATTCTGATAAGAAACGTAGTTGTTTGTAAATTGAATATTTTAAAGAAAATTAAAAAAAAACATAAATTGTACTTCTGCCTCACACTTAGTATTCTTCAAAATAGATCAGAATAATGTAAAATAATAATCCAATAAAGGTCTGGCGTCGGGGAACGAGAGCTGATCCCCAAAAACATTATTAAAAAGGTCCACTTTTAGGTCCACTAATTAGTTTGATGTTAATGTATGATAAAATGCACAGCCAGTTCAAGCGTAGTCTATATATCTATATATATATATTTATATATCTATATTCATATTCATATAAAATACTGTTTCAGTACAAGAATGTTTAATTTGTACAAATATTGTGTGATAGAATATGAATGACTGATGGATGGAGTGTGTGTGTGTGTGTGTGTGTGTGTATGTGAGTGTGTGTGAGTAAGTGAGCTTGTGCCAAAGAGTTTAAAAAAAAAAAATCATTTTAAAGTACCATTTAGTGTTTTAGACTAAAAAAAGTGTTTTACACAATATACACATTTTATTACTTACAAAACAAAGTAATCGCTTGCAGTGTATAGAATCTTGGCTACAGCAGTGTTAATACCACTAAGAAGTGGGGGAAAAGAAAAGCGTGATTAAAAAAAAAAAAAAAAAAAAAAAAAAAAAAAAAAAAAGATTTTTAAAGCATTAAAATGCAGTCTCGCTAATGTAAATATTCAGTGCATTTTTTTCGTAGATGTTCAAGGTGCCAATTTTGTAACACGTCTTTGTGAAAATGTGTTGCTTGTATAACCAACCACAATTTTATATATGAAAATATGTAAAAGAAAAGAGAAAAAAGGGAGGAAAAATGCACTTTGTTGTCACTGATCCATCTCGGCACCTTTGCTGATTTTTCTGTCTGTATGAGGTACTTCTTTGAAAAAAAAAGTAAAGACTAATCATTTTCTCAGTTTGTTTTTTTGCTGTGTTGCACAGTAGCACCATAGAGTTAAACTTGAAGATAAACGCACCACTACAATTCCGCTGCATTTTCAATGTTACTGTCACCGTGGTGTCTGCTCCTGATACGGGCTCATGCTGGATCGCTGCTGCTTTGCTATGTAAATGTTTTCTTCATGCACACAATACAGCGGCTCACGCGGGTCCGGAGATTGCCTGCTTTCAGCGTCTCAGACTGGGGCTTCCTGAGAGGAGAGAAGAGGGAGGAGTCAAGCTAGTTTTCTAATTTCACAATATTGATACAACTTCAATTTTAAAAAAAAACAATGGGAGGGGGTGTGAGAAAAGACTAAATGATGTAACAAAGATGAAAAATGACCTCAGCTTACAAAAAAATAGCATTAATACCACAGGCTGGGATGTGTGCCCGGAAGAGGTGGTCACATGACTTGACACAAATTTTAGACTTGTGACTTGACTTGATATATTAATAAATTAAGACTTGAGTTAAATGACGCAGAATAACTTTTGTTTAAAAATATTAAGCTGTATGATTTTTTTTAAGAATTTCATAGTTAATTTTTTTTTTTTTTTTTCATTTATAGACTTTTATTTTATGAACATTTCAACTGTATGTCAAGTCAAGTCACCTATTTGATAACTATAAATTAAGAGTCGCCAACTAAGCAAGCCGGAGGCGACAGCAGCAAGGAACCAAAACTCCATCGGTGACAAAATGGAGAAAAAACCTTAGGAGAAAACATGCTCAGTTGGGGGGTCAGTTCTCCTCTGACCAGACAAACCAGCAGGTTATTCCATGCCACAATGTATGAGGACACTTTTCAAGTAGAAATACTTTTTGTAATTTAATTGTTACAAATAAAACTAATTCTATCCAGTCTCACGATTTGACTTTGACTTGCTCAAGCCTTAAAGGTTACTTGTGATTTTCACATGTGTGGCTTAACAGTAAAGCACACAAAAATAGGAAGTTAAAGGCCATGCTTAAGGGCCCAACACCTACAGTTAGACAGTGCCTGAATTTTGGACCTGTCGATACATTAACTCACTCTACAATTTGATAGCAGAATTCAGAGGCTTTTGTTTACCTGAACATTTCGGACTGTTCGATGGTGGCCAGCCAAAAGCTATAAGAGTTGCCATAGTAGTTGCAGGTTCCGCGGCCGTGGCACTCGATGAACGGAGATGAGCGAAACTCCTCCAGACAGGAACCAGGCGAAGCCAGAGCCTGACCAGAGCCCTCTGCACCTGCACTGGTGTGCTGCCATAAAGAAAAGAAAAAACATGAATCAGAATGAGAAAAAGCTTTATTGCACGAGAAAGGTGTCTTGGTGTAGGGTGCAGACAGAATTGAAAAATACAGAAATACAGAACAAGAAAGGCAAAAAAAAAAAAAAAAAAAAAAAAAGAATAAAAATAAACAAACTATTTATATATTCATACACAGTTACATTAAATGATAAATAAACATGTGATGTGATTCAATATATAGTATGCAAAGCTTATTTTTTTTATTATTATTTATAGACAAAATGCTGAGGCACTGCTTATTGATTAGTTTTATTAAATTTGTGGGCGTCATGCTGACAAATTGCTTCGGCCAATTGCTTCAACTGTAAATGTAAACATCTGCTTAGGCCCAGTTGCTTTAAACAATGTTCCCAAATGAAATATCATGTGCTGATATCAGTGGATTAAAGCAAGAGATAAAGATTAGCAGTAAATGATCTCATTAACATGATATGTATTACAGAGAGTGTCTGGAATGGGGGACAAAAAGACTGATCGTAAGAAATCATGATCTTAGGATGATAAAAAAAGGAAAGGCTTTTTTTTTTTTTTTTTTTTTTGCTGTTTTTAAACCCACTTTGTTCCAGATGTGAAAGCTTGCGTTTACCACCTGTTAAATCAGCTACAACTGACTAAAGTATTTCACCTTTATCTTTTAACAATTTGGTTGTGATTATTAAACTTTCTATAAACCCAGTAAATGTACTCAGTGTTATTGGATTAGTTTTGAGGCTTTATTAGTACCAAGAAGCTGATCAGAAACTATCAAAGAGCAAAAGACTTAAACATGCAGAACTTTTAAAAATTTAATTTTACAGCTTATTTAAATTACTCTACATAAATTAATTATATATATATATTCATATACAGTATATTATTAAATATTTACAGTATATTATTAAATATAAATGCTTTATAATAACTGTTAAAGTAAAATTACTTATGTGTAATGGATTAATAGTAATATCTCATATAAGAATTATACACATTATATCAAATAACTCAATAGAGCCAGACAATAACAGTTTTATTCCTAGGGGAAAGTTTTCCTATTAGATATTTGTCACTTTGCCAACAGCTGATTGGTCCAATTTTGGTTTGAAATTTCTAACTCAGAACATAACCTGCCCCGGAGCTATGGAGTGTAAATTACTATAGTAATGAATGCTGATAAATGCCAAGCCACTTTCATGTTGCCTAGATCCCAAAATTGGTGCAAACCTAACCGAAAGTACTTGGCTAGCGAGGTAATCTGATTTCTTGGCACAGGCCCCTGGTAATTATCCACAAAATGACATAACAATACAGAATAATAAATTAATATTATATCTAAAAGTTAAAATATTGACATTATAAAAATATGTGCATAACTGCATCTTATGACTTATGCTGATGTAAAGAAAAATAAATAAAAAAAACATTTCTGCCACGTCTATTTCAAACAAAACAAAGTAATTACCATCATAAAGGAATAGCCAATCCACAGCGGCTCCCAGTACTGTGGACAAGAAGGCAGTTGAATGGTCTGGCTGTGCACTGCGATCACCATAGCTGGAGCTTCACATACAGCACATCTACACAAAAGGGGAGACAGTTTATATTTACTCTATAGGAGCTTAAAAAAAATCTGATTAAAAAGATTATAATTGATTATAACGGAAACAAGAAATCAAGTAATGGCGATAAAATTGATGTGTCAGACTTAATAGTAATTTAGGAATGACTGTGTCTGATGATAATGATGATGGTGATGATGATGATAATAATGATGATAATGTTGATGATAATGATAATGTAAAGATGAATACTGTGTCTGACTCTGAACTGATGATAATGATGATGGTGATGATGATGATAATAATGATGATAATGTTGATGATAATGATGATGATAATGATAATTTAGAGATTACTGTGTCTGATTCTGACCTGATGATGATGATAATAATGATGATGATGATAATGTAGGGATTACTGTGTTAAACTCTGACATTATGATGATGATGATGATAATGATAATAATATTGATGATGATGATGCAGAGATTACTGTGTCTGACTCTGACCTGATGATGATGATAATAAGATGATGATGATGTGATAATGTAGGAATTACTGGTGTCTGACTCTGACCTGATGATGATGATAATAATAATGATGATGATGATGATAATGTAGAGATTACTGTGTCTGACTCTGAGCTGATGATGATGATAATGATGATGATGATGATGATGATAATGTAGAGATTACTGTGTCTGACTCTGAGCTGATGATGATGATAATAATGATGATGATGATAATGTAGGGATTTGTCTGTTGTTTAAAACTGACTGATGATGATGATGATGATAATGATAATAATGATGATGAATGATGATGTATATAATGATAATGTAGAGATTACTGTGTCTGACTATGACCTGATGATGATGATGATAATAATGATGATGACGATGATGATAATATAGAGATTACTGTGTCTGACTGATGACCTGATGATGATGATGAATGATACGATGATGATAATGTAGAGATTACTGTGGTCTGACTCTGACATGCTGATGATGATAATGAAATAATGATGATGATAATAATGATGATGATAATGATGTAGAGATTACTGTGTCTGACTCTGAGCTGATGATGATGATAATAATGATGATGATGATGATGATGATAATGTAGAGATTACTGTGTCTGACTCTGAGCTGATGATGATGATAATAATGATGATGATGATGATGATGATAATGTAGGGATTACTGTGTCTGACTCTGAGCTGATGATGATGATGAATAATGATGATGACTGATGATGATAATGTAGAGATTACTGTGTGTCATGACTGAGCTGATGATGATGATAATGATGATGATGATGATAATGTAGGGATTACTGTGAATGACTCTGAGCTGATGATGATGATAATAATGATGATGATGATGATAATAATGTAGGGATTACTGTGTTAAACTCTGACATGATGATGATGATGATGATAATAATAATGATGATGATGATGATAATGTAGAGATTACTGTGTTAGACTCTGACCTGCTGATGAAGGGTTTGATGTTTTCTCCTTGGATAGGAGACATGCTCATGGGCATGGGTTCAGGAGTGGACAACCAATAGGAGTAGTCGTTCCTGGATGCAAAGTTGCACACATTGTTGATGTTGCAGAACATGAAGGGCATAGTGCTAAAACGACGTAGACAACTTCCAGCCGTACCTGCATCATATATAAACACAACACTGTGCATAACTACACATAAATAAGAAAAAAAAGGATAATAATGAATTGATTTAGTATGTCTATATAAGTGTAGTCATTGTTTTAGTGCTCACCCAGGTCCTGGCCATGTGCCCTCTCGTTGCCCTGCACGTACAGCAGAGAATAGCCATCATAGATAATAGAGGTGCCAGACGGGCATTGAGGCACATCTATCGTCTGACTGTGTCGTGTAATCAGGAAGCCATGAGCCGCCGATGACAGACCAGGAGGACCGGGAGGACCTGGAATTCCATCCGGACCAGGAGGGCCAGGCAAACCCCGATGACCTAAGAGATTGAAAAACAATAAGGATTCTAATTGTAAAATCAATTTTCCAGAATATATGGCCAAAACTTTGTGGACACCTTACATCATCCCACATAAGTGTGTTGCTGTTGCCACAATGTTTAAAGCATACAGTTATCTAAAATATTTGCTGTAGTATTACAGTATTATCATTTTTTTACTAAAACCTGAGAGCCGAAACACTCTCCCAGCATAATAATCCCCCCATGCACAAAGCAAACAAATAATGGAGTGAAAGAACTTCTCCTGCAAGAGTCCTGACTTGACTGGGAAGCTGACAGCTCCACAGATTCAGTATTAGCTACATCAGCG
Organism: Bagarius yarrelli; assembly: GCA_005784505.1. Lineage (NCBI taxonomy): Eukaryota > Metazoa > Chordata > Actinopteri > Siluriformes > Sisoridae > Bagarius > Bagarius yarrelli. The sequence continues at coordinate 3,176,661 of VCAZ01000031.1, read as the reverse complement.
TCTGAGCCTAGTAATATTACTGTGGCTGCATTTCCAAAGTAGAACCTTTCACTCCCACAAGATTCAAAAATTATTTTCTCTTCTTCCCGACCACAATATTTATTTTTTTGTTACGCTTCCACCTCCAAAATCCCACAGGTAAACATATTACAAATACAAATGGAATATAAACAAATATATATTAAATTTTATTCGAGTTTAATTCAATGGAATGATAAACACAATATCTTTAGTGGCAGCATGGTGGCTAAGTGGTTATCACTGTTGCCTCACAGCAAGAAGGCCTGAGGCCGATTCCCGGGAAGGGGTCTTTCTGTGTGTTCTCCCCGAGCTTCCGTAGGTTTACTCCGTGTACTCCAGTTTCCTCACACAGTCCAAAACCATGTATGTTAAGTTGACTGGTGATTCTGAATTGCCCATAGAAGTGAGTGTGAGTGTGTATGTGGCCCTGTGATGGAGGGTGTTCCTGCCTTTCGCCCTTTCAGAGACAGCTGGGATAGGCTTCAGCAGATCGCAGTGACCCCAAATTAGGAAATAAGCGGGTATAGAAGATGATACTTGGTTATTAATAGCACTTACCCGGCTGCCCGGCTGGGCCCAAATCTCCTTTTCTTCCAGATGGGCCACTAAATCCTGGAGGTCCATCAGGACCTGGGTCACCGGGACTACCTGGCTGACCTACAGTAGATGTGTCACAGAAATCAGTTTTTTAAACATTTGCAATGCAAACATCTTTCAAAGCCCATTACAGATGTGGGAGATTATGAAAATGAATTATTGCTAACTAAAGAGGTGGGGAAAAAATTTGATTCTTTGATGCATCGCGATGCTAAATGTGGATGATTCTGATTCAATTCACATTTATTTTTAAATGTTAATTGAAAACGTAATGCAAACGGAAAGACGGAAATCCAAAGCATGGAAGTGTAGCGCCTGGACAGTCTGTGGTGTACACATAACAGATGTATGATGGCAACAGAGAAATGGCAGATCAAGGAAGATGATGTCCTCCCACAGGATTCTATGAGGATTCTAGAGGTAGAGACCTCGTCACATGCGGAATTTTTATGATGTAGTACTATGAAAGATGTGTACTGCATTTATACTAACCATAACCATACTGGAAGTGGATAAAATACTAGAACATGTAGAGTACTTGCAAACTGCATTTTATACTAACCATAACCATACTGTATGAACATACCTATGTGCGTTGAGGGAGTGGTACTTACTTAAATGTAGTACATACTTAAGCAGTATGTGATTTTGGATAAAGACTTGATTTTAAATACTGTTAACACATCGAGTATGGTAGTTGCTATTAATAACAGATCTTGTAATAATCAAATAGGCAGATGCTTTAATAGTCAAACAGTAAGAAAAATAAAATCTGTATTAAAACAAAATGCATCAATGACCGTTTTAGAATCACATCACAGCCCACTGAATCCGAATCAAATCGAATCGTGAGGTGCCTAGGGATTCCCACCCCTACTAAAGATCCATCTATGGATATTTGTTTTATAACTGAGTAATGTTAAAGAAATTGGTGATACGTCTGCTGGTACAGAAATCATCACGCTGCTTTAAGAAACTCTTACCCGGAAGACCCTCCAGTCCTGCCTCTCCCGGTAACCCTCTGGATCCTGGAGGTCCGGGAGGACCAGAAGGCCCCGGCATACCTTTTACCACAATAGGGGCAGGGGCTTGACCTGGTTCCCCAGGAAGACCTGAAAGAAAAAAAACATTTCTTTAGCATTATGTTCAACGACATTTTGTAAAAAAAAACAAACAGGAATTTACGATAATACCGTATATGCATTTACCTGGAGCACCAGGGTCACCTGGATCACCACGTAGACCAGAACCCCCGGGAATACCAGGCAGACCTTTAGGACCTGAAGTAAACAGATATATAAGATTACTATAATCTAATAAATAAACTAACTGAAGCTCAGCATTGAATTTTTAAATGGACTATTAAATGTTGTGCAAACAATATTTGACCTGGTAATCCTGTAACACCCGGAAACCCAACATCTCCTTTAGGCCCAAAACTTCCAGAAGATCCAGGACGTCCCTTTCCCCCAGAAACACATTGAATTAGTATTTAAATAAACCAATGATATCAAAATCTGAGGTAACAAACTAAGATTTGTTAAAAAATGTCAAAAACAATAGTGTTTTAAAGTATGTTAAAAATATAAACATATTTAACATACCACAACATAGAGAGGAAAATCGAACTACTATGTAAAAGAACACTAACAATACGGACAATACACATAGTAATATTAAAAATGAAAAGGTTGATAATTTTGTCATTTAATTCAGCCTTACTAATGAAAGCCTTGTTTCAGTATTCCTCATTTCATGTCCATGTGACTCACCATAATGCCTTGTGGTCCAGTGTCTCCCTTTGGTCCAGGTAAACCTGGTGGTCCAGGATTTCCAGGGTAGCCTTTCTCACCCTTAACTCCTCCAGAACCTGGTGGTCCACGGGGCCCTTCTGGGCCAGGAGGACCTTTATAATTCCAAAACAATCTATTAGTGTGTGCTCTTCTGCTCTTAAACATCTATACTCTTGAAAATCTAATGTCCCCAATACATTCAGTATACATTATCAAAAATTTTAAACATAGATTGTATCTAAAAAATAAATAAATAAAATAAGTCAGTGCATTTAAACAACTATGCACATGCCTGTCCCTCACCCCACCCCAATCCATAGCACTAAAAGGTTCATTACAGACAACAAAAAGTGCACAGAAAACCGTTCAAGTGGGCCCCAAACCAGCAAGGCTAACCTGGAGGACCTATATTGAGGAGTCAAAGGTCAACAGGTTCCCAAAATCCCAGAGGTAGAGAGGTGATGAAAAAAATGCAGGTTAAGAAAAAAAGAGCAAATGTTAGAATTGCAACACAATTATGATAAAACTGGAACTGTAAAAGAAAAAACCTTATAAAACACAAAAGTATTGTTATATTGGAACACAACACTTTGATCTACTGTATAGTCGGTAGTGAAGTAAAGAACAACATATTTTACAGAATTTTCCGGGTTCACTATGTCACAATAATGACCATTTTTAAATTAACTGTTTGTTTATCAATTGTTAATCAAACATTGTAGATACGATCAAACAAAACTCAATGAACACTCTATGAACTCTTTAGCATGTTTTTTACTTTTAGTTCCGAAGTAGGAGTTGGATATAAGGTGTAAAAATATGTCAGCAGCCTTATTTATATTATTAGACATAATATTATGTTAAAGTGTTTGTGTTTCAGTTCCACAGAAGGGAAATCCTAACGCTACAGCATATAGAGACATACTAGACCAGGGGTCCCCAAACTTCTTTTTCTGTTAGGGTCACATAATTATTCATTTCTTTAATGTGGGCCGAATCGTTTTTTCTAAATTTTGTTATAAGTCTACAGACAAATAAACATATAGTTTACTTTATTAAAAGATTTAGGATAAGACAGCCATTTCTTTGGCCTAAACAAAGATAATCATTTCGGCACTTGGCAGACACTCTTCCATTTATCTATATTATAAAACTGAGGAATTTGTAGTTAAGGGCCTTGCTCAGGGGCCCAGTGCTGGTAAACTGGTGTTACTGGGAATCGAACCCTGATCTTCTGAATAGCAGTCCAACGCCTTAACCACTGTGCTATTACTTCCCCTAGCACTTGTCCACTGGTGTGCAGTGTCACCACAAAGCATTCTGTTGAATGTAGCGTTCTGCTTAATAACTAAAGTAATTTTAGTTTTATAACCAAATTAATTATTAAAATACAAATATAACTTGAGTAAATATAAATGTATAATTACATTTCCAAAAACCTCATCTCTTAACGTCCACATTTTGCTGAACTCTCAATAAGTTTTTATTACACAGCGCTTAATTTCCCTGTGTTTCTATTTCTGTGTACCGACGTTTGCCTGTTTATTCACAGTGCTTAATACCTTCTGCCTGCACTGTTGTACTGTAATAAGAAAGAAAGTGCTTTTCCTGTACTGTATGCTATTAGAGATTAAAGTTGCACATATATCCCAACCTAAAAGACACTGATCAGCAGGCCAATCTTAATGTCGCAGCAATCGTTTGGGGACCCTTGTCCTAGACAACTTAAAAATTTCGGGACGGCTCAGTTATAAATGTGTTTGTAAGTTGTTCTAGATTCCTACGTGATACTTTGCATACATCGTTGTGCATGATGTAGTAGAATTTTATCAACCTGTGTATAAATTCAGTGGTATATAATGGCGGTATTGTCATGTGTGTTAGAGACACCGTGGAATGTATAGGTTGCCATGTAAGGGGGTTCTGGATGGGAAACAGATGGGGATGTTTAAGTTTAGGGGAAGGGCAAAGTTCAGGTTGTCACACATGAGGTATGAGTTCCTGTGTCCCAGAGAGAGAGAACAATGTATAATGGGCGGGAATTGTCTATATAAGCCGATGTAAACTTCGTTCGACAGACATTCTGCAGTCTGCCTCAGGTTTTTAGTATCGCAAAGACCTACTCGTTCCTGGTGTCAAAACCGTGTCTCGTGTGGTTCCTTCAACAATGACTGATTTATATTGTCAGTTTATATACACAAAAACAAATTCCTAAAAATTGTTTAGATTATAAAGCTCAAACACTTAAAATAATTCATGGCGTAATATTAATCGCTGAGGGAAAATAAATTAATACATTACGTCCATGTATATATAATAAACTCAATGTAACATTGTATGTAAAAATGTGGTTTTTTTTCTTTAAATTCTTCATTCTAGATTATTTCTGAGGAAAACCTGACCTTCAGGGCCTGTCAGCAAGCGTCATCAGGTGAAGGTGGAGCCACACAGCAGGAAACAGGAAACTCAGGTCAAAAAAACAATGCATCTTGGTATAGATTTAGCCAAACAGTAACCTGGCAAAACTGGGCTTTTTTTATCCATATGTATAAAATTTCTTTATAAAATTTTCAATTATTTACAGCTGACCTTTTTTATATGGAAGAACCACAAGGTGCAGGGTTCTATCAACTGAAACTGTTGATTCTGATTAGGAAAGCCCGTGTTGGAAGGTTCTGTGATGGCTTTACACCTGATAAATGTTTCATTTTTTCCATGCAGGTTAAGATACAAACATCCACAGAAACACTCAGCATTACACTACTGATCATCCTATTTTTAATCATTGGGTTCAGCATTGCACAGGCAGACAGCTGTGGAGAAAAAGGACTTTGTACCTTAGGGAAAAAGACAGGCAAGGGTGTGGAGACACATGAGGAAGAATGGATGGATAAACAGATACACAGATAAAGAACTTGGACATGGTGTGGATCGATCCATGCTGGTCAGTCCCTGGTTGGATCTTGGTGAACACACATTTGATTGGCGCGTGCAATTGTCTACCTTTTACAAATGTTTCCGACACATACATACAACAAAAGAAAGTGCATGCCCTGGAGTGTGTCAGGCACAGTGTGTGTAGTGCTCATTAACCTCCTGTATCCTAATAATTGTGTTGATTGGTGCAATATCCATGCAAATCAAATACATAATTAATCACATTTAAGGTGGCCTGTCCACTGTCTAGTTCTTTATTTTTGGTGTTTAAACACATTTGATATTTAATAGTGACCTTAAATGTCACTATTAGAGCCAGACAGTAGATTTGACCAATAAGAAGCATAACCCTGTTCCTGGAGATCTAATATTCTGCAATATATTAAATTCAAAATGGCAGATCTGGTTCATTATGCTTTTCAGGAGCATAACTACTATACCTCCACTGAAATAAAAAAAGGCCAGCACATCAAACTGCTGCTTATGCTGTATCACAGAGCAACCAGTGACACAAAGACTATTGTAATTCTGAATAAATGCGTTTATAGATGCCAAAGATTGGCAATTGCCTTTTTATTACACAGAAAAGAGGGTGGTGCCCCTCAAAACTTTGCTTTGCTTCTTTAGACTCTCTATTACATATGACTGAAATTGTTGGGGTTTAAAGTAAAATTAAGTTAGACATAAATTTGAACTGGGCAAAATACAAAATTTCAAGGAACTGGGTCAGCCACTATAAGGTGTACTATAATGTGTAGGGCCAACATACCTACTCTTCCTGGTGGCCCAGGAGGACCCAGTGTGCCTTTGGGCCCTGGAATGGCTGGACCCTGGAGTCCAGGGGCCCCTTGAGGACCCGGGTTACCTGTATCCCCAGGGACCCCTCTATCACCCTTTGCTCCAGGGTAACCGGGGCTGCCAGACTGGCCTGGAAGGCCAGGGTCTCCTTTTTGACCTACGTTTCAAAAAAAAAAAAGTTTAAAATTGATATAGATTACAGCTCCTGGTTAATGTGTAAATCTATTAAAATGAGAAAAGAAAAAGAAAATAATAGTTAATCTATTTGAAAATTTAATTGTTTCTTTTTTTATGTGAAATATTTTACCTGGCATCCCAGGAATGCCTGCAGGACCTGGGATTCCGTAACCTGGTGGGCCTAAACAAATAAAACACCAATAAATGCATCTGCTGTAATTTATCTTTACTATTTATGTGATAACTATTTAACTGAAGATGCAAAAGATGTAATCAGCAGAACCTGGCTCTCCTTTCAGTCCTGCTGATCCGGGAATACCATCACGACCAGCTTGACCTTTGTCTCCGGGTCCACCTGGCAAACCAGATGGACCAGGGTTTCCAGGCCGTCCAGGTAATCCTGCGAGACCAGGGGAGCCAGGAACTCCGTCCAGACCCTTAGGACCAGGAGCGCCAGGTGCACCTATAGCCAACAGAAGCATTCTAATTTTTTAGAAAGTAATACCCAATGCTCATTCAAAAATTCTTCTGGCTTATACACCAACATTTAATAAAGAAATAGTGCCAGAGGACAGACATTAAAAGGTTCATTCAACAATATGAACTGCAATGGTTGTATTTTACATTTTAGGGCATTTGGCAGACACCCTTGTTTAGAGCAACTTACATTTATCTTTTTTTTTTTTATAACTGAGCAATTAGGAGTTAATGGCCTTGCTCAGGAGCCTAAAGGTGTTGGACAGCTATTAGCTGTCCAACACCTTTACCACTGCGCTACCAAACAAACCGTTTGACAGGATTAGGTGAAATGTAATCTGGCAGTACTGTACCTTGAAATCCTGGAAGGCCAGGATCACCCTTTGGGCCAGGGCTCCCAGGTATCCCTGAAATTCCTGGCGGCCCCTGTAGACCTTTTAGCCCTGTAACTCCGGGGGCACCAGGAGAACCTGGTTCACCCTGTTTAACAAGAGGCAGTTAAAATCTCTATGCTTATCTTAATTACTACTCATGTTTCATATGTAAACTATCTAGCTAATGTTAAAGTGGTACCTTGGGTCCTGGAGCTCCTGGCTGCCCAAATCCTGGCGTTCCGGGGTCTCCTTTCGGTCCTGGAAAACCTGGTGCTCCAGGAGAACCAGGCTGTCCAGGTCGCCCAGATTGACCTGGAATTCCCTTAAGCCCAGAAGGGCCTAGCCCAAAAGAAAATAAATTAGTCTGGATTTACCTTGCAAGTAACATTTATAGACAACGATTTTACTTGTGCTTTATTAAACTTTACCAGGCAATCCCATCTCGCCCATACTGCCTTTTGGCCCTAAAGTACCAGGAAGTCCCTGTGGTCCTGGAATACCAGCATCTCCTTTGGGACCTACAAGGAAATAATTTTCATAAACATCTACACACTAACATACCGTCCACAAAAATGAATTGGTTAAGTTACCTGGGGGGCCTGGTTGCCCAGGACGTCCATCCTGTCCGGAAATACCCGGATCTCCTGGAAGGCCAGGAATACCTTTTGCACCTGGAGCTCCACTTAATCCTGCATAAGACACAGATGTCTACAGTCAGTGTAAAAATATTAACATTACGCAGTTTCAGATGTCAGATATTTAGCTTAACATTTAAATAAATGTTATTGGCTTAAATTATCTGAATATGCAAGTAGATCTGTACACATGATCAATTTGCTAAAATTTTGGCATGTTGACTCGAAGTTATTTCTTGTATTGCAATTCCTTCATTGTACTACCAAGAGGCACTTGCCTGGAGTTCCTGGTTCTCCTTTTGCTCCTTTTACTGAATCAACAGGATAGCTCAAACCAGCCGGGCCTCTTATACCCGGTTCACCTTTATCTCCCTTTAATCCTGGGTTTCCTTGCCTTCCTGGAAGCCCAGGCTGACCATTATCACCTATAGAGCAGACAGTTAAGATTCGAACCAGCCAGCATGACCTGTAATGACCCTCATTAAAAAAAGACATACCTTTTGGTCCAGAAAATCCTGAAATACCAGGGCTGCCAGGATTACCAGCAGGTCCTGGTGCACCCATTACACCCATTTCTCCTTTTTGCCCTGAAGTTATAGAAAAGCATGGTTAAGGGTTTAGTGTTATGCTGCAACAGACAAATAGGTGTCCACATATTTCAGATGCATTCTATATGACATAGTTTTACATTACCAGCTAATCCAGGTAGTCCGTCTTGGCCAGAATTCCCAGGGTTCCCAGGAGGGCCAGGAGGACCAGGTGGTCCAGTTAATCCAGGCCTACCTGGGTCACCAGGCAAGCCTGGAATATCAAGTCCAGGGGGACCCGGGTCTCCTTTCTCACCATTTAAACCAGGGGAACCTGTATAAGCAATGCATCATTCTTACATATATATATATATATACCAACAGCTTTTTATAACTTGATTAATAGAATTACATTCTTTATATAGATGGAGTCTATAAGTCTTAAACTTTAAGGCACTTACCAGAATTGCCCACAGGTCCAGGTGGTCCAGCTGGGCCAGGTAGTCCAGGTAAACCAAAACCAGGGGGTCCTTGAGGGCCAGGTGCACCCGGGGAGCCAGAAAGACCAGGATCACCTATAAAAACATTGAGCTGTATTTTAAAAAGTTACATAGTACATAAAAAGCCAGTTAAAGCCACTTAATGCCACTGCAGCTGAAATAATTTATAGACTATTTAAGAAAGTACCTTTAAAGCCAAGAGGACCATCAATACCAGGCCGACCAGGTGCACCGGGATTTCCAGGAAATCCAGGATCACCTTTTGGACCAGGAAAACCCTTACTACCTGGTAAACCTGGGGGCCCCTGGGGGCCAGGAATACCAAAACCAGGTTCGCCCTATGGATACACATATGGCCTTATTAGTATTTTTTTATGTTTTATGAAATTAGTTCTTTGTAAATGCAGACTCGAATTGACTCTTCAGTCCAAAACAGAGTACAGTCGAATACAAACTTCGGTTGCTCTGGACCGATATAAGTTAACTTGCACCAGTGTTTCAGCCGTCTTGCTTCATTCCTGTAGTTGTCACTGACATGGGCATTGTCTTAAAAGCATGGCAGCAAAAATATGAGCACCACCATATTTGTTGTATATTAAGCTATTTGTTATAAGTATTAAAAAATATTTCAATATATTGTGCTATATTGTGATAAATGTATTTTGATATGTATCGTATCGTGAGGCCTTTGCCAATACACAGACCTAAAGTGGAATGTTGTGGGAAGCAAAAAATGTGAGATTCCTTGCTGTGTATAAGCGCACCAAAGAATTATTTTAGAAAAATCATAGCAACAATAAGACATGTTTATATGCACATTTGCGCTGATGTAATATAGAAGCAAAAACATTAAGGTTCAATAGAATCAAATGGGGTGGTGGAAGCAGGAACAGTAACACTTAGATTCAGACTGGAAAAATGGTCAGTATAAAAACCAACGCCTTAAAACATGACCTACTTCATCAGTACATACTACAATGTATAGAACTGCTTTGGAAACACATAGCCCTAAATATACATATTTTTCTGTAATTTATATATGTTTTTCTGGTTGATTCACCTTAGGTCCACGCAGTCCAGGAACACCAGGTAATCCATCAACACCCGGAGTTCCTGGCCTTCCAGGGCTGCCAGGACTTCCCGCAATACCCGGAAATCCTGGAACATGTGTTTAAAATCCTTAACACATCTGGATCTCATTAATATTCATTATGTATTTGTGCATTTACAGAAATATTATTAGAGTTTACCTTTAGAACCTGGTGGACCTGGCAAGCCTATACCTGGAAGACCAGGTTCTCCTTTTGAGCCGGGTAATCCTGGGAAACCAGGGGAGCCAGGTTGGCCTGGGTCACCTGTATAAGAGATTAAATCTTATTTACAGAGACAGTCAAACAGTTACATCATTAATAGTAGTTCATTTGTTTGTAATATCTTTCCTAAACATGCAAAAAAAACAATGTTGGAATAATCATTTTCTATCTGCAGTAAATATATAATTATTATATAAGTAAATATAATTATATATATAAATATAATTATATTTAATTTCTTTATTGATCCTGATATTAAAAACCAAAGAAAGTACAACTACATTATAATGACAAATATCTTAAATGGCAACAAATCCTAAATTGTTTATTCTTTAAACATGAAAATCAATTCAAACCAAACCAATGTTATGTGAAACACCTTTTTCTGTAATGCTCCACTAGATCTGAGTATGATTGCAGTCATTTTAATTTAATAAAAGATATTTAATAGTAAAATTAAATGAATACAGAATAATGTACTCCATATATGTACAATATATATATATATATATATATATATATATATATATATATATATATATATATATATATTCTATATATATGTTACCTGGATTTCCTGGTAGACCTGGTTCTCCATCAGCTCCTCTGGGTCCAGTTGCTCCTTTCTCAGAGACAGTCTGACCTGGTTCACCTTTCTCACCTATCGGATGACATTAAGATTCATATAAAACTGATCTTATTGTGACAGTAATACAGACAGTTTAGCTTTTAATGATCAAATCCATTTTATTGACTGTGTCTGTTAGGTAATCTCACCTGGCAGTCCAGGAGGTCCTTGCCTTCCAGACACACCCTGAAATCCTTTTTCTCCAGGAGGTCCCTGTGGTCCAAATCCAGGTGCACCAGGAAGGCCTCTGTCTCCAGGCGGACCTGGAAGGCCAGGCTCTCCAGATGGTCCACGTTCACCTTTAAGCAGTAAGGAACCCTGGCAAAAGCAAGCACAAAAACAGTTTGTATGATACACACCTGGAATGATGTACTTTAAAAAGACAATATTTTTTACTGTTTGTTTTAAGATTAAAACAAACAGTAACAGTGATTTAACCACTTTCGTTTGGTTAATTTGGTCCAGACCAAAAAGGAAAATGATCCGCTTAGCATTCATACTCGCATTTTTTGAGAGTAAACCTAAAGATACCGAACCTAAAGGCATAGCGATACATTTAAAACTTTATTGGTCGGCTTTTTTGACGTATATTTTTCCATCCACTGTGTACTGGATTAAACACCGTTATCGTGTGGATCTAACCCTAGGTCTTACTTTTACCAGCTGAAATTTTTAAACAGCACCAGGATTTTCTCCGTTGTATGCAGAAACAAGAAGATGGCATTCCGATAGCTATTTTGACTAATAGCAAACACAGGTCCTTTAATGAGATGAGCCAGGTACTTATGCTTGAGCATCCTGACCTATCATATTAAAGAATCACAATCAGAATTTTATTTGTGACGCACCTTGTGACAGTACATCCTCTTTTAAGTACAATTAGATATATTTAGTCTGTGTTGCATTCTTATATCAATAAAACTGTGCCTAGAGTTTGTTTTCATCAAACCAGACATGACAAGTGTAAATACATGATGAGTGACAATCTGTTACAAAAAGTACTTACGGGTGCGCCCTTAGGACCAGGCGACCCAGGAGGTCCATCTCGACCAGGTGCTCCATCCAGTCCCGGCAGACCTGGAGGGCCAGGGAATCCTGTGTCCCCCTTGTCTCCCTTCATACCATCAAAAGCAACTGCTTCACCAGGATCACCCTTCTCTCCAGGTAGTCCAGGTAAACCTTGTGATCCTTGCAAACCCTAGAATGTTGCAGAATCGTTTGCAATCAGTCATATGTATTTCAGTCAACGTAAAAATTTAAGGTGAAAACACTTACTGCTTGCCCCAAGGGACCAGGGTTGCCTGGGGATCCCCTGTCTCCTTTAAAGCCAGGAAGTCCAGGACTGCCTGCAATAAAGATCAAAATCAGTATCAAACTCACTTAAAAACCTTTCAAATGAATGTATAAAAAGTATAAATATACTGTATATTTGTAAAAATATTGATTTATTTTAATTCCAACATACCAAACATACAGATTGTAAACAAACAATTTTATGTCTACATAAAAGTAAATATGTCGATAATAATTATGTTGTCTTGTGCTGCTTATCTTTTATTAAGTCAATTATAAAACATATTTCAAGTTTTAGACTTTTGGACTAGTTTAAGTTTAATAATTCATCCACTGCAGCATCTAAAATAGGATTTATCAGGTTTTACCACTGTAAATGCAGAGATACTGTATTATTATAAACAAATTATCCTTGGATATAGCCCAGAAAGAGAATTAAATATCATTTTATCTTCCAGTTGGTTCCTGAACTAAATTAAATTGGCCACAAAATGTAAATGTTACTTTGCTGCACTTAAACAAAATTCATGCTGTACATCAGACAAGGGAAATGACAAGGTTCTTGCCTGGGGGTCCTGGAGGTCCAGGTAAACCCTGCGGTCCTGGAATGAGGTTACCACTTGAAAAACAATTTATACACGTGTCTCCTCTTTCACCTGCAAAATTACATGCACATTTACTAAAGCTTGTTTTTACATGTTTTGTATAGTGTTTAGAAAGCACCTCGTTTCATTCTAATAATAAATAAGCCTTGCCTTTCTGGCCTGTCTCTCCTGGAAAACCAGGGTCGCCATTCAGACCTGGAAGACCAGCAGGTCCTGGAAGACAGTTTTCACCACCAGTAGATATTCCCGGAGGTCCTGGAGGTCCCTGGAGTCCTTGTAAACCTGGCTGTCCAGGTCTGCCAGGAGAACCTGGAAGAGAAGCTCCAGGAGATCCTTGATCGCCCTTCTGTCCTCTTTCTCCAGGGAAACCAGGGGAGCCAGGCTGGCCTTGAGTTCCGATTCCTAGATAAAACACAGCATTACGCTTTCCCTATCACATTATATTAAAATAAATTACTACAGAGTGCAGTTAATTTTCCCATATTTTGTGTGGGAAGTGACAGAGATGCAGGTTCAGCATGTCTTGTGGCCTTACCTGGAGGACCTGGCCGACCGGGTGATCCTGAGATACCTGGAAATGGCCATTAAATCTTGTTAACATTTTAACAATCATATATTTGTGAGCAGTAGAGACATTTTTATAAATTATATTGTGCATGCTCAGATTAAAAGTCAAGTCTTGGGTCTTTCATTAAGAAGTAGTTTTTTTGTTGCATTTGTGTTCCTTTATTTGGTTGACACTTTTGTCCAAAGCAACTAAAAACAAATTCAACATATTATAACACTGTTTAAAGGACACTCTTTATATGAGTGATATACATACGGCCATGGCGGAAAAATAAGGACGCCTCCGGCTTTGTATTTATTGTAATATTAAAAATATAACCCATTTACGAAGTTTTAATAAACAAATATATATATATATATATATATATATATATATATTAAACTTGTAATTTGAATTTAAATTATATATATTAGCAAAGCCTAAGAGGAATAAAAACATTAATGGATTTTAACAAGTCACCATACCAGGTAGCCCTGGCTCTCCTTTTTTTCCAGGGGCTCCAGGAAACCCAGGATCTCCCTTAGGTCCTTCTCGGTTTAGGGATGAAGGTGATACCTGTATGGAAAATAAGTACAGGTTATGATAACACAACTGATGCGATAAGATTTAACAAAAACAAGCATACAAGAAAAAGTTGTCCAACTTACCACGCCTGGAGGTCCAGGTAATCCTCGATCACCTTTTTCCCCCTACAAGTAAACAAGATATTGATTACTTAATAATTAACAAAGTGCTCTACCGTCTCAAGTTTATCTATAGAAAGACATTACTTATAATGATACCAGTATCTAAAATATGATCTCATAAAAAAAAAATAAAAAACTTAAAAATCTCTCAATTAACATTTAATTTAAATTAAAATTTGTGGCTTTATGTAAATCTTACTCTTTCACCAATATCTCCTGAAAGACCAGGTAAACCAGGGTTTCCTATAACACCCTGGGATAGAAAAAGAGAGGGAGAGAAATTAGGGCAGACAAGCAGACCGATATATATTTACTAACAGGTGTTTGTATTATGGTGCCCATACAACCACAGAAGTCTTACCCGAGATCCAGGAGGCCCAGGGTCTCCATCTTTACCAGGTTTACCCTTAAAAAATAATTCAAATTAATACTATATTCTATTAATCTAATTGCACAATTTGTCTTACTAATCAACTCTCACCCTTTTTCCAGGTTCTCCTGCCTCTCCCTTATCTCCCTTTGGACCACCATATGGGCCCTGTTAATAAAAATCAAGTCTAGATTATTAAAAAGAACATTTTTAATAAACTAGAGAAATCACAGTGTTCCACTGTGTAATACCGAAATGACCAAAATGACCAACAAAGTCACAAAGTGGTGATGTAATAGTTGTACACAACAATTGATGCATATACATAAGTAATCTGGATCATACAAAAGAAGTTTAGGTACATACAGGTGGTCCAGCAGGGCCAGGAAATCCGGATGGTCCAGGTGGTCCACGGTCACCCTAAAATAAACCGCCAAAAAGGTTAAATATTACTTATAATCCCAAATTTGTTTATAGAAACGGCATGACTTAATACCTCCTTCATGATTTCAGTATTAGATTCCATTACAGTATAAATATTAATATGTTTTATCAATTTATTGCATAACAAATGAGCAGAGTGTACTACAAGTGACAGCAAAACGTTTTTAACGTTTAACGTTTTCTAGAGCATAATGTAAAATGTTGCTTTGGTGCCACCTAGTGGTTTAAAATAATAACACATTTAATGCTTTAACTGTATGTACTGTAGCAGGGCAGATATTCCAAAATCAGTTATAATAAGTTAGGAGTAATATACAGAACTAGCTTTTTTGTTACTGTTATTGTCCTGCTTGTTTTCTTATTAGCACATATTTAAGTGCAAAGACATGGGCGCCAATTAGAGGCCCTATAAATGTGCCCTTTACCTCACTCATTCTACACTGTTATTAGATCTCTGGGGTCACTTAAGACTTTATTGACACCAGTGGGAGTAAGAATGCTGAAATAGGCAGTGGATGGGGTTTTTACCTGCCAAACAGCCTGCCAAAGCTTGAGGCAAACCGTAAGCCAAGATCATTACAGGAAGTATCATATGAATTAATATAACACTTTATCTAAATATATACTGCTTGTTCCACACATCAGCGTTTATGCTTTTATTAACTGATAAAATCCCAGTTTAGTTTAGTTTAGTTTAGGCCTGGTTTTTGCCAACCATAGAAAGGTGGGCAGACAAATATCCCAGGTGGGAAATTTTTTGGGGTGGGGTTTATGAGATATATACTCTGTTAAATTCAACTATTTAAATAACGGAATAGCATAATTATTGTTGTACTAATATCCTTGCTTGGGCTTGGTTAGGAAGACATTTAATTTAAGTCAATATAAACACAAATATGTTTTTAAAATGTTGAACAACTGACTGGTAAATAAAATATCAATATTGAAATAATATTTTAAAGAAAGAAATTGAGTAAACATTTTTAAACAGACACATACCGCGGTCTTTACCAAACTTTAATTGGGGCAGGACAGACGTTTGGGTGGCCCTAAATGAAACCCTAATTTGCATTTGTTCTTCTGTCTGCACTTCATTTACTTCTGTAAATTGCTGGCATTTGGACACCCTTATCCACCCTGGTTAGAGCCCAGCATTAAGAGCTTGTTTTGGCCACGAGTTAAACCCACAATCTTCTGATTAGCAGTCCAACACCTTAACCACTGAGCTACCACTTCCCCCACTGAAGTATTGGTGTTTAATTGTCCATACGTTCGGTATGATTGTGCTGTACTTGACAGCAGTGTATAGATGAGCATCATTGTACCTTCTCTCCTCGTAGAATCACTCCGTCTGTTTCACCTATCAACTGGTCGACTTGACCTGGCGGACCAGGAGGCCCCTGCAAGCCAGATTCTCCCTACACACACACACACACACACAATAAAATCACAAAAATTGATGATCAAAACATATCTGAATTTATTTAGCTTTACATTTTCATTCATGCTTTATTTTTCACACAGTGACACTGCAATACCTTCTCTCCTTTTGGCCCCTGGAAGTTCAGCCCCATATTTCCCTTTGCAAAAACAGAAAAAACATTTTAATGAGAAAGCTTAAATACGGTTAAAATTGCAAACCTGATTTATATTTAAATCATGTTTGAAACATCACTAACCTTTGGCCCTGGTGGACCAGGGGGACCTGGTTGCCCCTATATTAAAGAAAACAAAGAGTAATACATTACATAGTAAATGTAACTGTCAGAAAATAAACAAGATACAGCTAAAAAATCACTTAACAAACAACATACATCGTAACCTCTTGGACCTGTAGGACCAATAGGACCTGGCAACCCGGGCTGTCCTGGCTCTCCCTACACAAACATACACATAAGTCGGTTTGTTAAAAAATTTCATTAGAAACAAATCGATTATGCCTCTTTTACTTAAACGAGACTGCTGTAAAGATTTCTAACAATTTTTTTATTGTATTAAAAAAGATTTCATAAACAAAAACAGCTGAAATAATTGTTCAGTCTGGCAAACTGATGTGTGACGAGAGTGACGTACTCTGGGGCCTGGTCTTCCAGCGATTCCTGAATCTCCTGGTGTTCCAGGAGTTTCACTTATAATCACTTCACCAGGTTCTCCCTGCCAAGGTGGAAAGAGTAAGATTAAAAAGCATATCCAGAGTGTGTATAGTACCATGGCTAATAAACACAAAACATCTATCTGGACATAATATGTTCCTCTATTTAAAACAGGTTTACTATATATAACTCATATAACTAACTTTATATAACATGTACATTGTATTATGATCCAGGTAAAGCTAGTCTAACCTAGCTGACATTGCATTTGGATGGGTAACAAAATCCCTATTGATCAAGTCATTAGGACTGGACAGAAAAAAAGTCAGCAGGCATGGGCGGGACCTGGAATCGTAATAACAATATGATGGCCAACTTTTTACACAAAAATGCCTTTTATATAAATAAACTATATATATATATATATTTTAATTTTGAACTCATTTTTAATTGAGTTCTTCCCACACATAACAGTTGGTGGCAGTAATGCAGCAAGATAGTACGCCAATACTGATATTATAACAATAATATACAAGAAGAAGAAGGCTTACATTGTAGCTGCAAAAGCAAGAGGCAGGATATGAAATAAAATCATATTTTGTTATGGCCTGGGATTCTTCTTGTGGGATTGGGGTGGTAAAGTTTTGAAAATCCGCTCCTGTGTCACCCTCTAATATCCATCATTCTCTAATTAGATAATTGCAATAACTTGTATGATAATAATTAACCAGACCAAATGGCAATACAGATTACCCCCATATAATATTAGAATAATATTCTAATATTAAAAAATATTAAATTGTGGAAAATGAATATTAATAATGACAGATGATGTGGCTATGCCTTGTTTTATACAGGTTGTTCAAAGAAAAACTTGCCTTCTGTCCTGGTTCACCACGTAGTCCCTAAAAGCAAGAAAAATAAATATAGGAAATGCAGAAATGTCAGCTCACTTAGTAGTTGTGTATTATGTCTTCCATCCACAGGTCCATACAGAGCACTTACCGGTGAACCGTCCAGCCCTGGGAAACCTGAACTTCCTGGTAATCCTCTTTCACCCTGTTATTGAACCCAACACCAACAAACATTAGTTTTTTTTCAACATCACGTGTTTTAATTAAATCGACTAGTCCAAATTGTAAAATAATGACACTAATTTTTTTTTTTTTAATTATACATCACTATTTAACTGAAGATACAATAACTAAATCATCTTTATTTGGCTTAGGTAACATCAGAATATAAAAATGTGGCTATCTTGTGGAAACAAACACACGTTACCTTATTATCTCAACTTAGTAATTTTATTTTTGTTAATTTCTTATATGTTATATTACAGGCCGAATGAAAGGATGTGACAATTAATATCAGTGGAAACTATTTTTAGAACAGTAGCATCTTCAATCCACAAAAGGGGGTTCCGGAGTATTTTGATTTTCTAATCTTAACTTTACAATCAGAGGCCAAAATTATTGCATAATAATTATCTAACAACATCAAATTAACTTCAGAACTTACTTTTAGTCTATTATCAGTGTTGGTCTTTAATTTTAACACTTGAACTGATTTATTTATGTTTTTTGATACATACCTTTGTTCCGTTACAGCCTGGAATTCCTGGTGGACCTGGAGGCCCATCCGATCCTGGAAGACCCTTTAAATTAGACACACAGATATGTCAGAACTGTGGCAACTGGCAGAGAAGAAAAACTACACAGCTATCTGGTGCTATCTATCCATCTATCTATCCATCCACCCTTTTAGCCATCCAATGATTTTTGCCTTTATCCAAAACGAAGTTGGACTCCAGATGGACTAAGTGACATGGAGCAGGTGTCAGCCTATCACAAGAAACTCACATACCCAGTCACACAATATGGCCAATTTAAAAAAGCCACTAAGTAACATCAGATGTTACTTTTATTTGATTTTTTTTAATTTAATAAATAGTGCTGATATAACTTCTTATTTTTCCAGAATTTATATAACTGTATCTATCTGCATAGACTAAGCTAGCAGCCATGTCATTTTAACACAAGGATTCCTATTTAGGTCTCCACAAATTACATTTACCTATAAATGCTTCTTCTCAAATACAAGTACTTGCTTTGCTGTAATCTAACAGCCATGCGGTTTCTTTTGGGGCTCTTCAGGTATGCACGGCTCTACTGTGTTATGCATTATTCACCTCTTACATTTACATTTACAGCATTAAATCACTTTAAGTGCTTCCTGCAACTTCCTGCAACTATATGTTTGTTTTGTCTCATGCTTTATAGTCATTATTAATTCCGTCAGAAGTTCTTACTGGAATTCCTGGTGTCCCTGCAAATCCTGGAAGTCCAGGAGGTCCCTGAAAAAAAACAGTGTTAGTTTACACAAACCAACAGGTTATGACTTTTAGAAGAATCATTAATAAGTAGTCTTACTCGTATTCCTTTAGGTCCAGGTGCTCCTGGAGGTCCTTCGTCACCCTGGTGAAGATTGAAAAAAATAGAATCATGTTTTGAATGAAAGTGTTATTTAAATAAATAATGATACGTTCACATTGCAGGCAAACTTATTGTCCCATTTGTTGTGCACAGAGGACGGCATGAGTGAGATATTAAGCAGAAGATTGAGCATTGATATCCGACACAACCACCATCAATCAGTGGAGAATAAAATGGAGGAAAAATTAGAGTGTTGGCCCAAATTATGATTTTTTCATATAAAACATATACCCTCCTGAAGTACTAAGCTAGTCTACACTGGTTTTTATTCAGTTCTTCAAGTTTAAACATGAACTAAGTATGATAGATAGATCATAACTCTAACCCTTGTGGTAATAACAATAATATATAATAATATATAGCTGATTTAATTATTTAATGCTGTTTAGTAGGACTCTGACCTTCTCTCCAGAAGGTCCAATTGGCCCCTCTGGTCCAGGAAATCCTGGTAAACCTGGATGACCCGATTGGCCTGGAAATCCTCTATCACCCTGCAGGAACAAACAGATATGCACACAGACATACACACACACACACAAACACAGGACAGCAGAAATGGCTTAGTAAAAAAATGAAGATGAAGAATCTATTATTCTAAACCGGTGACTTACAGTAGCAAGCCATTTATCACAAACTACAAAGACTGTCTGTACTGTCAATGTCAAAAAGCATGCAAATATCTGTAATAAACTGCACACTTGAAAATAGTTGTTATTATGATAAAGGGGTGGAAAAAACCTGGGGAAAGTCCAGGCGTGAAAGCAGTCATGTTGAGACACACGGTAAACCTTACACTATCACGGCACTAAAAAAAAACAAACCCAAAAAGCAAACACTGTCCTGGCAGCATCTCAAAGATGAACTAAATCGCTCCACTCTTGGAGCTGCAGGGAAGAGGAAACGGATATGAACTTAACTTCATTGGGTTCAAAAGCACTTAATGAAAAAAAGCGCTATAATGACAATGTTTACACACTCAACTGCCACAGCCTGCTTACGCTAAACAAAACGGAATGACTGGAATAGGTTGAACAATTAAAAAACGACAGACACTTAATAGTGTCATACATCGATAAATTATCTAGTGACCTAAAAAGTGAACAAGTAGTGCAAATGGCAGGATTAAGCAAATAAAGCAACAGATATAGAATAGAGATGGTCTAGGATAGACAACCGCTTGTTAGCAGAAAAAACAAATGGTGGACTTGATATTAGGAAAAATTAATGAATTTTATAATGTAGAGAATGAAACAATCAACATCTGGTACAGTTATTCAGGAAGAAGTGGTGACCTATTAACCCATGTTATCAGCAAAAGTATTTCCTGATATCTTAATCTGAGTTGCTTAGAGGCAGAGTAAATTCACCAGAAATTTTAGATTATTAACATCAGTCCTGATGTAAACTATACTGACCTTTTAAAAACAGAAGCAGAATGTAATGTTGCCGAAAATGTTTTATAAGATTGCCAAAAAAATTTGCTAAATCTTTGTAACTGTAAAATGACTTTTTCCATTTTTAACATTCTAAATAATCTTTTTTTTTTTGCAGATATGAAGAAATATCAATTATCTTGTTCTATTAATGGCAATCAGTTAACAGACCTATATAACCTGACATACAGTAGTGTGGATCTTATAATAGCGATCTGAAAATTTTATAATAATTTTATAATTTTATAAAAATCAACGGATAATGGTCCCATATGTTTCATTTTGGCAAATTATTTAATCATTTAATAATTATTTAATCAAAAACTCCAACATTTCACAGTGAACACATCCTCCTGCTGTACAATCAGCTAACAGATACACACCTTCGCTCCTTTCACTCCAGTGCAGTCACACTTTAGTCCAGATCCACAGCCATGGCATGCCTGAGACAGAGAAAAGAAGGAGTTAAGATAACATGTTTTCTTTAGGCATCATTGTCCTTCCACAGATTCTGGAATGTTAACACATTGTGATTTTAATTTTATTCTAATAAAATATTTAGCAAAAAACATTGTAATTATTGACATTGGTGCCATTCGAGAACTTCCCTCCCAGCACTTGCCTTATTTAACAGCGCAGATTGAGAGTAAAAAATTAGCATTTGCATTTAGACTTAATGTTGATTATTTCTTTTTGGCCCCCAGGATAAAGGCTTTTATAGTGGATCCATGTGATCTACATCAACATATCTAAACAAACAAACTAATTAATAAAAATAAAGAAAAACAGGTAAAATTACATACTTTAAGTAACTTTGCGATAAAGAGCAATGGCTTTTTTTAAAAAATAAAAATAAATAAAAAGCAAAAAATTAAATATATCTATTGTCAAAAAATGATATATATCTATTCACTTTTATCTTTAGCTTTATTATCTATTTTATTTAAATGAGTGAACAGCACCTCCGGCCATATTTTTATACTATATTTAGTATATCTACATCTTTATGTCTATTGTGCATCATTGGATTTGGATAAATCACCCATTATATATTGCTGTGTAAATTATAAAACACATCTACTTGCTTCAGTATTCAAAAAGAACAAAAAAGCTACAAAATACAATATTTATGACACAATGGCCAAAGAATGAAACCAAAAAGTGCTGATTCATGTATGAAGATTTTACAATAATACACAATAATATAATATAGATTTCTCTCTCACATCAATTGAGGTAGGGTTTTCGACATCACAGCTATATACAGTGTGCAGTAAGATGAAATAACATTTCCTGTGGACTTAGTGTGTAAATTAATCATGTTAAAACACTATAAACAGTAGTAACCAACAGGTCCGAAGCTGTGCCTTAAACGAATTAGTATCAGTGCAGCAACAGTTTTAATACAAAAAATAGTTCTACCAGAGGATGGCGCTATTAGACTGCTTATGTTAAGACGTTTTGTAAACTTATAACATTTTATTCACCCATTGGACATTTGCGCAAGTGAACTTTACCCTACAAAAAATAGTCCAGGTTGTGCATGTTTGATAGTTTATACTTTTTTGTTTTTTTTACTATTCTAGAGTAACAGTAACAGGTGAACACTGTTATAGCAATTAGCAGTCAGTAAATTGCAATAATGTGGTAGAGCAACTCTTGTAAAATATAATTGATCATTTCACTACAGTTCTTTCTATAGTTTGGCGTAAACCGAGTATAAATACTATAACAAACTAAATCTTTTAGTAAATACTATAATATGATTTGTTTACCACAGTCTAGTTTACTCTAGTACCTTGTTTAAAGTGTAAAAAACAGTATTTTACTAGGTGTACATTCCCCTAGGCGACTTCACAGCTACTGCTTTCCTGAAACTTCTCAGAGATATAGATGTCGCAAAACTACGTAAAGCAGTAGGTAAGCAGACTTTTAATATCGCATTCACGACGCAGCCGTTTGTTATTAGCTAACTGCAGCGTTTTATATTGCGATTCGACTTGGATTAATCGTTCAGCCCTAGTGAGCACACTTGGCCGTAAAGGTGTTGCTAAATTCTAATCATGTAAAATCCATCCATGAACAACATCCACCCACTCCATTCTCACATGACCCATGTCTCCGGTGTATGTGTGTGCTGGTGTGTTTTGCAGTGAATGGTCTGGAACACAGAGTTCACGTAGGAGTTCTAAAGTCAAAAACAGACATTAGCATGGTGCAGGGATTACATTTTTCATTGCTTGTGTTGTGTAAGATTTTTAAAAGATGCATAAAATTCCCCAAATCTGACTGGCACCAGCACTACATCCCCTCAAACTTAAAAATGAACAGGATATAAGACAAAGGAGTTAGTTCTGTTATTTTATGCTGGGGTTTTTTTTTTTTTTGTAAAGCCATGTTTTTCCACTACTTGCTACATAATAAAAGACTCAAGACCTGATCCAGCTACTCCTACCTAAGTGAGGGGGACAAAATAAAACTAAAAGGACAAACGGGTGTTTAGTGTAAGTGCTGTAGTTCTGTTTTATGTTACATGTGTAAATATACTAATATAATATAATATACTGTGTTGGATCAGGACCTACATGCAGACAAAGAAATAAAACACGTCTGGTGTCAGATCCTGTTATAATCAAACATATATTCCATTAATTAATTACTAACATTTTTAGTTCAAAAAATAATCATGGGTAAAAAAAAAAAACGCATTATAAATATTACATTAACAGCCTTAATAAAAACCCCTGCATTCATGTGCAGCAACATGGATCCCGAAACATCAACGTAGACTATGAGTGCACTAGAAAAACAATGGTCTGAAGCATAAATCTTTTTTTAAAAAATATAAAAATATACAGACAGACACAACAGCAACATAGTTTAAATTTGTTATAAAAGCACTAGTGTAATATGATTGATTAAGGGTCCTTGATATGAAAACTTTGGCAGACCCTTGATCAAGTTAATAAAGAGATGATCATGACAGCTCTTTTACAGATAACTACCCTATTCACATGCCCCCAGACATTCCCACTACTTACAAAAATACAGTTCTGGTTGCTGTTTTAGTCTGTCTAATCGTCTTAATCCTGCTCTAAATTCCTGCCTAGGTGAACATTATCTGTAGACCTGTAGGTCCTTTTTATCTGAAAATAAACTGCATTGCATTCAAATCACTGAACACACACAAGTGAAGTAATTTAATGTCCTTATAACGTTCAGAAACAGTACAGAACCACCTAGTGGTACATCAGAAATGTACTGATGTATCACATAAAGGTCAGTGTATATGTGTGTCTGTGTAATTATTCAGACCCACATTAGAGAAGGTCTGCTGCTTATGGATTCTGTCTGCTCCTAGCATTCTTTGGCCCTCAGATTCCGCTGCATCAGTGGACTGATAATTCTCTGAGTCTCACTCTGTAATAACTGGAGGCTTAAATGACTAAAGAAAACAGGCAGCCAAAAAGAGCAGCAGACAGTGGAGCAGGTGAAAAGAACAAAATCCAGACTAACATCCAGTTCAGCATGGAGGGGGCATTCTCTGATAACCATCTGACAGGCATAGTGTGTGTGTGTGTGTGTGTGTGTGTGTGTGTGTGTGTGTGTGTGTGAGTGAGTGAGTGAGTGAGTGAGTGAGGGGGGGCAGGAGGGAGGGAGCTTGACTGTGTTTGTAAGTGAGTGAGTGAGTAAGTGAGTAAGTAAATGTAAGTGACTTTGTTTGGGAGTGACTAAGTGAGTGAATGTAAGTGACTGTGTTGGTGAATGAGTAATTGAGTGAGTGAGTGAGTGAGTCAGTGATTGAGTGAGTGAGTGAATGAGTGAGTGAGTGTATAAGTGAAGTGAGTGAGTCAAGTGAGTGTGTGAGTGAGTAAATGGGTGAGTTAGTGAGTAAGTGAAGTGAGTGAGGGAATGTGTGGGTGACTGTTTTTGTAAGTGAGTGTGAGTGAGTGAGTGTGGGAGTGAGTGAAGTGAGTGAGTGAGTATGTGTAAGTGAGTGAGTGAGGTAATGTGTGAGTGACTGTTTTTGTAAGTGGGTGTGAGTGAGTGAGTGTGGGAGTGAGTGAAGTGAGTGAGTGAATAAGTGAGTGAGTATGTGTAAGTGAGTTAGGTAATGTGTGGGTGACTGTTTTTGTGAGTGAGTGAGGTAATGTGTGGGTGACTGTTTTTGTGAGTGAGTGAGTAAGTGAGGGAGTGAGGTAATGTGTGGGTGAGTGCGTGCAAGTATGCATGTGATTACAAAGGCATGACTAACTTTCCTCAGGTCTGATGCGTCATCTTTATTCGTTCACTCCTGCAGTAGAATTACAGCTCTGCATTACTCTTTAATCACTTGTATGTTAATGCAGAGATAAAATATTATATCATTTATCAGTAGGTAAGACAAACGCTACTTTTTAGCCAACACTCTAGAGCTAGGGCATAAAATCAACCACACTGCAGTACAGACTGTTTATACTTCCCTTAGAATCACTTCTGTTGTAGCATAAACAAATTGAATCTGGTTCTTGGACTGGTGGGAGGTTGAAGTCATTTTTAACTTCAATAAAGCAATAATTTCGACTGTCATTAAAATGTGTATAAAAGGATGACTTTCCCTCCTTCTGCTATCAGTCAAGTGGATATGAGCCCTTTAGCTGCATATATGAGCTCATACAGACACTATATGTCCAAATGTAGCTATTAGACTTGCTGTGATAGTCGTGCCTGATGGGGTCACCTGTGATTAGCCAAAACACTGGTTATGTCACTTGCCCACTGTGGCACCGTACCAACCGTAGTGTTGATTTTCTTTTAATATTAGCTTTTTATTAAATATTCGTTTAAAGTAATACATTTTTTTAAATTACCATAACAAATATCTTACGGGATAAATAAAATTTAAGTCAAATTTTATTTATTACATATGTTTATTATTGTTAATAAAAATTTTAACAAGTTCCTGTTTTGTTGTTGTCCTTTCAAGCAAAGCAAGGATGCTAGCTAAAGCAAGGAAAAGAAAAGAACCTGCAACAAACATGCCCCCCCTCCACCAATATGCCAGTATTAACGGTGTTGTCACATGTCAATTAGCTGGTAAGAAAATTTCCTTACCGTCACAACCCAAGTAGCAGCTTTACTGCAATTAAGAGACCATAACACTGCTTCAGTATGTTAATGCCTTTGTTCACAAAGCCCCTGAGACATGTTGTGTTATGATTGGAGTGGAAAAACTTGTGTGTTCTGCACAAAGCCCCGACCTTAACACCACTGAACACCTTTGGGATGAACTGGAATGCGAGCGCACCCCAGCTTTTACATAGAACAGTTTCTAACTAGCTAAATTGTATAAGTCAGAGCAGATTCTTTTTCCTGGCTAACAGGAGTTGGTCCTCATATGGTTGTTCCTGTTGTAGCTTATTTACCTCAAAGGTAAAGAAAGTATCGCACTTTTCTGCTTACTATAGTTTAAAGATTCACTATTTAAGTTATGTTATACTGATAGCTAAATGGTTAAATTGTTGGACCGCTTAAAAGATCGAAGGTTCTATTCAAAGCACCTCCAAACTACCAATTAAGGCCCTTGAGCATAGACCTCAACTGCTTAATCCTCAGTTGAATTAAAAAAAACTAGATACATGTAAGTCGCTTTGAAAATTGGCGTTTTTTATATGCCAAATATAAAGTGTTTCAGCCTGAAGACCCTCCTGTTGAGTGAGAGAAAAAACTCACACAACTTCCTTTCTTCTCTAGGCCTAACAGCTTAGTGTGTTTGTCTTCCCTGAGCTTTGTTTTTCTACACTGCTGCTTCAGCTCTTTCATCGCTACATGACATTTTATGGTTTCAAGGTCTGTGCAATTTCAGAAGACATCCAGCATCCTTAGTGTTACTGTGAAGGAGTGATCACCCTGAGGATGCCCCTTTCTACTGGAGGGAAATGTTCTGGCTCACTGAATTCCCTTTCATTTCTGTTTCTGGAGAGTCAAGTCAGCTTTGAGTGAGGTAAAGTGTGCACTAGAGACAGCATATCCTGGCCAGTGTATGCTTTTGACAAATGTTATGTTTCTAAGAAAAGCACAAATGTTTTTTTCCTCTGTCTCAAGTAATTATCTGTGTTGTGGTCGGCACATGTTAAAACATCACATTCAGTCTACACCAAACTAATTCATCACAATATTCCGAAAGACAAACAAAACTCAAATACACATAAGCAATGGATAAAAAACTGTGCTGCCGATGCTGGAATCTGGTAAATACGAGGCAGTATTTTGGTTGCAGGTAAAATAAAGCCAGACATCTGTGTTTCTCTAAACACACATCACTAGAGAAATCCAACCTCTCCCACCACTGTTTGATAGTGACCCGCCATCTGCGTCTGTGTTTGTGCTCAAGGTATGAGAAAACGCTCCAATTAACTGCAGCCAGTTCTCGTTCCAGTCCAGTTCTTAAGCCTTGTTGACCAAAAGAGAAGTCAAGGTCAGTGACACTCCTCTCACTCTCTCTCACATTCCCATCTATGTTCTGTTTTTACGTAATCTAGCACTTTCTACAACAGCATCTTTCTCAGACTGTCTGGTTTAAAGTTTTTGCACAGGTGTTGTTATTGAGTAATTAGAAAATAAGACAAAGTGAGAGTGAGAAAGATGATGATGAAGTAATGAAGAGAGAGACAAAAAAAAATGTATATATATATAAAGCTAACGCTAGATTTGTTTAAAGCTGGCTGAGGTACTTCAGGTACTTAAACTGCACAAAGTAAGTAGTTAAATCTTTTACCTCATGACCAAACTGAATATTTGTAAGTAGTTTTTTTCGATTAATCAGGATGTGGAATATAAAAACTTTAAGGTAAATAGGATAAAGCTCAAACTGACCCACACCGGTATAGCCAGAATAATTAATAAACTGACTAAATAATTAGTTTTGGTATAAAACACACACACTGGAGTTTAGAGCACAGGATACATCTTGCATCAGTGTGGAAACCTATGATGAGCAAAACAAGCTGCAGTGTGCACTGTACCCCACAGAGAGATCAACGCTAATAAATCATTTCACTCAGGCCAAGACTCACATGTGGAATCACTCAGTACACACACAGATATACACACAATATGTCTGTATATACCATAAAAATTATATATATATATAGATGGTACAATACAACAGTCTTAGTAACTCTATAACCTCTGTCTCATCTCTAACTAGCCAGAAAATGCTCAAGGTGCTGTGGTGTCAATTAAAAGACCAGGAAGACCTAGGTTCAAGCCCACCACCGCCAGTGAGCAAGACCCTTAACCCTTCCTGCTCCAGGGGTGCTGTATCATAGCTGACCCTGCACTCTGACCCCAACTTTCTAAGATAGGATTTGCGAAGAAACTAATTTCAATGTGCTGTAGAGTCTATGTGACAAATAAAGACATTTATTTTTATACTATACTGTATATAAAATGAGAAATCAGAAAAGTACCAAATTTAATCAGGGCTGGAAAAGCAGTTAGAAAGAAGGCAGAAGGTCCACAGTTTACATGCTAACAGAATAAAAAAAATCTTGTTTTGGGATATGGGGTCTTAGTATCACCCACATATACAGATGGTAGGTTTTTCAAAGAAAGGGAAGCCCTTAGTCATGTGTGCTAATAGAAAAATCAGATGAGAGAATTGGAAAAATAACAGACGTCAGGATAAGGGCCCGAAGGAAGAGAAAAAAAAGGTGAAAGGTGAAGAAATAAACAAGAGATTTCAAGTGATACAGTACTTAATTATGACAAGTTTAATATAACCCCTGAGACACTGAGTGTCAAAAAAGTTAATGTGCAAATCTTCCTCACATTCTATTACTTTGTGTTTATTCTGATTATATCTGTGTTTGCACACCCACACTGGCCAAATCTAAAAAACACAGCCAGAATAGACCTCAACACCAAAACCACTTTAGGAACAGTCATACTAGTAGGGCTGTGTATTGGCAAGGACCTCACGATACGATACATATCACGATATATGCGTCACAATTACTCTTCGCAATATAATATATACTAAAATATATTAAATAATACACAAAATATGTATTGAATTTTAATTAAATATGTGACACAAAGGTTGGTGCCATGGTGTAGCAGGTTAAGGCATCTGGAAATGCGCAACTGCACTCTGGTGACCCGGGTTCAATTCTGGCTTGGGTCCCTACTGGTCCTACCCTTTCTCACCCTATCTTCTTTATTTAATCTATATCTGACCTATAAATAAAGGCAAAATGCCCCTAGAAATATCTTAAAAAAACACATAAGTAAAACAAATAGCTAAAAATACAACACAATATTAGTTCCGCAGTGTTTGCTTCGGAGACAATGGCCATATGTATCAGAGACATCTACAGGAGCGGAGGAGAAAGTCGTTTGACACCAGTGAGGGTTTTAGTTAAATATTATGTAAACGTAAATCAGTTTATGTATTGATACTCTAGGTTAGAATGTCTAGGAAAAACCCTACATACTAGTATCTTAAAAAAAGACTTCATAACAATTACATAAGAGCAAAAAATGTTTTTGGTGGTTAGATAAGTGAGTAAGAGTGTTTTAACTATTCAACAACACATATTTCCAACAGGTTCCTCTAGAGCTACCTGACTAATATACTCTGCAGCCAGGATGCTAGAACTACTTGACGTCTGATGTCTCTGTTATAAACTATTCTGTGACGGATATTATGAGCTGTTGTACAACAGAGAAAAGGTTAGATTAGGAGAGGAAAGGGTTTGCTTATGATGTTGCGGCTGTACGTGTCCAAAAAGTAATTTGTGTGAACCACCTGAACCACTTTTACTACCCTATGACCTATGCAATAAATTCCAGACACGGCATCAGCTTAGCACTTTACATTTTTCAGCTCATAAATAAACAGATGAGGGTGTCAGGTCAATAAACATGTCATAGCGATTACTGAGTTTTACCGAAAAGAGATTTAGTCTTTTTTTTCTTTATAATGTTGTGAATTTTTGATTCTTTTAACTGTTTTAAATTGTTATGTGCATGCATACACATGTACAGTGTTCAGGCCTAGATTCAGGCATGCCACAGCTGCCGAAATTCCAACAGACACAAACAACAAAATGTTTAGAAAGAAAGTATATGAGTTGAAAAATGCTTCTTATGTCTGGAGGTTGGAAGGGAACATCTGGAATGGAGTAATATTTAGAGAGGATATTAAATAATTGTGGAAATTAACACACTTATGTTACTTATGTACATATTTGTACATCTACATATCTGCTTTGTAAAGGGAGATCAGAACACTATACGTCACTACAGTAACTCCTGATAAACACATGAGGGCAGTACACTTAGTCTGGAGTGACATAGATAACGTCAGGTACTGCATGGAGATTGCATTTCTAAATAACAGATGACTTTGGATCAGTCTTTCGAGGGTTCGACTGCGTTTATAGCTTAAGATCACATTTTGTTTCCTGTGCATGTTGAAACCTGCAGGCTGATCCTGCACTTAAAAAGAATCACAGATTAAACAAAGTTGCCCCAAAACTACAACATCTGTTACCTAAGGATAAAAATACGATTAGACTTATACAACAATTAAGCAGACTTTCAGCAGAATTTATATGGACATTATTGATTGTTTAAGATCGTAGCTTTTGTTTTTTTTTCTAGAGTACATGTGGGAAAATTAATTTGTTGTTTCAGGACAAAAGGAGGCTCGTCACTGGAATACCTCAAATGCAAAAGCACTGTGAGAAAAAGCCTTGACCTAAAGGACACTCAGATGGACTCTGAAGCGGCACAGGAGCATGGAAGATTCAGTACTTTAGAAAAGCTGACAAATGACGCATGACTTGCTTTTATTAGACTTTTAAATGTATAGATCACATTTTGGCACACGGTCAATACAGCATGTAGGACAAGACACATTGGGCTCAAGTAGACTAAAGTTAAGGAGAGAAGGACTAAACAAAAAATAGGAAACTGCTGAAAAGAGAAGGATTGCTAAGAAGGGAAGAGGAAAGGTGGGGATAGAGGAGAAGAGAAGGGAAGAAGAGAGAGTGATTGCTGAGGAAAGTAAGACTGGTGAAAAGGGGTGAGACAAGGAGAGATCAGGAGAACAGAGGAAAAGAGCAGAGGAGACGGGGATTGCTGAAAAGAGAAGAGAAGAGATTTGTATTGATTATACTCTAAAGAACCGAACTGTGATCATTACTAGAATAGAACAGATCATGTAGCTACTTCATCTGCAGTTTCGAAGCAGCACACCACACATCACTACTGGAATATGTAATTACCACCTGGACTTAAAACAGTCTACACACCCAGACAACAGAAAACAAACATTAGAATGTGTGTGTAAAACACTGCTTGGCACGCTGATCTATGCACTGCTCTTCCGGTGTAGCAGTAATATCTCATAGACACTGAACATCCGAAATCAGGGCGCGGCCCGGCTTCATGTACAGTATTATACTATCAGCTGCTCTCTGTGACCTAAAACCGGAAACACATGCCTATATCCACATATCTGTGCAAAATGCTTAAAGAGAAATAGAGTGAGAGAGAGACAGAGAGAGAGAGACAGGGAAAGATAGAGTGAGGGGAAGAAAGAAACAGAGGGGGAAGGAGACAGAAAGAGATAGAGAGTGAGTGAAGGGTGGAAGAAAAAGAGAGAGAGAAAGAGAGAGAGAGAAAGAGAGAGATGTAATGAAAAAGTTCTTGCGTTTTTGCCCTCTGCAAGAACAGAGGTTCAAACCACCACCTGTCTCATTTATACTTTCATTTAAATTTCATCCCTTGTTTCCGCATATCAGGCAGAATTATTAAGAGCCTGATTTAAAAGTTCTTTTTGCTTTCAGAGAAACATTTAGATAGTTTATTTTTTTTTCAGGGTAACTCAGCAGTGAGAGCAGCAATGTAAAACGGAATGCATTTAACATATGGTAACACCGCTGACAGTTTTATGGACCTGCAGTCTGCTCTTTAGGTTGAGGTTGAGTTTTTCGGGTCTATAGAAGTGAATGAGTGAGTAAATCAGTATGTAACACACTAATGCATTTCTACTGCAGACATTTATACCTTTTCAACCTAGAAGAGAAACACACATATGAAAATTCTTAACAATTGCATTTAAAGTTTTCTGTCCTTCTTTTATACAGTCAATTATGCCACCTGTAAGAACTATAAGATAATATAGGTGTAGCTGACCCCAGACCAGTGACCCACATCGTCACTTTCAAAAGCCTGACTTAGCAATAGACAACAATGTCGCTATCACCTCCATCAGGAATGTACCAAACAGTCTCGTCAAAATAAGCTGTTCTCACAAGCAGCCAGCTGAGCCTCTTCTCTGAGAGACAGACACAGATGGCATCTCTAAACCGCAATGCACCGTTCACCTGGCAACACTAACTGGTCTGCTGTCAGATCACATCTTTATCCAGCTCACAGAAAGGAAACTAAAGTATACAGAGACCGTAAGGCTGAAAAAGTGTAATAGTAAAACAGCACCAGTCATGAGGCTGTTTCCAAATACTGTTTCTACTAGGGATGGTTCAGATGACTAAATACTACCAATAGGTGATAATACACTTTTTGTTGGATATGTTTCTTTAGATTCTTTGTCTTTTTCTGGAGATATATAAAATTTACACTCCATATTTTTGAACGCTTGCAGCCACCTGAACCATCCCACCCATATGTGTTTTTAAATATCTCAATCAAGATGTTAGAATAAGTTCAAGACTTTTGGGTTTCTGGGTAGTTTTGTATCTATTTATCTATAAGAGCATCATTGTGGTCATTTGGTGATTAGATTATTATTTAGTGAGGAGGTCTGGGATTATTGGTGGTCAACATTCCAGTTCACCCATAAAGAAACAATGTTCCACTAACCTTAAGAAACCATGTTCCCAGGGACATTACTTTGTGGACAGAAGCATTGTCATTCTGGAATAATGTTTGAACCTGCTGAACAGTAACACTATGACCTACAAAGACTGTGTGCTTCCAATACAGGGTTTGACACTGGGTTTGGCAAAGAATTCCATGTGGCTGTACTTGTCAGGTGTTTACATCATTTTGGCCATAGTGTACACTTTTGACTCTGAACTTCGTCTTGAAAAACAAATTAGTTCACTAGCTAAAAACAGCTATAATCAGATTTATATCTTCTCTTTTCAAATTTGAATCTTCACGTTCCTTCCAAGACCTGGAAAAAGTTCATGCATCTATCACATAGCGTCTCGAATTCTACAGTCTTTTCTCAATCTTCTCGGGCACGTTTGCAGATGGTTCAGAAAGCAATGACTAGGCTAGTAACTAATGCAAATACATGTGAGCATATTACCCCAATTGTAGCTTCTCTTTATTTGCTTCCTGTCTTTTTGTTAGAATTCTACTCAAAATTTTGTTGCTTGTTTTCGAAGCTCTTTATGGACAGGTGCCATCTTACATTTTTGATCTCATTTGTATGAGGTCCCTTAGGTCTGCAAATAAAATTCTGCTATATGTTGCACAAACACGTCTTAAATGAAAAGCTGGCCGAGACTTCGCAGTTGTTGTTTTTTGGTTATGGAATCAGTTGCTACTTGACATTCGGAGTGCTCCTTTGATTTTTGTTTATTAATCTAGACTTAAGGGGACATTAGCAACCCCAGTTTTTTTTATTTTGTACTGCTCTCTGGGGGCCAATTTACCATTATTAAGAATTTTACACCAAAAAACATCAGAATGTAGATGTAATCAGCTATATGTGTATGACGTCAAAACAGGTGTATCTTTTTCAACATAGGCAGCACCTATACACACTCTTACAGCACAGAGTGGAACATTCCAAAGCTTGTTTTATTCGACTGCATACAATATAAGCTGTTTTTAGAGTAACAACAAAGTTTGAGTTGTAAAATTTATTTTTAAAAATTATTTAAAAAATGTTATAGCAAAATGGCCACTTAAATGTCAAATTGACAATTTTAATTTCTTAGTTCATGAGCCCTTTAAGACACATCTTTATTCTTTAGCCTTTTCTGATTTTTGACTTTATTATTGTTATTCTAAGCTTTAATTAATTTTTTATTGTACTTTATAGTTTTTTGTAAATTTTTATTTATTATTGTCTCTGTGCAGGACTTTGGTCAGTGTACGCTAAATTTAAATATTACTTACCTACTTACTTACTTACAATCCCAGTCAATTATATTTATCAATGAACTTTGATCAAAGATGCATGGACACATCCTGTATCTGAACCGTGGCTGGAATGACCATGATATCGTTCCTGCGTTTGCTTGCAGATATGAATGTTCACCTCCCACTCAGTAAAACACAGCAACTCTATCTACATCATGCCTAGTCTTAAAATGACTTCTCTTCACCTCCCTGACTGATTCAAGACATAGGTTTTGTGAACGTTTCTGTCCTGCTGCTCTGTCTGCTGTGAGCTTCACTTAAACAGACATGTTGAACAGACAAGTTTCTTTAGCTTTGCAGCTGTGCTACAATTCTTTGTAAAAGCTCTGTAAATGCTAGATTAACAAAATTTTAGACAAATAAAAGACTGATATACAGCTTATAAAAGGCATTAGTGTAAAACAATACCTTAGCTTTGATTTGATTTAGCCTTAGAGTATAGAATGGAGCTTTGTCCCGAATACACTAATGCCTAAATAAAAGCCTTTATTTTTGTCACATATATTTTTTTTTACAGAACAGTGAAATTCTTTTTCTGCATATCCAATCTTTGAAGGTTGGGGGTCAGAGCGCAGGGTCAGCTATGATGCAGCACCTTTGGAGCAGGAAGGGTTAAGGGTCTTGCTCAAGGACCTAACAGTGGTTGGCTTGCAGATGGTGGGGCTTAAACCTAGGTATTCCTGGTCTTCAGATCAACAGCTAGTGGTAGTGGGGCTTGAACCCAGGTCTTCCTGGTCTCCAGATCAGCAACGCAGCACCTTAACCGTTTGAGCCACCACTGCCCCCTATTTATTTTGTTCTACTATTTAAGAAAGAGGCGTATTGTCTCAAAGGAATATTAGTAGAAATTATTCAGACGTGAAAACTTTTTCCCAAAACATTCAAAGCGCATAGTATTATCTGTGGTGTATTAAATAAGGTAAGCTAATCTTAAAGACTGCTTATAACAGTTGTTGTCTATCTGGAAATTGATGGCCATCTTGAAATGTTTTTTCTTCTTTGGTGCTGCACACTTTGTTTTTGGTTGAATAATTGCATCATCTAATTACATCTAAGTACATCTAATCCAGACTCAAAACACATCTGTTTAGTTTTGCATTTACTGAACGAGCGCTGTGCTATGTCAAAACTGGCTATAATTATTTTATTTTATTAATCTTATTTGGTTTTCAATCATTTTAAATCTTTGTTTTTATTTTAATTTCTCAGTTTTTCTTATTTGAAGCACTTTGAATTACCACTGTGTATAAAATGTGCTATATAACTCACCTTGCCTTTCCTTATGATATGAAATAGCATAGTGCAGTTTGGGACACACATCAAGTTGTGTAGTTTTGTCAAGATTTATTGAAAAAAACAACTAACTTTAAATTGTATCATAATGTTATCAAATGTCTAAAACCACGTGCTATCAGAGTGGTAGGCCTTTGCTGCAACATTTCGGTGGGGTTTTTGGCATTATTAACTCCAGTTGCAATAAAGACAGGTTAATAGGAATTTCGTGGTCCGCTGACTTCAGGGAGAGCTGAATGCCATTGGCTAACAGAGGTCAAACAGCACTTGTCTATTATTGTCTCATTTGGTTAAGAATGTGGCCTTATACATAAAAAAAATGTAAACTTTTGTACATTAGCAATTTGTTGTTTCAAAAGGAATTGTGCTGGAGATCGATGTAAAAGGCAAAAGCTCAGTGTTATACATGATGAGGCATTACAATCTGTACTAGACTTTACAGCTTTGTCTGCCTCTTTCTAAAACATCAGACACTCTGAGACGTTTGAGGAACAAATGCAGGAGATAACAAGATTTTCTTTCTAGTACTCGAATGCTACAGGAGTGGTTCCAGATCATTCCTCAGACTGAGATCAAGAGATAAGTCCAGGTAAAGAGTGAACAGGAAGAAAAAAAGGCAATACAATGTAAAACATAAGTGCTGTGTTAAACTACTCTGGCACATTTCTTTACAATCCACACATTTTTTTGATGACCATAAAGGTTCATAGATGAAGTAGTGTTTATGTGTGTGTTTGGTGGTCTGTCTGCAGATGTAAATCCTCAATTTACATTAAATCCTCGTCAAATGTCTAAAAGGATTAACATGTAAATCCTCAATTTACATCTAAACTAAACTTACGAATAACAAATGGACTGCAATATACTTGTGTGTTTGTGTGTGTTGGGCTTAGAGGAAATAAAGAGAGTTAGTGATGAGGTGAGAGAGGAAGACTGAAGTTATTTGTTACATAAACATTTAAGGGCTATAAACCATCACTGTGCACCTGCTAACTTTAAGTGGTATTTGCAGGCCTTTCACAGCACACTGCAAGAACAAACACACATACGTACACACCATTAAACCGTAATGGATTTGTACACATTTGTGCCAAGTGGTCTATATTAGACCATCCACAAATAGCAATATAACCTCACACACTGGTTAATGTGAAATTCAATCTGGCTGATGTGACTTAAAATCAATTAATTAATTAAACATTTTACCTCGATTATGAAAAATAAACGTTTTTTTTTTTTTTTGCCCTTATAGTTCACTGGATTATTTTGGGTACAAAAACTCGTTGCTCAGTTTGTTGAGGTGGAGTCACATGACTTCACACGCAGTAATATGTTGTGAAAGAAATAAGAATAAAAAAACAAAATAAACAACATGGGAGTATTACGTCGGTTATAGGTTGTACAATTCAGTTTTGATTACTTTTTGATTAATTGTTTGGCCCGATGTGTAAATGTTAATAAATGACATTACATTTATTAAACCATTAAGCTAGTTTCTTAGAAATGAAAAGGACTTCATTGTATTTTATTCCTTTTTTCCTTTTATTTGCGTCTTGATAAATATAGTAAATAAAATATGAACTTGAATTAACTTTACAGTAACAACAAATTCCATTGTAGATCATTTCACAGTTTTATGGACAAACCTTATGATAAGCTTTCCTCATTTAACATCTTTTTACAGGTATAAAATTATTATCATTTAAAAATCCTAAATGTAAAAAATATAAATATCTAAATAAACTTTCTATGTATTGTTTCTCCATGTATTCGAAAAACTCCCAGCATTTCTATTAGTCTCACATGCAACATCAGACTCAAAGACACTACATGTGAGTTAGCCACGCCCACTTATTTACATGCCGCAGGTATACACAGAATAAAAAATCTATTACGGTTGACAGTTTATTCCACAGTAACAATATATACCGTCACACGGCCCAGCCCTACGTCTGGAACATACCAGCGCACTAAGAAGGATGTGTGTCCCTCATGTCCGATGTTCCCAGTGGTTACTTCAGAGGAACATATCTAGAAAGGGAAAGAGGACAAAAGCACCAACCCTAACCTTGTCATCACCTGTGTCTAGCTTCATATCTCTAGTCTGAATGGATGTTTTGACTATGATCACTGATAGCTGATGGCAGGGATTCATTCCTACTGGTCTATGCCTCTATTGTAGACTTGTACGCACAGATAAACAGCACGCTCCACTCATGTACACACATGCCAGTCCCTACCTGCATTTGGTGATTGTAGGTAAAATTAAGACAAAATCAATCAAACTCTACAGTATTCTTTAAAATTGTAATTCTAATAACTTTTTAAGATTGCAGTTAAAAAAATATCTGCAGATTTGGGTAAAGGATTATGATATCATATGTCGAACAGAAAAACCTTATTATAACTTAAAAAGCAAAGCAAGGAATTTGTCCCAAACATCAGAACAGCTATCAGTGAAGTCATTACTTATGTGTCCTCAATTTATAAAATTTTTTCGACCTTTCCACAAAAAATGCATGTTTAAGTATGCAAGTGTGCACACGCCTGTGATAACCGAAAGGATTTAAAAGCACTTTTACATACGATGGCTGTAATTATGCTTTTTTTTTCTCTACCTATAACAAGAAACAATTTTATCAGGAAATGGAGACAATAAGACAATTTATATAATTGATATTCTGTGCAGAAAATTAGATTTAGTTACTGTGTGAAACAAATGAGTCGGTTATATAAGAAACGGAAAGTAATTCACAATTGATATTCGAGCTTCCTATGGCATGTGTTGCACACTTACACACACACACCAGCATTGTTGGTGAAAGGTGGTTACAGATTTTTTCATGTGTGACAGGTTCAAAGGAGACTATCATGATTTGCATTACAGCAGAACACCTTCATCTGGCAAATAAAGATTTTAATCAACATATACAGCTAGAAATTGTTCCACAATTACGCGTATATCCGCAACAAGTTATATACCACAAGCCTTAAGAATCAACCGCAATGCATTTAATTTGACCAACAAGTTAAACATAAATCCCTGCAGCCCAAAATAAGAGGCCTTTTTTTCCCCAGAACTTAAGCACATAAAATTCCAGGTCATGTGTTGATGGACTGAAGGTCCACTAGGTGGCATTGCCCAACAGAGACAATGAGAAGCACACATTCTTCAGCATTTCCAAAAAGACAGAAAGGGTGGGGTAGGGGTGTGGGGGTAAAGTTCTCACACCGCGGGGTAATCCTCACTGGTGGAGAATGTCAAACTGACACAGGACATGTGGGTCATTGTTTCTTGTGAAACCTCCATATAAAATCATTTCCACTTTCATTTCCATTAAATTAATGAAAAGACTACCATCAATTGCCCTTATTCTATACTTTTTCTGATAAAAACCCTCCACAAAATTCACTCTTCGCAATTTGCTATGGTGCACAATCATTACTTGCAATTTGCAGACATTCTCAACAGGACAGACAAAAGCACCTTCTACAGTCTCACTTTCTGTTTAAAACACAGACCTAAGTGCGTCCTACATAAAATACTTGGCACCACACACACCATATTCCTGATAACACACTGGCATCACACCACACAGTGACTGCACATTGCCTAAAGGGCTGCATTAGCTGAACGGCTGTACACACTGTTTGGTATGTTAGAAGTAAAGTTCCTTTATTGCACCAACCTGTTGGATGAAGGGGGCGGAGTCAGACCTATACGTGTCTGCTGATGCCTTACCTGATTCCGACCTGATGAAATGGGGGCAGAACCCAAGGAATCAGTGAAAAAGCTCTTGAATTGCTTGAAGGCGATCCAGTACATTCCTACAGTCTATCAGTGATGAAGGATGATGTATACATTTAACACCGAGATCGGTGCATTACATTTCCGATTGTTCTGAAAGTTTGGTCATTTGAAATAATGACCAGAGATTTAGTAAATGTGAGTTTGTTTTTCTGGTGATAAAGTGTCACCAGACATAAATGTACTTTTCTGAAAATCTGATTATTGGACATTCGAGTAATCATTAATGACACCATGGAATATAAAATCCAACACCTGATAATAGATCCAACACCTGATTATAGATCCACCAACTAATCATTTGTATTTAAGATATATCAGTTCATATCAGTATATATATAGTTCATATCTTCATGCCCTTGTTTATCTCATCCATATACCTCCTCTTTGTTCTTCTGCCTGGTAGCTTCATTTCTAACACTCATCTATTTAATTCAATGTTAAAGAAAAATTAAATGATATTATTTTCAAACATAAAGTGAACTGATATATCAGTTCATATCAGTATATATAGTTCATTTCAGTAAGATATATCAGTTCATTTGTGGGTCTGTGTAAGTGTGTGTGTATGTATGTGTTTAAACAGTGCATCAGACTTGACCTGGTTTAATCAGAATTCATTTTCTGAACATTACATGCCAAGACACATCACATTCAATTAAAAATTAGTGCCTTTTTTAACTGCTATGATTGATAGTAGCTGCAAGTTGAAATTTGACTTAAAACCGGAAATGACTTTTTAACCCCTTAAATAAATACCACTTTTTTTTGTTTATATAAAAACGTTATGTATACATACACTAATACACTAACACTATTAAGTTATTGATTGTGCAAATATATTCCTACAAGATCGACTCTGATCTGGACTGGGATTTCAGCAGAAATAAGTCAATCTGGAGTCGGCGTGTTTGCACATGTCCGCGCGCAGCAGAGCGCAGTGTAAAGCAGGATAGGATGCGCTGCTCTGCGCTGCGCTGCGCTGTAAAGCGAACTCCAAAATCGCCTTTATTCCCCGGCGTAATGACATGCCTATACTCGTCTGCCTGACATTGCGGTAATAAAGTACAATACTACACATTTTATAGGTTTTAACTAATTTAATAAAGGACAAAGCCACAAACAATGCATCTATTATGTAAAGTAAACGAATCACGTCTCTATTTATAAACCAAAGCCGACACGCGCGTACGTCGGGCTCTACTGCGCGCCATTCGCAGAAAAACAGAGTGCAAGTAAAGAAACTTGTGTTATAACTTCTTTATAAGTGGTAATTACACCACAGGTACTTACCGCCGAGTCTGACTGCTGAACCCCTATAGACACAGATATGAAGAGGATCACCGCGACCAGGTTCTGCAGACGCTTGAACTTTTTATTCATTTTTAAGAATCCACCCTCTTAACAGCGACAATTACGACCTCGAGCGCATGTGGAACTTCTCATATTCCCCTGATAACTTAACTATAATAATGTACTTATGTAAAGTTTTGTTTTTCAATCTAAAAACTCGGATTCTTCTCAAGTCGCCAGGAACTTCAGCTATAGGACCGCTGCCTACTGCGACTTTAACTTTTCCTCTGACGCCTAAACCCGCGGGGCCGGACTACTTTCCAATTACTCCGCCTTAAACTACATAGTCCCTAAAGGCCCCTTAGGCTACAAAAGTTACTTCGTTTCTAAAATATTAGTAATATTTTACAAGAATATTGTAAAAATGATAAACACAAGTTTAACAAGCAAGTTTATAGCTTAGATTACTTAATGAACGAAAGAAAATTATTTAAAACGTGAAATTAACTCTCTGTAATTTTTTTTAACTTTGAGACTTTTTCATTACTGTAAAAATAGATAATTTCTGTCTAATTTATTTTAATAAGCAACAAAGGCATACCGTTTCAAATGATATTTATAGCAAGTTTTATGTATGTCATAAAACAAACAGTATCTGGCTGACTAACCACCACCATCAGCAGCATAATTTCATTATTAACATAATCAAACTTGTCTTGTCGAGATTTTACTTATTCTTATTGTATTTTATCCCGCTTTATTTGAGTCTTAATTGTTTAGGTTATATTGTATGGAATCGTTATTAACTGTAATATAATGGTCACAAGCTCGATGTAAAAGTACACAGAAATAGCAGTACCACTCCGCTTTGGAAGCGTACTGGAACGTGAGGGCGGTGTGATTGACAGCTGTAAGCCCCGCCCCCGCGTCTGAACAGCGCACACTGCGCGATGTGCTGTTTTCTGAGTTGGTAAGAGACGCAGCGGGTTTCAGCGCTCGAGATCGGTGAGTAAACTTTGCTCAAAATTCGCAAAAAGTCCTGCCACTTTTAGGTTGTTCAATAGTAAGTGTTGTTTATCGGGTATTAGGCAGTGTGTAGATTTGTAACGTGCCCAGTGTGTGTGTGTGTGTGTGTGTGTGTTTTGTGCGTATTGGCTGGCTGCAGATGAACCGCGCAGCGCACTGAGAGGATCTGAAGGCTCTGCTCGCCGGTGAACCGGGGAGACACGACACTTTAAACTTTTCTCCCACAACACACGATGAAGCTTTGGTATGTGATCAGTTTTTTTGAAGTTACTATTAATTAGTGGTGTCACACTACGACATGATAATGATCTGTTGCACACGAAGCAGCGTTTAAATGGTAACAGATCAGTGGATTTATCTACACGCGTTTGTTCACTTTGCAGGTTTGGGGCTGTCTTTACTGTTGTCCTGTGTCTGGACCCTATTTACGCAGTGAGTGCGCGTTATTCTCATCTATCTATCTATCTATCTATCTATCTATCTATCTATCTATCTATCTATCTATCTATCTATCTATCTATCTATCTATCTATCTATCTATCTATCTATCTATCTATCGTGTCTACAAGTTGTGTATTATTATTGGCCTTTGCCGGCTTTGTGTGCTATGAACATCCTGACCCTGGGGTTTAGTGTCAGTGTATCTGTGTGTGATTTTTTTTAAGTCATAACAGA
The DNA here is from genome assembly GCA_005784505.1 of Bagarius yarrelli. NCBI lineage: Eukaryota > Metazoa > Chordata > Actinopteri > Siluriformes > Sisoridae > Bagarius > Bagarius yarrelli. The sequence goes on along the minus strand of VCAZ01000031.1, from coordinate 3,134,635 downwards.
AATAACCTGTGCAGTGACATATTAAAAGACATGGGTGTATTTGTTAGCCAGTTTCGGGGAGTAAATAGTTACATTTAACAGGGTTGTGTAAATGGATCACAACATAAATGTTACAGTAATTCGTTACAGTTACTTAGATAAAATGTGGGAATACATCTAAATAGTTTCTAGAAAAACACAGAATGTGTTCTGTAATATTTGGTTCTCTGCTATAAAATTGCATCTCGTCTACCAATTACATTAATTCATATTGCCCTGTCTAAGAGTAAGTTTAACCCTAGCTGGTATAAATGTACAATTAACTTAATCAAAACGTAATCAAATGCTATCTGTTACTTTACTTTAATAAACGGATAAAAAATTACACTATTTATCATACTTGAATTTATAATCTGTAACCTGTAACATTTCCTAGGTAACCTTCCCAACACTGTTAGCATCACATACCGTTACTTTCAAGGCTTGCGATTCAGAAACCTTTGTCAAAGGCTAGCAGCACTTTTTATGCTAATTATTATTCAGTTTTATATCTTATATTTAAATCCAATTTCAATATTTAATTACAAGATTTCTGTTCTGAATATATAAAACACTATTTGGGTTGGATTTCATCCACTCACATACTAGCTGACATCATGAGTTGTTTTTTGTTCATCTTTATTCGGTTTTACTGGTACTGGTGTCATGTCATATCAATGCTATGATGTTAAAACCTGCAGGTTTTTTTTTCATTTTAAACTGTAACTTTTACATATACGGTAGTATAAAGCATGATAAGCTTGATGAGCCTCCAGAGACTGTGCATACGGGTACAAAGCATGTGCACTGTCCAGAACTACAATTAGGTCAAATAACAAATGCAGCACAAAACAGATGCACAAGGTGATTTGAGCAGAAAAAGAAAGGTTAAATCAAGGTTCTGTACTGTTGTTTGTCTGATAACCCTAATAAACCTTTATTAATCTAGCTTTCCAAAAGCTTTAAAAACTGATTTATCCGACAAAATTTAATATTAGGTGCATTTATTTTCAAGAACGTTTTCACAAACTTTTATTTATTGTTTGTTGGATCTTGCTTGCAGTTTCACCACAAAAAGCCAGAGGTCGCTAATTTTAAAAGCACTTTTTTTAGCTGTAAGAGGTTATTATTATTATTATTATTATTATTATTATTATAGTAATGACAGTGATTTTTCACATGTAAATTCATGCTTATTTTACAGCCTTTGGTATTTGTTATACATTTTTGTATTTTTTGGTGAATTTCATTTTTTTTAAGTGCCCTAAAAGTACTACTGGTGTGTCGTACAGCAAGGGAGAGTAGAGTATTAGAGTATTTACATAACTAAATCTGCTTAAATATGGCCCCTTATTAACCCAAATGTGACTGTAATTGTTAACCATCACAAGTAGCAGTGCGCTTGCCCCTCCACCCTTTGCTGTTATAATAACGTCCATTCTGTTGTAAAAGGTTTACCAAAGACTCTACAGCATGACTTTGGGGATTTGCTTATTCATTCAAGGTCAGGCACCGATGTCAGGTCTAGGTGGTGTAGTGGGGTTGATGTCAGGGCTATGTGTAAGCCACTCGAATTATTTGTGCAGAGACATTATCAATAATGATTAATTTTAGGCCCAGGTTTGGTAACCACTCACTTTTTCTAAATTGTTGTGTATTGCACATTGATGTACATCTTCAAGGCGTCCAGAAAATCCAGAGTGTGTTCGGTTTAATCAGTGTGATTGAGGCACTATTCCCTATGATAGGATAATATGCAGTAAATTCTTTACGTTGTCTAACTTTTAATATTATACATATACACATATGCGCAAAGGAATCGTTGTCGTTGTTTTGTCATTCCAGCTGCATGTGATTATTAATGACATGTATAGCTCTACAATGTTTTACAGTTCTTCAAAAGGTTTAGACTCAAGAAGGATATAGGCTCTGTTATATGAGAAGACCTTTTCTGGACATGCCAATATGCACGTCTCTTAAATTTTTTGCATTCTTTATGCAAATTTTTTTTTTTATTAAATTATTCACTACTGCAGAAAAAGCCTGTTTAAAATGTCTGGAGGTCATTTATAAGAGTAAGAGTGAGATGTGTGTGTTCATACTTGTCATGTTTGGTCCGTTTTAAAGAAACTCTGGTGTGAACGCTCGGTTAGGGCGGTTCATTTCAGTACGTGTGAACGCTGACACCCAAACCCTACTAACCAATCAGACTGCGACCACTGAAAAAATGAGTCTGTTTTTAAACGAACTCTGGTGCGATTCGATTGGTAGATTAGATTAGATTAGATTCAACTGTATTGTCATTGTGCAAGGTACATGTACAGAGCCAGTGAAATGCAGTTAGCATCTAACCAGAAGTGCATAAGTGGCTTATTTACAATAAATATCAGTGTAATAAATAGGGTATGGGGTTGATAGTTACAGAGGTGGGGGTAAATAATGTACAGAGGTATATGGATAGAATATAGAGGTGTAACAATAGATAGTTATAGATTGTGCAAAGATGCATAATGATAGGTAGTGCAAAGTACAGAAGTGGCAGTGCAGTAGTAATTAAAATACTGTATATCAGCTGTTCAGTGCAGAAACAACCACAGGAAATATATCTAATTGGACTGAATCAGGATGTGATGTCACAAGGTACGACACAAACGCAACTCTGATCATGATTCTTTAATGTAAAAAGTGCGAAATGATAAAATGCGCGATCATAACTACCTGATTGCTAGTGATTAAAGAACCAGTGTTTCTATTAGTTAAAAAAGCCCTCTGTTTCTGCATAGAACTGAGGAAATCCTGGTGCGGTTTGAACATTTTAAGTAGTTCATGAGTTCTCAGCTGATAAAAGTAGATCCATGTATACATCCAGACGATGAGTGCGTTTAATCTAGTAAACCGCGTCTTCAAATGGAAAGTTCCAAAACAAAATATACGTCACAAAAGCCGAACAATCAGATTGTGAACGTATCGCTGTGTCTTTATGTTCGGTATCTTTCTGGTTTCTGGTTTAGATTTTTTATGTAATGCAAATGTTCAGTTTCCTTTCTGGTTCAGACCAAATAAACCAAATGAACCGAACTACAAGTGTGAACACACCCATAATCTGGAATGAGGGGTGTTATAGTCAGTTGTTCTAATAATTGTGTCCATATAGTGTAGGTTTTACCCATTTGTAATCATATCACTTGCTAAGATTGAGTATGAGGAGAACCTAGTGTGAGGATGGGCTTTGTGAGACTCGTGGAATGTAATGGCAGTAAAGGAGCGTAGAGGATTATAGGTAGTAGATACTCCATGTGAGAGTATGAAGATTGACTGTAAAGGAGAGCACGGCTGATTTTTTCAGCGCTGAGACCCAAACACTCATCTGTTCTTTGCAGTGTGTAAGCAGCGTTCTGAGAAAGCTACGCTTGTGGTAGGAGAAAAGAGATAAGTAAAAGTCAATAGTAACCAAGGGCGAACTGACCAGCCCCTATCACAGACACACTTCACACTTTCCCAAAGCTATCGTTATCTCAAAAGCAAGATGTTTATAGATATTTATGTGTGTGAACGGTTAAGGTAGTAAGGTCTTATCTTTGAAGGCTTCCCTCTCTCCCTCCCTTCCTCCTCCCCAAGTGCGGCAGAAAAATTCCAGGGCTGCCTGGCAGAACTTGTTGAGATATTCTCTCTTTTTGCAGGTGTCACTTTCCTAGAACATTCCTGCAGGTTAACTTGAGGTTTTCTGATGCGTGTGTGATTTGTTAGAGCCCCTCCTTAATATAGATTTCCCCTGAGGGTACAAGTCCTGTTTGTGGTTATTTTAAACACCTGCCATCAACCAGTGCTTTAACACTTTTATGGCTTGCGGACTAAATAGTTATAGATAGATTATTGTCCATGCCATACTGCCCGTTTGCTTTGCTCATTAGGTTTATGGATCCTGCATGCAGTTAGAACTTTTACAAGATCATTTTTATACTTAACGTCTATTAAAGTCCTTCTGTCCTTAGTTATCGCTCCTGTATGTTTTATGAGTAGTCTAGATCTCTGCGGATGTCTGATCGTATCTTCTTAATCTACACTATAAAAAAAATAATAGTTTTATCACCTGCTTGGTACATGAAACCCATGTATTGTTTGTTTTATATAACCATTTTGAAGAGTGCATCAAAAGCCTGGAAATCCAAAGGTGCCCTTATTTTTCCTGCCATGTTTGCTTCTGTATCTCTATGTGTCATTAATGTAAACTTAATTCAGTTTAAAACGTCAATTAAATATTGTATCAGCACTAGACGTTAGAATATTTATACAGTATCGTGAAAAAAATATTAGGATAGTTAACTATATCGATATTTTCACACAGCCCTAAAGTAATCATCAAGTAAGCAATCACTAAGTATTAAAAGGCATTTAACCTATTAGTAGTTTACCCTTAAATCTAGTTAAAACTAGGAAACTTACCCTAACAAAAAAACTAGGAACTTCCCCTAACAAATAGCACTAAGCAAACGATTCAGACAGTTCAGAGCAATTGATAGGGTATTTAATTGTGACATAATGTTGCCTCCTGCAGTAACAGAGGACAGGCAAGTCAAGCACACTGATGAGATTTGCCAAAGAGAAGCACGACGTGGAAAATACTCAGTATACTTTTTTGTTTATGTAATGTTGTCAAAGATATTATTATTATTATTATTATTATTATTATTATTATTATTATTATTATATTAGATTATTATTATGACTTTGTATTGGCAAGGGCCTTATGATACAATACATATTGCAATACTTCCTAATAGTTAGCTGTACTGATAATGTCACACAGTCTGAATTAATAATAATTTACAAATATAGACAAGAATATTTAGTTGTCAAAGAACAACATTAAAGAAATGTCATATAGTAATTTAAAGCAGGAAAACTCTTTACTCTTGTTTAAATGTTTTTATCATCCCAGTTTTTATCATTTCAGAACTCTTTTTGGGCAATGCACAGAGCCCCAGAGTTTAAATCGACACCCAAGAAACCGCTACGTTAAATAATGTATCTCGTTCTTTTAATGAGGTTTTCCATCCCCTTCTGTGTGCCTCTCATTTCTTACTCTCTCTGTCTTTATCATGGGATGGGAATAATTCTAACAAGGAAATTAGATGATTGGTAACCCCATGGAAAGACGTCACCTCTTAAGGGTTTCCACCATAAATGGCCACATCCTTGCAGAGTAGGCATGCAGGACGGGATAAAACCATAACTGGTCAAAGAGAAAGATTAAAGTCTGGCGCCTTCCAGTTTTAGTTCACCATGTATGTATAATATTACTACCATCAGCAGTAATAATAAGTTATATTTTTTATTTGAACTTGTACACATTTTTACATTTATTATGGAGAAGCAACATCAGTAATGTAGCTTGTTACATTTCTAGTTTATCATAAAATAAAATAGTTTGATGATTATTAACTAAAGTAGAAAGTGGTGCCCTTTCAGTTCTTCTCTTTATCCCTCTCTGTCTCCTTCTCTCTCTCTCTCTCTCTCTCTCTCTCTCTCTCTCTCTCTTTCCTCGATTCCTTCTATTTTATTTTTCTTTTCTTTTTTTTTATTCTCTATTTAAAGATTTGTCTATAAACGATAAAGCTGTATGATTTTATTATGTAATTTAGATGATTTAAAAATGTAATGTAATTTATTGTTAATTTATTAGCTGAGTTAAAAACTCAAAATCTCTCTAATTTTTCTTTTTCCCACTCTCTCTCTCTCTCTCTCTCTCTCTCTCTCTCTTTCCTGCATATGTTTTATTCCTTCCTAGATAGTGGTTTTATTTATATAATTCTGTATTTTTCTTAAGCATAAATCATGCATACTTAGTGTCATAACTTAACCCTAATTAATTAGGAGCTAAATACCATCTGGCCTCAAAAGCCTTTACTGAGATGTTAGTGTTTTTAATTCAGAGTCTCTCACCCATCTTGCTGTTGAGGTGAACAAAAAGTCTAAATAAACAAAGAAGACAGACCGGTGAGTAAAGATCCAGAAAATAGCGGTGATAAAAGTCGGCTATTGCAACCAGTTGATTTATTGCAATTACAACCTTGCCATGTTGGTGCAAAGCGTATGAGTGTCGTGTGAGTGTGAACAGTTCACATGTTTGTCCAGTTTTCAAATCAGTTTTCACAGCAAACTGAAAATAGAGCGTGACTGTGGTTGACATATGAAAGCGAACATAATTGTGGCATGGAAGCCTTATTTATAAAGCCACATTCCTCAGTAGGATACAGTGTCATCGAGCTTTTCATGTATGTGCTGTATGTACATGTCAGTTTCCCCCTTTTAAAATGTCACCTGTCAAAAAGAGCCTCTAGTCTCACTATGTACATGGATTAGTGCTATTTCTAACTCACATTCCATTGTTTCATTCAGTCTATTTTACCTTTACTTTCTTTGTTTGCCTTGTCTACCGATTCCACTTTTATTCATCACTTTTCCCTTTTTTCTGTTATGACCTTCCCTGAAGCTTTCACAGCTGCTCGCTCTACATCTACATGTTTGGTCAGGTGATAGTTTTAAAATGGTGGTGTGGGTAAAAATCTGAAAAGCAGATGTCCTGTGTCCTGTGTCCTTAGTGAGTTTTTTCAGAGCGCTAAATTTTTTTTAAATGTAACATTTATTATGCAAATTTGTTTTATAGTTTATAAATACTTTGGCAGTGTTCTTATTTTTTTTGTATATAGAGTTTGTCTCTTTTTTTTAATGCTTTAGAGAAACTTTGCTCCTAGAAATCATGTTGAGCATAAATAAAATCACCAGAGACAGTTACAATTGTTGCACAGAGAAATTTTATAATCATATTTCATACATAATAAAATATTATTAAAATGATTACCATAATAAAATTAAAACTATTACTGAAATATTACTCGTTTTAAACATGGTTATTTGTTACTTAGAGTCGTTAGAGCGCTTTATTGCATTAGCCTCACATGCACTAAGTTATGCTTCAGACTCCTGGATAACAGTTCCATAGAGATTGTCCACTCTTACAGTATGTCATTTAAAATAACAATAATGAAAATGTTCACATTGTAGACATATGTCTCAAACCTAACTAACAAATTGGCTTTCATTCAGTAACCTTAAACATGCAGTGTTTCCATGAAAAGAATGTATAAACGGTTCAGAACAATAATAATGTTATTATACTGCCATATTTGTCAGTAAAGTAAAGTGAGAGTGGTTATTAACATTTCACTTAAATATATAAAATTTAGGGAAACTTCTGACTACAGGACAGGGTTGCGCAGGTCTGGGGAATGAAAGTAGGAAGGCATTTTCGCCTGCAGGGCTGAGACCCTGCAGACACACATTCCCGTGAAAGAATTTGCATGATGGCATTCAGAGATGTGTAATGGGGCAGGCCTCAGCTTAGTCTGCATCCAGCAAAGTGGCTGCACCTCACCCGTTTATTCCCTCCTCCATCTCACACCCGTGTCTTAATCGTTAAACGTAAGGGGGCTTTAGCAAGTATTTGTACATACAGATAGGGAGTAGAAGTAAAAAATATGGGTTTTAGTAAAGGTCTTGGACCAGCACATGTGGCTTAAAGGTAGACTACAGGAAGTAGTTTTTGACAAAAGCGCTTTTAAATACATTGTTGGGCAGAAACCAAAACACGCTTGCAGGCAGTAAACAGTAAGAGACGTGTCTAGTAATGATAAGCAGAAGAGAGCGCTCACAATGTTGCCAGATTGGGCTTCTTTTGATCTTGTCAGACCACAAATAATGCATTGGACCGGTTGATCAAATCCAGGCTGCTTTATGATACATTGGGTGAAAGTTTATGTATTCATTTTTTTCTCATTTTTTTAAATCCAATCAGGCAACACTGACCTGTTTGGGCTATGGGTGTGTTTGTTTTGGTGCTTTCAAATGTCAACATCGTTTGGTTAAAATTGCACCTTTAATTAGTTTAAGGCAGCACGGTGGCTTAGTGTTTAGCACGCTTGCCTTACAGCAAGAAGGCCTGGGGCCTTTCGAGGGGTCTTTCTGTGTGGAGTTTGCATGTTCTCCCCATGCTTGCATGGGTTTACTTTAGGTACTCCAGTTTCCTCCCACAGTCCAAAAACACTTCTGTTAGATTGATTAATGATTCTAAATTGCCCATAGGAGTGAGTGTGAGATTTATTGCTACGCCTTTGTACATGCACATACAGTAAGTGAATTATAGTCACTACCAGACAGTATAGTAAGGTGTTATGAGAAGTTTTTTCAGTTGGTGTTTTATTATAGGTTATAACAAATACTGTACAAAATATTCGTTCAAAATCTTATCTGGGTGATCATTTCCTGATTTAACTAATTTGCCTGATGTCAGGATGGAGAAATGGCCCATTTTAATTAGGATGAAAATCTTTTCTGTTTTCTTTCCTCATCTGTATATTATTCCTCAGATTTGTAACATAGTCATATAATATTTTTTAACCTATCTGCTATTTTGTAAACTATTTGAATAAATGAATTCATAAATTGCATCAGCAAAGCTAAATAAGCATTTAAGTGTTAATTGGGACAGACACACACACACACACACAGACACACTTAATTATGGCAGATTTTATGCCCACCTTGTGAGGTATATTCGTACATTTAGTACGAATACTGCTACTGATGTATTCCCTTTGTCACATTAACTTCCTTTTTTCTTAAAAAAATACACAAGTGAAACACATCCCAGCCTCTGTGACCTTTAAACCGCCGCCTAAGCTATAAATACCACATCTGATTAACATGTCCTACTCACCTGTTTCCTTTTGGGCATGTCGAAAACAAACTCGAAAAATATTCATAAATAAGCCATTAATATAATGTTACAAACCAAAATAAGACCTGTAGTCAAAAAACAGCGTGTAATAAACTCAGAATAATTCAACCTACATCATGCCTTTTTTAATTTTAGAGGAAAATACCCAAGTGGAAGATATGTGTCATCACCAGACAGATTTCCTTTAAACGTCTACAATTTTCAGCTTTTTAGATAAACCCTCTATGCAATTAGGCCATTTCCCATGTGTTTTACAGATGGTTCAATTTAATGCCTGGTTTGTTTTAAAAGCTGGTTTGTCTCATTAGAATCTCCAGTTCGAGTTTGGGTCAGGGGGTTGAAACAATCCACAGCTGGTTCATGCAAAGATGTTAGACCACCTCCCTATCGCCATGTTCATCATCTCCTTCTCCTGTGTTTTTTCTGCCTTTCTTTTATGTTATCACCAAAATCTCTTCATAGATTAAATAATGGGCCTCAGGTAGAAGTTCTGAAGTGGTTTTTTCGGCCTTGGGCTGCTCTCGTGTCTTGGCAAAGATAATATCATGCGCAACTCTGACAGGCTCTTCAAAGTTTTTATTTTCTAGAGAGCTTTGAACAGAGTTTCTAGAATTCAGAATTTTTGAAGGTGATAATGTCTTGATGTTGTCTATATGGATCGTTTAAAAGGTCTATTTAGGGAAATGTTTTGGAGATTTTTGTGTTATTGGAGCTAAAAGCTTAGACAAAACATTAGGGTTGCACAATATATTGAAATAATCGAAATAACACAAATATGCTTATGGCAATTGTTTGTAATAAATGAGTAATTTAATACTTTAAATAATAAGGTTTTTATAAAGTTTTAGGTCTGTTTGGGTAGTAAAATATCTGGCACACTGATGTCGGTTCGGATATGCATTTCTGCACTTTGATGCAAGACAATCAACGAGCCATGAAGCATTTATAGCAAGCTAATCTTGATAAGATGTCCATGGCACCCACAGCTGTGTGCACAACAATTTGGTGTTAAGAAACACCTAAAAGGTATGACAGTATTTCAGATGACCACATGCAGACTCAAGTTCTATGTAGAACGTGTAAATCTCGAGTGTCAGTGTAAAGGGAACAAAAACTACAAATCTTTGCAGTCACATCAAAACCAAGCACAATGTGTACCAGCTGTGATCAGCAGAAAAATCTTCAAACACGGTTAAATGTATTTGAAGAAACATATGTTGGTTAAATCATTTTTTTAAATATCGAATCGAATATTGCATTATTTAGCATGCTATCGTATATCCTATTTTTCTGTAATATTGTGCAGTGCTATGAAGCATGTCCACCAGGATTTCCTAAGAAGGATTATTTTCATTAAATGTTTTGCGGTCTGGTTCGCTGACTGTTTACGAAGAAATGTACACTCTACACTTGCAAATTTACAAACTTTGCTTCCTGTTTAAATCCTTTGCTCTAAGAAATGCTTTTAAAGGTATGCTGCGTGTACAGTAAATTCACTCATGTCAACATATTCAGTGTGCCTCAATATACTTGACTTAATGGCTCATGAAAAAAGAACCAGTGCACTAGAATTTCAGAATCTTTTTAACCCGCACAATAGTAAAAAGTGTTAAAAAAGTTAATATCATGCTGGGCTTTACTGTATTTAACAAAAATATTGAATGTTTTATTTGAATGACGTTTCCTGTCTAGTATTTAATAGACAATGAGACAATAATAGCTGTCAGTTGTACTTGTCCTTTTAGTGACTGCACCTGTGAGGACAAAACCAGTGCTCAGTCACAGGGGTCAGGGCTTTAGTTCATTGCTTGGTTGTCTAGGATTCCCATGAGACAAAATTTATGAGTAAATATCTCAGTTCAGGGAGCTTTGGGAGGCTTTTAGTTAAACAAAAACCTATATCTTAAACATCTGGCATTACTCGCTAACCGTTAAATGGTCCACCGAGCTGCTTCAGTAGAGGCAATACTTACCAAAACACCCGAGGCCCGACAGACCCCCTTCTGCTGTGAATTTTTTATCATAATTTTATTAATATTAAAAAAAACAGTGAAATGCTTCAGTGTTGGTTCTAAAGTTTCTAAAGCCCCGTGTTATCTTTTTGTCTTGGATTTAATGGCTGCTTGGTTAGACATTAAAGCCAGATTTTTTTTCTAAAGATCAGAAGGGTTGTTTCCTGTAGGGGTGCCTAAAGGAGCCTGTTGCAGCTTGTGGTCTGTTGAGCTTCATTTCTTGAGGTCAATGCAAGATGCCACAGAAACCACACATGTTTTTCGTCACGAGTCATCACCAGGCAGAGGATGTTTCTAATGCACATCACTGTCACGTCTGTAGCTACAAATAAAAAATATGATGAAAATAAGTTTAAACATCGCTTTTTAAAAGATTTTTTATGTACTATCACTAGTGTACTTGCAACATCTGTGCAAGTCCAAATCTAGTCCAAAATTGCGACCGCAGTGTAAACGGTGAGAATTCATGCGACTTTTACGTCATTTTCACTCCGCATGCATCATTCTGCAATGTCGCTTAACTACAAACAGTTTATATATAAAATGGCTTTAGCAAAAGGCGTTCACATCACCACTCCTGGCTCCACATCCACACATACCTCTTTTCTGGAGTAGCAGCCACTGCTCCTTATCCTCTTCCTCCTCAACACTGCTCATTAATTTGCTGTCATTCACTGCACATAACCTTGCAGAACACTGGATGAGACATATTATTTGTTCTATTGGCCAAAAGGACAATTTAAAGAGCTATAAAATAAATGTGATATGAGCAAAAGTCATAACCTTCCTATGCTATTAAGCAAATTATGTGTCAAAAATATTTGGATGATCTCACGAACCGATCGCAATTTGATAGTTTGATAGTGAAGTCAACAGATGAGAACGTACATATGCATAGTGATGTAGTGACTGATGATCTGAAAAGGATCATTCCACATGAGTTTCCAAAGCATCGATTTGTCATGATGGTGGGTTTTTTCTGCATGCCATCCTTAACACACCGAAACAAAAGCTATTTTACTCCATGTTCTACTAATTTTAGTGCTTGTTAAAAGCGTGTGAGAAGGAAGCCCTACAACGAGTGTTTGAAAGTTATTTTTGAGCTACTCCTGGTATCTATTAGGAGATGACTGCATCTCCATTTGACTCTGCGCCTATATAAAACCTGCGAAGGTCTTTACTGTGCACTGAGTTTAGACCCTGCCGTGAAGCTCAGAAGCTCAATAGTTTGTACGGTACATTTATAAAGACAACTGAAGCTATTGTTGATCTGTTTGAATACATTTGTTTTCTTGTTTCTGTACATTACATGCCTTGGCAAGTTAAACAGATGTTAGGATAAATAATAATTCTATAAGAGAAATCTTTATTTAATAGAAATATCCATTATCTGTCAGCTGCCTGTATGACGAGACTAAATAGTATATAAGGATGGTATCCTGTTTAATTTCGGATGAACTAAAAGAACAGTTATTAAGGCATGTTAGAACATTTCCATGACACGGCTTCATACAGAATGTCCAGAGATTGACGAAATCAAGGCTTATTATTAAACTATAGCTAATAAAGAAATCTGCCGACTCTCAAAAGCAGTGGTCTTTCTACCTCACCTCACTGTCCTTCTGCATCCTTAGTCGCCAGCTTCTTCGGCACAGGCTTGTGACTTTGCTAAGACTTTCATGTGTTGCCTTCACACCATTCAGACAGGTTTTCTTGTGTATACACTGACCAAGCTTGGAATTGGCAGATGGTGGCCCAAATGTGCCTTCATGTATCTGAGTTTGGATACACACTTCTTTCTTTCTCTCTTTGCTTTAAAAAAGCTGTATGGCTGGTGGTAGATTTTATATATAAAATAGCAGAAGCAAAATTGTTGAAAATAAAAATAAGTTGACAGCATTTGGCAGACGCCCTTATCCAGAGCCACTTACATTTATCTCATTTATACAACTGAGCAATAAGGGGTTTAGGCTCTGCACAGGAACCCAGCAGTGGTGGCTTGGTGGAACTGTTAATCGAATAATCTTCGGCTTAGGTTCAACACCTTACCCATGAGCCACCACTTCCCCATAAATGTTTGATCTATAGTATTTGTCTGGAAAGAATACAATAACGGTATATAAAATATGCCTTTAAAAGGATAGTAAAGACCTGTTAGTACAGCTTACAGTATTTTAGATTGTCAGCTAACAAACTGCTTTGAAATTATTTTGGAAATGTCCTCAAAAAGATATGAGATTCATATAAGCATGTTAGTATAAAATTAATCTTTTTAAGCTTTATAGTTTATAGGCCTACTTCTGGAGACTGTTGGACTGCTACCCGATATATTGCAGGTTCAATTTCCAGTACCACCAAATTCCCACTGTTGCCAAGACAACGTACAAATTATTCAATGGTTTTATATTTTTTATGTATATCGCAACTAGAGTCTGCAGCAATAATTAATTTTGTCTGCTAATACAATCCTATTTGTTTTTTTGATAAAGGTTCTACTGGAAAGTCTTTTAAGACGCTGCATTCTGCAGTCTATTGAATAAGTGTCCACTGGTGCATTGTGAGTGTTATAAGAATACATTTCATTAAAAAAAAAAAAAAAGATGGAAAGGAGGAGTTTTTTTAAACTTCAATCAGATCACTTACATAGAAGACGAAAGGTTAGGAAGGAGAAACCTTAGGTGTTGGGGAAGGGCGTTGAGTATTGGAAGGTTGTTTGATGCAATTTGGGATAAGAGTTGACGGGTGATGTTTGGGATTAGATCTTGACTAAAGGGATAATATCTGTGGAGAGATGAGACATATGGGTTCCTGGAATGTGGAAAAGGACTAAACAAAGATCTTGTGTTGAATGCATAAAAGTGGTTACAGGCCAGAGCTCTTGTTCTTTAGTTCTACTGGTGGAGGTTATGCCAAGACATGTTCATAGATGTTTAAACGTTTGTCTTTCTAGACCCCTGACCCATTCATCAACCCACCCCCAAACACACACACACACACACACATCTTTTTATCTCTCTCACTCAACCATTTATCTAGTCCCTGTAAGTCATCTCACTTATTTTTCCTAGAATGTCTTGATGATTGACATGCTTTAGTAGTACAGAGAATTCCAGCATATCAATTTCATAAATAATATGATTAAGAATCACCAGCATAACCTGAACCAAAATTCAGGTTACAAATTTAATGATGATCCCAGTTATAATGAAGACAAGTATGAGACAAATATTACACCAACTATTTTAATATATTTTAGTCCTTGTAGCAAGCAGGTGATGAGGTACAAAAACACACAGACATTAAAGTTATTTTTGAACTGCTCTACACCTCTTGCTATCTTTTCAAAGGTGACTCCTACTCCATTTAGTACCGCTACTAAAGGCTCATCAAACTATGTACACAGTGTACAAAAGCAAATACTGTCTGTACAGACTCCTAAAACTATCAATTTACTTTCCATGACTCTTTGAATAATTAATTTTTTCCCATGTCCTGGCTCTATAAACACATTTTCCAATCAGAATAAAACCTAAAATACAACTGTTAACAGTCTATATTTATTAGTTATAGAAAAAAATGTGTTTTGGAGAGTCTGACCTTGAAAACAGCGCTTAATTTAGTTGGTCAGATGGAGTGAAATAATTGTAAATTGTTACTAAGGATTTTTATGTTGCTTAATCAACAAAAAGGTTTGTTGACAGCCAGCCTAAGTGAGTGAGTGCTTGTATCATTGTGTAGCTATGCTGGATGCTGGATAAATATACTGATACCTAAAATATACAGTATTTTAAGGTCTCTACTTTCCAGTGTATGTGTCACAGGCTAAACATGACTCTTCTGCTTTGATAGAGGAGGTTACAACCTTTATATTCAACTATTGTGGGGGTTTTTTCGTTGTGTTCGTTTCTTTGTTGTGTGATGCCTGGCTAGGGTCGAAACGTGCATTTTTGCATTTCTATAAGCTATTTGAAGTGATCCTAAGACCAAAAGCTGTGAAATGGAAATTTCACTGTAACACTATTATTGTCACTAATATAGAACAGGCCTGAACTAAAACAGACACGCAAATGTGCACATATTGACACAGACTAAAGGCCCGCTGAGTGATGATGTACTATCATATAAAGGATTGTGGGCTTGGGGTTATGCCTCGACACATTTCTTTACATGCCTGAGATGCATCAGGATACTGTGAGGCTCCGACAGACATCTTTACATTAAGACTAAACAAGCAAACCCACATTGCTGTTAACAAACAGTCCTGATTCAAAAAGGCCTCATTTAGTCAGGTCTTTTTTAGGGTAAGGAATCATTATATACATTTCTAAGTTGAGAATTAGTACAGCTTTGGGGCATATTACAAACAGAGGCAAATGTGTTTTTAGTGATTAGCTTTAGGCTCCACGTGTTGATAATGAATCTTTAATATAACAGTTGTTTTTTTTTGCCTTGCAGTAATCTGCCATAGGTCATAATCCTTGCACTCTTTGTTTTTTAGTGCAATGGAACAAATCCAAAGTGATATAATGTGTAGTGGGTATAGTGTTACCTTCCTAATTATGTCTAATGGGTCTCAATAGTTTCTCACTGTATTAATTCTCCACGTGTTTGTAAAAGAATACTTGATGCAATAGAATATTTGATACAATATCATTAGTCTGATTCTTTTGCCTCCCAGACCGTCATGCTTTCTTCTTGTTCTTCTTGAGTTCTTTTGTAAGTGTTGAAAACATTAAACCAGTTGGATATTTCAGAAGCATGAGAAAGCTTTAAAAACATTTTAATGGATTCTGTTTGGTTTTGGTTGATACAGATTCTGGTATTTGTACATGTCCTGGCCACAAAAGCTAACCAATATGGTAGAACAACAAGCTGGAGCCAGCTGTTATGATGGCTAATTACCCAGAAGAGAAAACATTTCCAAATCCCTTTTAAAGTAATTATGTTCTTTAGTAATTGCCGTTGCTAAATTTAAGTAAAATCCACCATATTTTAGAAACATGTTGGCTATCAGCCTATTAAGAAGAAGGGGAAAAGAGATGTTTGACACATGGTTGACATGTGGCAGTATGAGGAGGCGTACGCGTCGTCAGCTTTCTGCTTTGTCCATGTGATATTGTTTGTTGGCCTGTTGTGCATCTCAAAATATTTGTAATGGATTGTTTCCCTTGAGAACATTTATAACATGTGCACCAGCCAAACCTACATACTGATCACTGATAATCAGAGGTGCAATCTCAAGAATGTTTATATGGCATGGGGGGCATATACTGTATATGCTTTCACACAAAGTGTTTTTAAGTATTTTTTTCTAAAAATCACAGGGTATTGGGAAGATACTGAAACACTAATTGGGTTAAAACATGCCTTAGTTTAAAAAATGATGCAGGCAGTTTGTATCGAGCAAGTAAAAGTCATAGGTGAGTAGTAATATGTTACATTTACTTCATTACATTAGCTTGAGTGGATTTTTGGAAAAAGAAAGTACGTTTTAAAGTAGATTTAACTGACCTTATTTTTACTCTTTATTATGAAAATCGAGTTTTTATACATAATTTTATGTTGCGTTTAATAATATTGTGAATAAGTCTGTAGATTCGTACATCATGCGGTATGTAGAGCGCACTCAGTTCAGAAAATGGTGACCGAAGAAAGATTAAGAAGCGGGTATATCAGTGAAGACAGACAGACCATGGGCAATCAATTGATTTTTTTTTACTCCAAGGAGTGGCAAAGAACAGTTCCATAATGCAATGCCTTCTATGTGACCAAAACAAGTTGAGATATCAGCATACAGGTATTCCATCTCCAACCTGGGAAAACAAGTTGCAGTAAGTTTCATGCTAATGGCTATTTAAGAGTGATTTTTCACTCTTTTTTATCCTTTTGTGCACATTTTATGTAGTTAATTGTTAGTATTTTTTAGGATTCAGGATTTTAGCTTTATTTAATCAGATCCAAGTAACTACTAACTCATTTAACTACTAACTCATTAATACTAATGATAGTATTCCTATCATTCCATACTTTATTATTCTTACACAAGTCACTTTAAACATTAATACTGTTACTAATAGTTGAGTAATTGTACTTGTACTAAAGTACAATTTTTGTCTTCTTCGCTACTCAAAAATGTAAAGAAAGAAAATGATTCAATAAATCTCATACTTTCAGTCTTTAATTTATAACACTTTTTTTTACACAAATCATTTTATTTACATTAATGTTAGCAGCTATAGAGTTTAAACAGATACTATGGGCTTTTCTTTTCATTTTGTAAAGCCTCAGCACAGAATAAAGCCAAATCTCATAGCACAATTACTTACATTCCATACCCTCTTTATCTGTTTCAACTACATTACGTCTCTGTAAACTGTTACAGTTGAATAATTTGTTGTAGTTTCAAAATAATATTCCTTGAATGTTCAGTAAGAATTTAGGAGTTAAAAGTGTACTACATTGCTTCTAAGGGGGTCAGTTATTTATAGAGCACCTTTAACACTTTATTTTGAGCCTGATGTGTATACGTTCTCAGTTGTCAAGACGATCATGCAGGCAGCTAGTGAGTGGCCGTGTGCCCCTAGTAGTATGCCATATTTCTCAACTTAGCATTATAAGTTAAAACTCATTAAAGGTGATGTATGGCTGGTATAGAAAAAGTTTTACTGTAGTTACTGAAAAAAATTGGATTACATTTTTAAGGGGTCACCGGATGCAAATTTTCTGATAAGTTGATATGATTCTTTAGGGTCTTAATGTAAAGTTTAGAATACCTAGAATACCTAGAATAAGAACAGCTCTGTTCACAGCCACCCGTTTCAGTGCATGTTGCTCTAAATGCTAATAAGTTCTGTTCACAAAACACCTCTGTTGTGTGGGGCGTTTCCACTGCTTCAAAACCATTAAATTTTTTTCAAATGAATTATTAATCATTAACAGACACTGTTATAAATCATCTACAAAGGTAAGCTTATTATAGTGTTACCATGTAAACTTTACAGACAACGCACACCGTTTGTAATAAGACAATTACTGTAATGTATTTTTAATTATAAACATGCAATTACAAATTATAATCACGGCCTCTGCAGGTTTCAGATACACCAGATTCACCTACACCTCATCAGTCCATCACAATCACTCACTCTGTTTATCGACAAGCCACTCACTTACTGTCTGTTCTCGTTTGTTTCATGTATGTTCCCAGACTCGATTATCATTAGCATCCCGCTACTTACCTGCTTGTCTGATTCTCATCAAAAGCACCAGAGGATCCAGATCCTTTTAGCACCAAAGATAACCCTCTTCGTCGCTTCCTGCCTTCCGCATTATCTCTGGCTTCTGCCTGGCTCCTCTGTGACAATTATGTTGAGGAAGGTTGTACATATAAAAGACAATATAACAATGCTCTCTGATACTTTACATATTAGCTGCATTTATCAGTAAACTTTTTATTAGAAAATGTGATTTACGAAGATTTATAGGAAAAAAATGCGCCCACTTCTTTTAGAGGAGATACAGAAACACGATTAGTTAGTGCTGATATATTTTTTACGCGTAGCTTCTTAGCAAAACCTGCTTTACACTGACCACTTTTCACTGGTGAGAAATGATTTGCACAAACATGGATGCATTTAGGTCAATCCGGCAGCGACATTCTGCTTCAGACTCAAAACATTGGTGGACATTTTACATCTCACTCAATGCCAAGTTTGCCATATTGGATTGAAAATCCTCATCCCTAAAATCCACCTATTCAAAAACACTGGGTGGATCTTTATCGTTATAGGGTAATTGTGTACACACACTGCCAACACACATTTAAGTTCAAACACCTTGTAAAAGTATGTCACATCTGATAGGGCCTTTAAGGGTGTAAATAATAGTTGAACAGACATGATGTACCCCTATTTAAACAAAGTAAAGACACGTACACTGGATATAAAAAGTTGATTTATTTCCAGCATTTCTTTCTCTTCATTTGGTAGCATAACTGGTAACACTGAGTTACAGCCTTTAAATGTAGTATATATTTTATTTACAGTTACAGTTTATTTACAGTTGCGGTTGTATTGTAAAGGTTTGGAGTCTTAACAGGGTTTCTTGCTTTTATAAAAATGGTATTCACTCTTAATACATGAAATGTCTTTCTGTCTGTAAAGCCACGCCATGTCATTATGCTTTTTTGTACAGTTTTGATGGTTTCTATTCTTGCGACATGATAATGGTGGTATTAAGAGGTGTATCAGTCGGGTAAATCCCCACTGAAGGCCCAGGTACCTAATGCACCGCCCGCCAATGTGTAAAAGTATAAAACTACAACAAATCATGTTATAAAGTTTGCTGCCGTCAGGGTGAAATTACAGTGTATGAAATTAATGAAATAATCACAGGCTGTCAAAAGACCTACAGCAACATTAAAGAAGCTGACAAGTACTGATTCCTCAACCAAAAGAAGAGCAGTGTTTTAAAATAATCTAGCAAGAAACCAGACTTAACATGTGTGTTCTGACTTAAAGTGGATTGTGCACATCAATTCGCCTCTTAATTTACACAGTTTTTGGGTCTAGAATGTTTTGGCAAAAAGACTGAGTGCTCTTATGAAACTAAAAAAGTGCTTTGAAAAGGTTATGGTATAAAGGCATAAAGACATTTATATCCCTTGCACCATCATGCCTATGGGCATGTTCTTGTTGGTACTTCCTTCCCAGACCTTCTATCTCTGGAGGTTAAAAACGTTAAAGATAATATCTTAATTTGACATCTGATTTGCAATTCCATCTGCAACTAGTTTTTAGGTTCTTTAAAAAGATAAAGATTGTGGAAACCTATCCATGTGTGATCAATAAACCAAGCAAACACATTAGGCATGAGAAGAATTTTGCCATATGACTAGCATGTGTAGCTCCAGTGAGATTTTTTTAAAATCGTGATTAATGAAACATTTTACCTCGATTAACAATTAATTAACAATGTTTTTTTTCTCTTCTTGTCTTTTTTTAATTATTTTGTCCTGCGATTTTCTTTGGTACAAACACCTTCTGTTGCTCAGTTGACTCGATGTTTGAGCCCTCTGCCATGCCACTTCAGTGCCTCTGACTGGACCAGGCGGAGTCACATGACTTCACACGCGGTATTACAATTTTAAGGGGAAAGGATTAAAAAGCCATGAAATAACTGTCATGGAAAAATGATGGTCGGTTAGAGATTTGAATAGTTTTGATTACTTTTAATTAATCATCCATCTGTAATTTGAATGATTATCTTGATTATTATATGATTATTTTATATTTTTTTTAAATCTTTTGTATCTTATAGTCAAAATTCTACACTGACATTTTGGAATAATGCTGTCTTTATAAGTGAGGCCCAGGTTTACGTGAGAATTGCACCCACACTTAATTGTTTAGTTTGTAGACATACCAGAATGTCGCTTAAGCGATTGTGCTGTGCATTTGTTCACTCCCGACATCTGAGCCGGTGAAGACTCAGTGGCTGAATTTTGCCTTTGAAGCGAATGTGCCCCCTGATCTACCTAAATGCGTTTATGTTTGTGCAAATTATTTCAGTATAAATCCTTGCTTCACCCCCCAGAAGAAGTAAGTGTAAATTTTGTAAAGTGTAACTTTTCTTATAACGTTATAAAATTCATGATGAATGAGACTGAAGTGTACACTCTTAAAAAAACACCATTAATTGTCTTTTCTATGTAGAACCTTTCAATGTAATTCATAATGGCACGTTTATAATGAATAATGCATTAAGCTGACTGACTTATTACAAACTGTGCACATTGTCTGTAAAGATAAAATGGTAACAACACATTAATTGTACCTTTTACCCAGTGCCTGTTAATAATTAATAAAACATTTAATAAATTATGTTAAATGGTTTGGGTGCAATGGAAATGCCCCACAGAGGGGTAGGGCATTTAGAACAGCATGCACATAAAAAGTGTTTTTTACACTATCAATGAGAATTTTAAAGTAAAGTATAGACTTTTCATTAAGACCCTAAAATCAATATCAACTTGTGAACAAATTGGCATCCAATTAACCCCTTAATAGATATTTTGGGCTACAAATGTATGTACATACCAAGAACTGTTCTTAATGGGTCTAGTGATAGTGAAGTGCAAGGACATTATATGAATTCGGCATTATATTAAATATGTACAGAAAATGAGTGGGACAGTAAAAAATTGGTGAAAATGGTTACGTTCCTATTATGTGTGTAAAACAAATGTAAAGGAATTTTAATTACTGCTCCTTGCAGTTGCAGAAGGTATTAGGAGATTCCAGAGCTGCAAATTAAATGCAAGCAAGCCAGATTGAACCAGCTGGATCCGTGCTGCCGTGTGTATTTCTGGTCAACTGTAACTCTCACTATGCAAGTCTACTAGACCTTTTGTTTCTAATTGTCCCGGTCTGTGGAGAGGAATTATGGTGTAGGGTTGTTTAGCTGGTAGAAATAATTTGTAAAATGCAAAACAACGACAACTTTACCAACCGATATAAATATATAATTTTTCAAGTAGACCCGCCATGATCATTGTAGGCTTTATTAAGGCTGTATGTGTTGAGATGAATTACTCACATTGATTCTGCTGTTTGGACTCTATGATGCACTTCCTCTTTTCATCCTAACCTTTTGTAGTGAAATATCTGCTTTCTGCTTCAACTGATTTGCCAGAACAAAAGCAAAGCTACGATTAAGCTGTTAAAAGGCTTCTAAGTGAGTAAAACAGAGGGAGGGGATAAAATCTTGTGTGTCTGTGTGTGGTCTCTCTACAACATCTTTGTCTATATGTAAGTTGGCTGAGTGTGAGATTACAGATGGTTGTATATGGTGGCTCTCTATCTGACCTCCCATGGTGCCTCATTAAAGAAGGGCTCATTTTAATGTATAGCTTTTTCCATAGCTAAAAAAGAATCAAATTATCATTGTAAAGGCTTCATAGGGAGTGTGTATAGTGTGATGCTGGTGGATCTTTACTGTCTCCTCTCAACTGCGTAGCATGACACATTTTGGTCTGGTTACTTTTATCCTTCCTGTTCCCTAATAGTGCTTTTCTTCAATGGATAAAGGTCAACCTATTGAAGTGGATTTCCAGATAATTTGCCTTTCGCTACCTCATTTGTTTGCACACTTTTTTATTTTGTATGTGTTTTTGTTCTCATAGATTATTCTATCTGTTAAAATAGTAAAGTTGGGCAATGTGGCAATCCTTTATTCATGCGAAAGGTAATTGTCTCCTTTTTTTGTCAGCAAATAATATAATTCACACTTTAATTCAACAAATTACTTAGCAATTGTCTTTAGTTCTATATATGCCATTATTAAAAGTAGATTCTAGCAAATGATATAGCATAATAGAACATATTGCTAAACCTTTATTTTTCTTCATTATTAGCTTCATTTAAACTTATTTAAGGGTCTTTGTGACAAAGATTGACCCCTTATATATGCTAAAATGGGACATAAACTGAAACATAAAGAGCCACAGAATACTTGTCACAAATCATGGCCTTTTTACGAGCCATTTACCATAAGCTTCTATCGGTGGACATGTTTTTTGTCTCACTCAGGTTCCCACCCATAGGCAATCTGTCTTTACTCTCTGTGTCTTATATGTTGTTTTCATTACTTTTGCAGTTAGGGATTTTTTGGCGATTGGATGATGGGTGTGTATATCGCAAGATTTAAAAGGAGGTTTTCTTTTAAGCCTGCTTAATATTAACTATGCAGTCACACTTAATCCACTTAATAATATATGTAGAGCAGGACTAAGTGGCAGAGTTTCCATGGAAACGGCCTATTTGATCTCTCAGGAATGTCAGTGTGTGAGTATGCGTGTCTGAAAGAAATGTGAAATCAGAGAAGGGCATATATAGCTGCATCGAATGGGAAAATTAGCCATTATAGCAAAGAAGAAGAAGTCAGATTTTTCTATCTGATATAGTTGACAAGAATAAAGGTTAGCAAGGTTTACCATTTTTAAATAATAACTAAAACTGGAGGTGGTACAGTAGCTCAGTGGGTAAGGTGTTGGGCTGCTAACTAAACGATTGTGAGTTCGAATCCCAGTGCCACCAAGCTACCACTGCACAGCCTCTGAGTACCAATTGCTCTGGATAAGGGCGTAAATGTAAGTGCATTTTGCCCGACTTGTGTCTGTATATTGTTGTGATTGCTGAATTTTTTTTTTTATTCAACAAAGACAGAAGCTTATATACTTTAAATTGCGTGCAGTAGAGTGCCCCTGCCCTCAAAACCTGACCTGGGCTGTTAACATTAAAGCGATAGCTTATGTCCATGGTGAGCCTCTATATGGGTAAGCCTCTATAGGCCTTAAATATTATCTTGTTTCATCTTTTCACGTTCCTTGACTATCTCCAACAAAGCTCTCAAGGTACTAAGTACAAAGGACACTTCCGTTTTATATATAGATGCTATTTCCCTTCTTTGTCTCTTTTTTTTTTGTCGTCATGCAGGTATTAAGCCAAGATCACACAGAGCCTTTAATCCAAATGAGCAAGATAAAATTCCTTTTGTTGAAACTTTTCGGCCTCCTATAGATACATGCGACGACACACGCGAGCTTATCTTTCATTTACAATCATCTACCTGCAGGCTTCATAGACATTTGTTATGTCGTACTTGTGGCCTCCTTTATGTAGGATCTATGCATACTTTAGTTTCATCTGCTTTTAGCTAGAGAAAAGGAAACACAAATAAAGATTAAATGTAATGAAAGTGTCTTAGAATTGCTGAGCATAGCTTGAAGGTAAGTGAAAGAGTGTTTAAAAAACAGGGCAAATTAATAGTTACTGAATGTCATTAATAACCTTTTTAACCAGTCATCATAAGATCTTTCTTTTATTCTACATGTCCCGTGGGTAGAAAACAATACAAATAGGTTTAGACAGAGTGTAATCCCAGAGTCGGTCACAACAGGAATGCATGGATTTATTAAACACGTGCAATCCTGCTGGCACATGAAATGAAGGTTTTGTCCTGATCCAGGATCAGCTGTATTGAGACAGTTTTGGTAAAGCTCTCAGCTGATTATTTTATGATAGAAAATACCAGTAATTACTATATATTACTAAAGGGGGAACAATTAGAGTGCCTGTTCAGATATTCGCTAGCTACTCTGCAGAGGCATTTACTGCAGCACACTGAAATAGATGAAATAGAACACTGAGTGTTTTTTAAAACTTCATTGAACACTTCATGGTCATTCATTCGATGAAGAAAATTTTGCTTCTTAATTTTTTATTTAGGCAATTTTTTTGTTTATGGTGCCAATGTTGTTCTTTTCATACACTAGCACTTGGTCATATCAGGTAATTCCTTAAAGGGAGAAAGTAAGGACTAACAACTATGACGCCTTCACATATAGGGCAGTAGTTTGGACACTTAACATAGTGCTGTTATTCAGGTCTGTATTAAATTGGACGAGAACTTATCAGAACATTTATTATCTTCAATGTATAGTCATCTAGGTAGAGCTTCTAAAGAAGATGTAATACTGTAGGAAGAGAAATATGCTGGAGAGGTTTTAGTTTGGGCACCTGTGGTTTTGACGAAATAATATATGGTTTGCTACTCAGGGGAAAAAAAGGGAAAGTGACAAATGACTGGAATAAACTGACATTGTATACTACGAAGACATAAACTCATTATCTTATTATCATGACACCACATCTTATGTTTGCTTTCACTTTTTATGTCATCTATCTAAACCATCTCCTCAGAGCCTCTAGCACCTTTCTTTTTTTCCTGAATAGGTTAGGATCTCACTAAAACTACACCTCAGTCAGAAACGTTAAATTTGACTGGTTTTTGCATCCATGGTCCAACTCGTCATGTTAGAATATGCCGATAAACCATGCTGTAATCAGACCTCACACACACACAAAAAAAAGTTTATATCTGATGCCCCGCCAACCATGCTGTTCATTGACTATTAAATGCTTTTTTGTGTTACAAACAACCTCAAATTTCACAACAATTATTAGCTTTTTTCTGGAGGCATGGCAATAATATAAAGGATAACTTGTCTGAAGTAGGGAAAAGGCAAATTAGACTGAATAAAAGCCTATAAAAAGTTAACAGATTTTTCTAACTAATGTCCTTAATGTGAATTGTGTGTGTATTTATTCAAATGTGATTTGTCCCAGAAGAAAAAATCTTAACTTAAAAACAGTCTGGACTAAAAAAACAACTACATTACTGTGGAATGCCACATGTTTACCTTGGTTAAGTTTCTCTTATTTGATGTCAAGCTCTTTAACCTCCAGGCAATGCCATCTGGAGTCTAAAATTACATTAAACTGAAATTATAACAAATTCAGGGTAAAAATGGATGGATAGATGGGCTAATTTAAGTAGATAATAACTGATATTTTTTTCAAAATAAGGAATAAAAAGAGAACACCCTGACTGAAAAATAATTCTGGTAATCAAATTACCACTATTTACAAATGGCAAAAAGCAGAAAGCCTCTCATAATGCACAGCTCATGGAAGCTTAAGGCCATTGCTTCCATAGAATTTATAAAAGAGGAAATGGGTGTAATGAAAGGCCAAAAATCTGGTGTCAGGATAACACCTGGTTCACTTACTGGTTTGATCCATTGCTCTTTCCTCTAATCCCATGACCTTTCTTAACAGGTGGTAGTTTCTGACTTTGAGCCATTGATCTTAATTGCACATAAGACCGAAGGAAAGGGGGGTGCCTTAGACCCAATTTCAATGTACAGTAAAACATACACGTCTATAGATTTCTGCTATTTTTGCAATATTACTTTGATTATTAGTATTTATTTAAACTCATTGCTTTGCACTGTCCGGCATAATCGACCATTCATACAGAAATACACAATGTTCATTGCGTATTTTGCAAAATTGTCCATTTATTTACAGCATTTGACACACCCCCCTTATCCAGAGCGACTTACATTTATCTCACTTATACAACAGAGCAATTGAGGGTTTGGGGCCTTGCTCAGGGGTCCAGTAGTGGTGGCTTGATGGAGATGAGAATCGAACCCCAGTCTTTCTGGTATCAGCCATTATAAGTTTAAATTTATAAGTAAATTTAACATTTGTGCATGTACTGTACTTTCTATCAGAGTTATGTGTAGTTTTACTCACTATAACATTTAAAACTTGTTATACAGCAGACTTACAGTACATAAGGTTTTAAGTTTTCCCAGCTGTAAACAAAGATTGATACTTTTATTCAGACAAGATTTAATTTTATCTGTCAATAATTGTTAGCCTTGGGATATGCTGGACCACTGAGATGATCTGTTTTACAAAGGAAAGACAAGTCTTTGCGTCAGGTACGCTGTGCATGCTTGCCTTTCAGACGGAAGATTGGGAAAAGTGGAGGGGGGTGGGGTGGATGGAAATATTTGAAAACTGACTGGCAGGATCATTGTGTAATAAGGAAAGCTATGCCTTTGCAGCTTTAGGGCAAAGAGAACCTGTCTCAGTTCACACACCTTTCCAAAAATTTCCTCTGCAATGATATGAAGAGATTTATGTGCAAAAAATATTTAAAAAAAAAAAAAAATGTCAGTGTCCTGTTTTGTCAATTTTTCTCACCGCCCCCTACCTGTACATGCATCTGTTTTATGTATAGTAAAAGATTAATTACACAATCCTGGTGGGAGTCTTAATGAGTAAATGTTTAAATCTCCCTCATCCTTTCTGTCTTTTGGTTGCCACTATATGTCATAATTAGGCTCTTCGTTACATCCGTCCTGCCCCATAATTCTCACCAAGCCCTTTTAACTATAACACCTAAGCGGAAAAAATAAAACAGTTGCCTTGAGAACCAGAGCTGCCAGTAATGTTAACATCAAACAAACCAGTGGTTTTTTAGGAGAGATCTTTTTTTTGTCTTCGGTAGTATTGCTTCCTTTTCTTCTATCCTTCTCCCTTCGTACAACCCTTCTCCTTTCTTCTTCTTTTCTCCCCACCCCTCCTTGCCTCTCTATTCAGCGCCTTGGGCGTATCTCACTGCCTTTCATCAAAGGCAGACTGGCTTAATGGTGTGTAGGTAACTCTGTTGTTAGGCATTCACCCTGGCTAGGACAAAAAAAAGGAGAAGAGGAGTTGGTTTCTTAACAAAGGCCATGTCAGACAGGCAGATCTTTTAGTCGGACCACGGCCCTTCGGCAGCCTCTATGAAAGGGGACATTGTTTAAAGGGACACAGAAGGATGAGGAAGGGGGAAGGGAGAGAGAGAGAGATAGACGGATAGGGATTTTTTTACTTACTCTGTTTTAGGGAGTTATGGGAGGAAGGCTAATAAAATTCAGACCGGCTAGATGAGGGGCACCTGTTGAGATAAGGAAATCCCCTATGGTCAGTAATGTCTCTGTAGGTGTGTGTGTGTGTGTGTGTGTGTGTGTGTGTGTAACAGAAAATTCTTTCGGATGTGCTTAAATAAGTACGTTTTTTTCATAACTTAAATCAGGTTTTCTGGCACTTTTGACTTTTCCCTGTGGATAAATGTGCTTAAACCTAAAGAAAAGATGCTGTTTTTATTTAATTTTGGGGCCAACGGCGAGGATTAGGATTTAGATTAGGTCTAGACATAGCATTTTTTAATAATAAACAAAGATAGTCACAAAGATAGTAAGATATGGTTGTGTGTGTGTGAGAGAGAGAAAGAGAAAAGGTTTGGAATTTCTCCTTTAATTGTGAGAACACAGGAAAGTACTTTTTTTCCCCTTTTACCTCCACCCACCACATCACTCCCCTATAGAAAGACAGGCAAGTGGCAGCACGCTTCTTCCTAGAACACACACATACAAATCCGCGTGTAAGAATCTGGGGCGGTAGCATCTTAACATGTTGTCTGGACTTACTCCCTAAATTGTCTTGAGTTCACCTGAGAACCACAGCTGAGTCAGCTAGCATAGGTCACCTAAGAAGGATGGTAGCTGAAGGGTGTGTGTTTGTGTCTACTAGCTCTCTGTTTGTATTAGTCTAGGAGATGAGGAATTTGTCGACTTATTCCCATGCTGGGTATGCACACAAGCACATACACACAACTGGCCTTGCACTAACTCACAGTCTAAACATGTACTGTATCTGCAATATTTGTACATGTAGTCTTACAGTAAAGAGTGTGCACAGTCTTCACTGTCCTAGTCCTCCCATTGTCTTAACCTTTGCATGGTTTACTACCTGCCAATAACAGAACAGCGAGACATCCTCTATTCTATTCTATTAATAGCAAATTTGGCAGCTATGTCAACAGAGAGAGGTGGTTGTGGTGAAGTCCTGAAAAAGCTTAAAGCTGACCAGCTATTTCAGGAGGACACAGTCAAACCTCAATTGATAATGGAGAATTAGGTTGCAAGTCAAACATATTTGAAGTTAATACCAATTTCAGTTTACATATTTTTACAACACAAACAGTGCTGTCATGGAAAAAATCAACAAAAGTTTAATTAGTGCTGCAAATTCACTTCAACGTGCAAAGGGGGTATCAAACAGTTTTATGTTTACAGATGGCAGCACAAGGCAGCAGGCTGCACTCACAGTTACTGAAACTCACAGTCTTGTGCTGCCACCTGTTGGCATGTCTTAAAACTTTTTGATACCCTCATATAAAAACAAATCTTAATATGTAATATAAAAGCAATGTTTTTTAACTCTTTACTACTGAAGCAAAAGCAAAAAATCTTTACTACTAAATACTTACACACTGTATCATGTGAAAAAAACAAAAAAAAAAACATTCAACCCTGAAAAAAAAAAAAAAAAAAAAAAAACAGTACATTCACCCTGAATCCTGTGGTTTTACATATCATTAAATTATCCTGTTCTTAACACCATATAAAAAGGGAAAAAGAAATACTAGGATTATTAAAAAACACATGTCAAATAAAGAAAAAATGGATCTTGTGTAAAGTACAAAGTACACTGCGCTTGTATGTGTGTGCGTGTGTGTGGTGTGTGTGTGTAAAACATACGCGAAAAAACAGAGAAAGTCCTAAAAAAATAAATTTTTTAACCTAAGAAAAAAAATCGAAATCCATTTTTCCCCAGGTTAAAAATATTTAATTCTGGGAACTTTTAGAGCCTAAAGTTGCAGTTATATTGTCATGCATTAGTTCTACACACACACATCGATTTCTGTATACAGTATGTATTTCTCATAGTTTGTTTTACTTGTGTACGTATAAAAAAGAACATAATATAATACGGCTGTCAGGTAAGAAGATGGTGATTACTAGATAAGGTAGAGTATCACACAGACACTGGTCATTTATTGGCCAGCATTGTGCCACCTGTGTGTAAGCAGAATTTCAAAGGCGTAATTCTATATGCTGCATTTATTTATCAGTAAAGAGCTGACAAACATGTTCCTGCAAGCTGTTTAACCCATGAACATCTCAGAAATGTCATTAATTTCCCCCTCACCACAAAATCAAATTACACTACTGGTTGGAACAACCAGTCAATTATGTGCTGCAAAGTACTGTTGTTCTTTGAACATGATGAGCAAGTAAGACATTCTTTCCAGGAACCTCAATTTTGAGCTTCTTAGCAGTGAAATAAAATAAAATTCTAGGGGTGATATCTATCACTTAAAACTAATACCTTGCATAAAAAGGTTTAAGATTAGATTAGATTCAACTTTATCGTCATTGTGCAAGGTACAGAGCCAATGAAATGCAGTTAGCATCTAACCAGAAGTGCACAGGTGGCTTATTTACAATAAATAACTGTGAAATAAATAATGTATGAGGTTGATAATTACAGAGGTGGGTAAAGAATGTACAGAAGGTGCAGAAGTGTATGTATATATATATATATATATATATATATATATATATATATATATATTATATATATATATATATATGCATAAGGGTGTATATAGTATAATACGGTTATAGCAGGCAAAGTATGACATAACAGATAAATACATACAGTGTTTGGATGATGCAGTAAATACAGAGTAAATATGAATAGAATATATAGAAGTGTAACATTAGATAGTTATGGAATAATAAGTATTTATAAAACATCCTTAAACAAAATGTTAGTTAGCATTTACAAACTGTCATCTTAGGGTCAAACGGGGCCACCTGGCAACCTTGCCATTGCGGACGTGTGTCCCATTTGGAGAGGGTTTAACGTCCACCAGCTCCTCGCCTCAGTTCAAACAACGTTATTAACATTATTCTACTTAGCTCAGGTAATTACAGCCTTTGAAGGAGAAGACACCGCTTCACCTTTCATCAGCAAGATGG
The DNA here is from genome assembly GCA_005784505.1 of Bagarius yarrelli. NCBI lineage: Eukaryota > Metazoa > Chordata > Actinopteri > Siluriformes > Sisoridae > Bagarius > Bagarius yarrelli. Next base: position 3,104,520 of record VCAZ01000031.1, on the reverse strand, counting down.
AACTTAGGTAGGTAATGTCCACAACAGTGTTCTTGACATGACATGATGGAAATTCAGCCCAGTAAATGTTCGACTGAATCCAAAGCAGTGATTTGTTTTTGTTTGGGGACTGGAATCACCTTTAGACCTGTTCAACACAATATATAGTGTCTTCCATGATATATGGAATAAATTGGCTTTAAAAGGGAGCATTTTTTTAAATAAAATTTTTGTTGTTATTGTAATACTGTATAAAAAGTAATTTTATAATTATATATTTTAATGATGTTGTTATATAATAAATATAATACATTTTACTTCAAAATATTGTTTATCACACTTATTGTTATTTTTTTTTAAATAAAATTGTAGCAAATCTTTATTTGTCACAAATACTTAAAAGGTTGGGGTCAGAGCAGAGGGTCAGCCACAATCCAGCACCACTGGAGCAGAAAGGATTAGGGGCCTTGCACAGGGGCCCAATAGTGGGAGATTGGCATTGGTGGTGCTTGAACCTCGATCCTCCATCCTTAACCATTTGTACTTCCACTGCCCATCTTTATGCTTTATTATTCAAAGTCACATTAATCATCACAGCCTATTAATTTTTTAAATATAAGACATAAATACGTTCAGGTGCAACTTGAAGCACTTTAAGTGCAACATACCAAAAAAACCGGAAAACTGTAGGTAATGCCAGTTGTAAATAATTGTATTATCACACCAAATACAGACAAATATACAGTATCTTAATGTAATCAATATTAGTCTATTAAAATGATAATTAGATATTAAATAGGGCATTTATGATTCATTGTAAGCCATTATCTTCTTCCTATTTTTATTCCTGAATCATTAACCACTAATAAGAAAATCTCAGGAGAGCTAGTGTTAAAACAGCATAATTATCGCAAGACTTCTAATTGAGTTTAAATGCTGGAGATAAGGATCTGTTTGTGTTGACACGGATATCAGACGAGGACAAAAAAAATGGTTGTTAGATCCTAGAACATAATGTGAGTTTTTTAGTAGCTGTAAGCCGTTTACAAAGATTGTGTGAGTGTGATTTTCAGGGTATGATTTATGCGGGCTTGATTAGATGAGCCGATTTGCTGGTTCTAGTAGGTTAAGCCAAGAAGGAAAGTTTATCGGTATGTGGGTTGGCACCGCTCAAGGCATCAGTAATTATTAGTGTGGGGTGAAAGAGTGCAACACCCAGGATCATCTAACATCCCAGTTCATATTCTTCATGTTGATTTCTATATTTCTGTATACATTAATATACTTTATTCTATGCTCGATTTGTCATTCCAGATCAGTAGAATTTGAAATCCAGCATCTATTTAGTCCAGTAAGTCCCCACACTAAGTGACTGTGGTGTAGATATCCTACATGAGCAGGAATGGAAGGCAAACAGGAAGCTTGTATTCTGACACTAATGTCTATGGTTGTGTGATCTCTTAGTAGCTGATTTAAAATTAGAACGTCAACATAGTCGGGAGCCCAGAATGATCCAGGATCCTTAGCTTGATTGCAGTGAAGGTATTGCTGATCACTTTCCTGGTTGCCGGCTCCACGTCTGTGTATGGCCTATTCTTGGAGCAGCATGGATGCATTTACAAAAATAAATGATGTGCCTTTTAAATATTTTGAAGTGACAGTTGTTTAGTTTAAGCAGTTTAACTGCAACAAGTGTTTATAAATCGACTACACAATAAAATCTGTGATTTACTGACAGCAATAAGACGAACTTGTCCATTGCATTGTACAATGCAAGCATGTGCACTTACACATGCGCACACACTCATTTAAACCAAGTATTGGGCATGCCAGAGCATTAGCCTGAGGTATGCAGGTGCTTGGGCTTGCCAGAGTCGAGTATGCAATGCTGTGTTAGCCTGTGGCTGCCTCCCTTTTCCGTCTCAGTCCCAAATCTATTTTGTAAATGCTCCCTTGCTTTGTCATGTATCTGTTCTTAGAATTTAACAGATGTATGTGTCACAGTTATAGACTACTGTTACCACTAGCTGTGGGTGTGTGTGTCTGCATGCATGTTTGAACAATTATTAAGTGAAGTATAATGATGGATACTTAAAAAGTGCCTGAACCTTTACATGTTGGAAAAAGTTTGCAACTGGGTGGAGAAAACATTTCCACAGCAATACTTTCTAACTTGTCTTAAAAACTATTATTAAAATGCCATTTTTATTACGCCATGAAAATTAGTTCTAAACATTCCTACCTTGTTCATTTGTCCTTGTTTGCTATAGCTAGACCCAAAGCAGCAACGTTACATTTGCATATTCTGACAGTAATGCAAACTTGTCAAAGCCATTTCATTAGTCCGAAGATCACTAGCTGCTGCTGAGGCTAGCTGTCACATATGTAGCCTTAAGCTTATCATACGATTACCGCAGATAATATCACACACACACACACCCTAAAGATGGATTTTTGAATGGTTAAAAGGCTGCAGTTGTTAAGAACAAAAGTTCTTTTTACTAAAAATTGTAGGAATGTTCATTCTTTTGTTCCTGTATGCAATTATAAAAGAGGAACCATTTATAATCGTACCTCGCAGTATCAACCAAAAGAGTTTCATTTTTGAGTCCTGTCGCCTCAGGAAGCTATTCTTTGCCACCCAAACGGAGACTTTTGTTAAACTCTTTTTAATAATGTTTGATGTTCCAAAACATTGTGTAAATATTTTAATTAAACTAACTTTAAATTGACTATTGGCTAACTAAGCTAGTTGGTGAATACTTTTATATTTTTGCAGCATAAAAAATGCTACGTAAATGGCTACCATTAATTAAACTAAACCTAACCCTAACCTATTATAAATAAGTAATGAAAGCTAATTAGTTTTTTTCTTATCCCCTACAAATTCTTATTATTTTCAAAACATGTAACAAATATTTGTGTTACAGAAGTTCTTGGAGACAATTTTCGGCCCTATAAAAGTATATAAGTTTGGGGCCTCTACCACACTTTAATTAGCATTATTACTACTAATTAAACAGATCGCTGGGAACATCCAATCGCCTGGACACTCTTTTAAAGCTCTGCCTACCATGTAAATATTCTAGTAGTATGTTAATTGGCTAAAATTGATTTATGTTTTGCATATAATGGAAGTGTTTTCTTAAAGTGGTCCTTAAAATCGGTGGGCTGACCATCACAATCCATTGACTTGACCTATAGACACATTCCTCGAAAGCAGAGCTACAGCTAGAGGTAAACTCAAGCTTATAAGCTACATTTACGTCACTTTTTATGGTTAAATCTTTTAACAGTGTTTAGTTTCTGTTTATAAACATAACAGCAAGTAGGAGACTTTACATGTTTTCAGGATACAGGATTTTATAGTTTACCTCAACTTCAAAAACACAAATGCACAGCGTTGCTTTGCCTATGGGTGGTCTTGTTTACAACATACCACGCACAGAAGGTTGATGCAGAGTGATGGAAAGGGTGAGAGCACTGGGTCAGCTTAAGGTAAACTATGGACGACAGAGTGTTCAAACACAGCTGTGACAGAAAGCCACATGCAGGAAGCAAGTCGAAGGGAACGAGTGAAATGCTGAAGCTGAAATGCTAACCGAATGTCACCTTTTAATCGGTAATCGTTTATTACTATTATTATAGTAATTAGGTTGTATAAAAATTGTAAATAAATTGTAGTCCACACTATAAATGGAGCTCACGCAGTCGCAGAGGCTTGGTTCAGTGTGGTGCATTCAAAGTGCAAGACAGAAAGTGGAAATTAACCTCACCACTCAATATGTTCATGTATGAATTAGGTCTAGGCCGACAAGATAAACTGTATTAGTCCGATACTGGCCAAAATGAGTGGCTCAGCTGCTAGATCTTATAATCCTACAAGTCCCAGAAGCCTGTGCACCTTGTTGTGGATAAGTTGGTCACAGACCTCATCAGAAGCGTGCAGCACTGACCTCGAAAGCATGGCGTTTGGAGTTCTTTTGCCATTACAAAAAATAAAAAGTAATTAAAAATTTCAACATTTAATGTTTCTGCTTTTTTGCAGGCTTTTTTTCGGAAAGTGCATAGACATAGAATAATATTTTTGGATTACTTACTTAAGTTTTGGTTTATTTCTAACGGTTGGCAGTTGAGTCACATACAGTATTTCAATTAATTGTTTAAATAGTGTTGCTAACTAATTAGCAGTAGCAGTCTTGCTATGTATTTTTTTCTTTAGCTGGCGGGGTAAAACATTTGTTGCACTGTTTGAGCTCGATGCTTAATCGAGTATCGCTATTGGCAGATGCTCAAGTTCATAATATTGGTATCAATATCGGTCATAAAAAAGTGGTATCGAGACACCCCAAATATGAGTATGTGTACCATAACTCTCCTATTAATTAATGACCTAAATTAAATATGATTTTTTTTTTATAAATATTTATCTACATGTTGAGAAGATAATACTGACATTTGGAGGTTAGAGAGAAAAACTTTAATTAAAAATGTAAAAATTTAATAAGTGAAAACTTTTTTTTTTTGGGTTGCAGCTGAAGCTTATCATAGATAATTAGGAAATAGGGGTGGTTTTAAATTCTCTTACTTTTTCTTTTATTCCTGAAAGACAAATAGGCAGCTGGTTATGTGCCTAGACAATTTTACCGTAGATCTAAACCAATAGTTTCCACTCATTAACACTCTCTCTAACTTTTTCCTTAACCCCTTTCCTTTTTTTACTGCCTGGTTTTGGTTCAGTCATGCATAGAGATGGATGAAGGTCAGGAGTGGTGAAGAGACATGAGCAAGCACTTAACAAGATAAATATTAATCAGAGTCAAAACGGAAACATGAGGTCAACATCTGTGCGTGCACAGGGTTGTGTTTGGTCACACACACACAACTAAAGTGGAGAGGGTCATTTCCAGACCATACTGTCAAAGGCTTAAAAAAGTATCAGAGCAAGAGCTCTGATTTTCTCAAGTTTTTCAGGTTTAATATTTTAGTTTTTCATTTCATTAATTTTGTCTGATTCACATTGAAGGCATACGTGTGATATGTTGTTGTTTCTAGACATAAAATCAGAAACAGAAGCAACTATTAAGAGTAAGGGATTTTTTTTTTATTTTAATATATACTCTTAAACACACATATTACACATATACAGTATTCAGCGTGTACCAACAGGCAGAAGCGGAAGAGGGTTACAGACCTTTGGTGTTTGGCAGAGTGTGAAAATCAATCTTGTCCCTTGTGTGTGTGTTTTTGTTCTATGAGATTTCTCCAAGTTCCAATGTTTTTGTTCTGTTCTAAAAAACCTCATGCGGGAATGTCAAGGCGTGGCACTATGATGGCTGGGCCTTTTCCTGAGTTTTTTTGTCTGGTACATAAAATAAAAACATGCACGTCTAAGTGTCCAACCTTCAACAGGTGAGTTAACACACTGAATAGAATGGGACAAAGGGGCACCTGAAATGTTGAGATCATTCAAGGAATACTAAAGGAGTGTAGAATTATACCTCTGTCCTTTCAGACCCCTGCACCACCCCTGCTCCCCTTCCTAAAACCTTTTATCCTGAACACTGAAGAAAAGTCCAGATTCGATGAGATTCTAGTTCACCTGCCAAATATGCACCAACATGCCGCTGACAGCCAAGCGTTCCTCGATGCCGCCTAGATTTAACACTTTCTTTACCGAAGCTAATCTTCATGCCTGTTGTTATAAAAGTATATGACAATAGTTTATTTAGTTTATTTAATTATCAGTTAACAATAGACAACTTCTCTATCCCTGTACTGTAACAATTTAAATTGTTTTTATTACACTATTCCTCTATTCCTCTTTGTCTGCCTCCCCTCTCTCTCTCTGTTGACCTGCTTCTGTCATGTTGATTATCACTTTACAGCGGATCAGAGGTATGAATGGATTAAGCCATCCTCCTTCAAACTATTGCGCATGGGTGATTCTATAAGTAGAGATACATTTGGAATTTCAGAAAGTTAACAAAGAAAAGTTTCTCCCACTAACAAAAATTCGTTTTTTGTGTCTTATTTAATCATATTCAATTTTAATAATTCAATGCTTGCCAAACACCGGGTATTTCCTATTTTTTACTTTTAATGAAAAGAGATTTCTTTATATGTATGTATGTTGCGGACAAATTAGGTATTGTGTAGAAATAACCTTACAGAGTTGTAACAGAGTTTTCAGCCCAAAAGTGCACTTGCTAGCCTGAATGCTAAAAGAACATGGCACTAATGTAATCATGATTAAAAGAAAAAAATTTACCCAATGTCTGATCAATGATCAAGTCTGTTTTTTTTTTTTTTTTAATTGTGATAATAATGTGCCAGTTTACCAAATAACTTTTGGTGTAAGAACTTTTTAGATAAAGATATTTGCTCAGCACATACCGTTCAGTGCTTCACAACTTATCATCAAGGAAAAGTGACATCACTTCCTGTTTCTTAGATAGTTACTGGAGAAAATTCCACCAATTTAGAGGCATGTAACGGTAACAGAATTAGCGCAAGATTTATAAACACATTTTTGTAAAAGAAAAGTTCTTTTTAGGTCATTTAATGTTGTAGGAATACTAAAATGAGTATTTGGGGCTTTTATAATTAATAAAAGAAAAGAAATTGCCCCCAAAAAGTAAAAAAAATAAATTGATTACACAATGATACATAATGAAAAAAACTGACTAATTCGGACAACAAGAAATTGTGATTTTCATCTATATTAGACACATTTTTACAGAAACTTTTATACTGTTATGGCCTTTAACATCTTGTGTGCCATGAATATGAGTAAGATTTTTTTTAAATAACATTTCTGCATCTGTTTATCTGTGCCCCAGACAAAAATTACTATAGGAGCAAACAAAGTTGAGTTTGTGGAGTTGAATTTCATCAGGCTCTTTTCATTCAACTGAATAGTAATTTTCTCTGTCCCTCCCTGGGTCATATCATCCCATTCTACATCCTTTCATCCCTTAATCACATTGAAACGCTCTCTGGCGACCTCTGACCTTTGTGCTAAGGGCAGGTTCCCGCTAAGCACCCTCATATGACGCACCTACTCTTTAAACTCTGTTAACATTCCTGAGTTTGGATGTAACAGGCTTCACACTGCTCATGGGATTCCTTCTGTCCTTATAATTCTTTCTCAATGTCACATTAAAGGCTATACTCTGTCTATAGACTCTGATACCATCATTTTCACACTTACTCACCCCAGACACTGGCTGTTACTGAGTGTCTTAAATGAATGACTATAGCCAGAATACAGCAAGTGTTACTGATTTACAGAAAAAAATAACCTGTCTAATGATTAAACGCCTGGATCTGTTGGCAGAAAGACTTTATACATTCCTTACTCAGATTTGTCATATTGGTGTCGTATTCGTATATTATTAAATACTAATACATTTTTTTAATGGCTGATTTTCTGGGAATTTGATGAGTAAATGGTTGTTGGTGTCTAAAATATTTGTGCAGACCAGTATGTCAACATCTGTAAACTGAGCCCAAATACTTAAGGGGCAGTTAAAAGGATGTACATTTTTGCACACAAGAAATTCTAATTATTAATTCATTAATAATTAGTAGAAATGGAATCCCAGCGTTGCACAAACCCACCAAATTCTTTATCATTCAGGCGATGATTCATGCAGACATTTAGTTGGTTTTTCCATTACAGAAATGATATTTTCATTTAGGGAAATAGCCTGAATATTTTGACGTTACTGTTAAGGTACAGAAGGAGTAGTCATGTAAATCTTTTTACCACTGGCACCCCAGGCAGGATATTTTTTCAATTCTTCACGTATTTTAAAGTATTGATTTCATAATCTTGTCTTTAAGTTTTTAGTGAATTATTAAAAATTGTTTAACAATAAATAGTTGTTTAGGTCGGCACGTGGTGTAGTGTTTTACGGTGCCGGCACCCACGTGGACGGCTGCACTCTGGTGACCCGGCTTTAATTTACGTTTTGGTCCTTTAGGTTCCCCGCACTCTCTTTCTCCCCTGTTTCAGTTCTCTCTGTCATATGAATGGCAAAAAAATAATAATTGTTTGACTAAAACTTCATAAAACGCATCCCGTAAAGTTACAAATTTGCTACTGTATGTAATAATTTGGGAGCTTTATACATTTGTGGACATAGTTAGCAAGGTTTAACTTTTTTTTTCAAACACATCTCGTTCCCACAATTGTTGTTACCACTAAAAGGAAACTTTTTTTGTGAGTCCTTGACTGCGGTATAACTAAGATGACCTATTTTGCCTTTCTGTTTTATTGCAACTAATATTAGTGTTAAAATCTAAACCATTTTCTTCCACTCTTCATTTTTACCACATCATTTCTATAGAAACATCACTGGTTTTCTATATAAAATGCCGTTTGTTATGTTCTTAAGTTACCTGAAGGCATATGCATTTCATAGCAGGTTCTGTTAACTTCCTATTTATGTATCTGTCTGTGCTTAATAAAAACAGCCAAAAGGGGTTGAGATTAATTCATTTTTTTGTGTGTGTGTCTTTTTATTTTTAGGGGTCGAAATCAAATGAGCCATGTGCAGGGCGTGACTGTAGTGGAAAGTGTCCCTGTCCCCCTATAAAAGGTAGCAGGGTAAGTAAACTCATACACATAGGGTTTTGTAGATGTGATGAAACATTATATAAATCAAATAAATATTATAAATACCTATATAAATATCTATTCAAATGTCTCTTCACTTACTGTATAAATGCCATATATTCATTTTTATTTTTAAAAGATAGGTGGTGGTGTTAGTAATTTTGAAAAAAGAGTGTTATCAATTTTGTTCATGACACCCGTCAGTGATTATAATGTCATGACTGATTGGCGTATATACACAGTTTAATAAACACAGGTAACTGTCAATATCTCTGTATATATAACAACAATTTACAGCATATACATACCTATACAACAAAAAAAGATGAGCACAAGATACACAAATCTTACATATCTGTTAAGTTAAAGCAGCTATATAAAAATAATGCACATATTATTTACAATTGACATTATGTGGCGCTCAGAGTTTTAATGAAGCTGTTCAGATTGACAAAGCCAGAATTATTTAATGTCTCTTTACATGTATTAAAAAGTAAACCCAGCCAACTAAATGTTTTGTGCTCAGTGTTAGCCGTTACCATCTCATAGAACTTAATAGATTTCTTTAAAATAGCACACAAAACCTTTTTCTGGCCTGTTAGAGAATCCAGTTTGGGTCTCTGGGGGTACTGGGCACTGGGCATGCCTTTAGATGCACAGGGTGGGCCGTTACTGAACTGCAAAGTTTGATTGGTCAATGATTCTGTCACTATTACTTTGTCGAAAATCAGCCCTTTTTGTTGTAGGATATTCCTATTAAATTCAACAAAACCAAATATAGGCAGTGATGCAGATATAACACTAATGAAAATTATTCATCTATGTATCCATCCATCCATCTATCCATCCATCCATCCAATTTCTGCCGCTTATCCGTAGCCGGATTTCGGGGAAAGCAGAAAGAAAAGATGCCCAGACTTTCCTCTCTGCAGACACCTCCTCTAGCTTTTCTGTGGGAACACAGAGGCATCCCTTAATGAACACTAATGAAAATTGATTAAATTATTCAAAAAATCTTAAAATTTAATTAAATAATATAGAAAAACATTTTTTACAAAATGTTATTTTCTAAAGGGCCAGCAGAAAAGGCCCTGCCGGTTCTGACGCCACCAATGTATAAAGGGTAAAATACTGCAAATTTATAGGAGTGTGTTTGTCACGTGTAAGTAGTGGCAGCTGTTGTCAGCACTGGTGGTCCTTAACAGGTGAGTAATTGTCACAAATGTACTTTTTGCCACATGTCTCTTGTTTCACAATTGATAAAACAAAAACGTTTTTTTTTTTTTTCATTTAACTGAACTGGGTTATGCTATGATCAAATTTAAAACATGAAAAAAAATTGATGCCAAAACAACAGGAAGGTTAAGGAAGCAACACAGTTATATAGTGTGTGTGATACCAATGCATTGTGTGATGCTTCTGCAAAGACACCCGGCACTGTTCCCGGGTCAGAATTACCGCCCCCTCGTTGTTGTTCCATTCACACCTACTAGTGAAAGATGATTTTATTGGAAGCAAAGCATACACTGATCTCACTATGCACACAAAATCTTACACAAAATTTATGGTGTTGTTTATAGCTTCTCAGGGACAATAATTGGCATTGCTGTCTGATAATTATAGCGTTTCCCTGTGGATACATTATGCATCAACATTTTTTGAAACTGAAAATATGTCTGCTGTTACAATACAATTGGGCAACCTGGAGTTAAATCAGATTTTTATGGTATGTATATCAAGTTATAATCCAACGTGTCTGGTCCTAATGAACTTATCATTTTATGAAACTATGAGGTTTTTCAGAAAACCTGAACTACTGAATAACTGGATTTTTTCTTTTAGCTTTAGTGCTTTTAACAAAGATTATTTATAGGAGGTGAATAATATTTGAAGCTAATATGCGGTCATGGGAATGGTAGTGTAAAGTGGATGTGTAAAGTGCCGGTCTTGTAAAGTGTCTGGTGCAGTATGTAGTGTAAGTACAGGCTATGAGCAGACATGTCTAATTGTTGTTTAACATCAGATCACCCATGGAAGAAGCCTTAAATAGAGCCTTGGCACGCGTAGACACATTTATTGAAACGTCTGAGTACACACACACACACACACACATTAGCACCTAGTTTTTATTTTTGTTTAAGTAACGCTATTGTATGTCTCCTCATTCACACTATTAACTGATCAATCACGTAGAGATCCTGGTTTTAGAAATTATGATTATTACTCATTAGTCATGGCTGATTTTCCAGGTAGAAAGTTCAATAAACACATATTCGATATATCATTTATATTTATTAAGGTGTTCTAATAGGATAAATAGCAAATATTAACCATAAATGATGTCTGTATTTTTTTCAATTGAGTTAAAGCAAAAGTGTAAAGTGTTTTTCCTTAAATCGTTATGGCTTTGTTTAAAGATCTAATAATGCGGTGGGTCCCCCAGACCTGTAAACATTGGCTGGGTAACAAAAACATGAACACCACCTGAGGGGTTAATCTGATCACAGTTTTAATTCAGAACCACCAAATGGTCTGTTTTTCCATTTACAGCCCTTTTTTTAAATAAACGGCTACAATAATGTATAAAGTTTTCGCCTTATTGCATGCCTAGTAAAATCATCAACCTGCTAACCAGCAGCTGGTAAAGTGATGGAAAGTGAAGGAGAGGAAGCTGATACAGAAGGGAGTTGGGTTGAGGAACAGGGAAATAAAAAAGGCTAATATAGACAATGATATTGTGAAAGAAAGAAAAAACAAACAGCAAAAGTTTATTCCACACTATTGCATGAACAATATTCTTGCTTAAAAGTTTGGATTTTTTTGCTCACAAACCTGTGTTCACTGATCTTATATTTTCCTGCAAGACAAGCCTGGTCATGACAAGCATACTTGAAAGTGTGTGTTTGCTTAGACGGTGTTCCAACATTAACAAATGGCCATACTAGACCCATTTAGACCAGTAAAATCAATTTCCAATGAGGTTAAAGGTGACAGATGACTTACAGCATGGTTTGTGTTAGGGTACAAACACACTTTCATGTGTCACAAAGGAGGTTTAAAGAAAATATGGAGTGCCTCGGAGCCATGTGAGCCTCTGTCACTATAAGACACTTTTATGAATTCAGCCAATATTTACTATGATTTAAAGCGTTAATAAATAACTCCAATCCCTTGACTATGTCATCATACTAGGAAAGTTTTTAAACAATTTTATTCGTGCAGGTCTTTCTTAAACTCGGATGTGTAAAAATATCGATGCAGCTATCACAATATGTAGTGTGTCGATGATAACCTACCCTCCAGTAGTATACATATTTAAATACTGATTTATGTTAATTATTTAATTAAAATCAGTGCATGTCGTTGACACATACGACCATTGTATTAGAAGCAAACATGAAAAAAGGGCATTTGTATTTGTTGTATTTTTAGCTATTAGTTTTACATTTTATGAAGTAATGCAATATGTATTAAATTGTGAGATATTGTGATTTATTGTATATATTTGTATCGTTAGGCTCTTGCCAATACACAGTCCTGCCAATACTAAACAGTTATCTCTTTAATAACTTTTACTAATACTGTAACAGTTTATTATTTTTGTTATATTTTTTAACCTACATTACAATTTATAGTTCACTGGAGGTTTGACAATTTTCCTGCACAGAACCTGTAGTGAAGAACAGGACCACGGGGTCCATCACTGGAGTGTGTCTTTTAGTCAACCAAAGATTTGGATGGGTTAAATCTTTTTCTCTCCCATGTCTTTTTTCTAATTCGTATTTTATTAACTTGTGTTAACTTGTGCGCTGAGCATTTTTCGTCCTTAAATTAATCAAGTTTCTTATTGTAAATGATCCAAGAAAAGTTATACAACAAACAAATTGCAACTTGTGTGCATGTAGAAGACTAAACACACACAAATAATGTCTTTTTTAAAAGTTCATTTTTAACTTTTATAAAGCTTTAACCCAAAAACTAGTCTACAAAGTTGGAACAAGCCTAAGCACCCCTTACTTTACACTATACAAACTAGCTACAGGACTAAGGCAGGTAATGATGAAGGCTGCTATACTAATCGTGTAGTTATTGTGTAATAGTTCATTTTTACAGATACATTTTCCATTCTTTTTTCATTTAAGCTTCTGCTCTCCATCATAAACCAGAAATCAGTATGTATCAATAAAATTAATTAGCACAGAATTTAGTCTTAGGAACCAAAGAGACAAGCATGACTACCAAAAATATAATATAAATAAATCAGATGTATATGTTGTTACAGGTACAATGTTCTCTATGGTTACCCTGTCTATTATGACTATTTAACAAACTGCTCAAACAAGGGTTTTGCAGATACACTGTTTCTCAAATTTAGAAATAGACAGTGCCACACACTGGCCACAGGCAGATTTACATGTGCACTAAATGATCAGGTAAAGACAAGAACATTAATAGCAAATAGCAATGATTTGCACAATGGATGCTAAGGCAGTATGCAAATAGAGCTACCAATAAAATCTATCATGTGATTGCTATCTACTCACAAAACACAGTGAAACCGTCTTAGGTTGTAAACCTCAAGTTTACATTCAGGTACATTTTAATAGCTGCAGTTTGAGGCAAACATTAATCAATTCTATAGTAATTAAAAGCGCTACTCATTTGTTTATATGCTAACATATGATGAATTATTTTTAATTCAAAATTGTTTTTAATTATTATTAGAATGTATGCATTGACATTTTTGGATCTCAGTTATGTTCTAGATATATTCTTATATTTTATTTACCAGTTTGCAATCAATGTTTTAAACGTTAAAAAAAGATGCAATATATTCCATGATCTTGCTGAGATGCACACGTACATACTGTACACACACACAGATGTTTATTGTATTAACAAAACACTTGTAGGAATTCAGATCTCTAACCTAAACACAGCTGGACTGTCCAGTGTTCCCACACAGGTCTAAAATACTTAGCTACATGTTTTGGATTAATGATATTTCGTAAGCATGTGTGCTAAAGTATGATATTGCACATGAAGTTAAATACTAAAAAGAATTAAATCAGCTCAACCACAAAAATAAAAAAAGTTTACTTTCCAAATTAAAAATGAAAATGCTTTTAAGGTTATCTTACAGCTATAAGGATGTGATTCTTTAGTGAATTCTTTAGTGTAATTTGTGTGTATTAATTTGCACTAACTGGACAATAAGGACCGCTTGCATCACTTTTTTAGGGCTCTTTATGCTTTATCTTTTTTGACAGTATTAAAAGACAGTGAGATACTCCATGTTTTCTTGTGCATCATTTATTTAGAACAAGACAAAGCTAATCACATGCTGTGATCGCCGCTGAATGCTTACACGCATCTCTGCTAGCAGTGAGCACACGGTGTGACAGTTAAAATCATCCCCTGAGCCTCGTTGCCCGAAAACAATAGGTCCCAACAAATCCTCGGGACAGCCAGACTAAGTTGTATGATCTAAAGGGAATCTGTCTGCTCATGGATTCTCTTGGTCTGTACTGGCAGGAAGTGAGGTGCATGTTAGGTAACTAGGTCAGTATGGCCGGTGGCTTAAGCAGACAGAATAGGTTCTATTGTGTGCATTGTCAAGATCAGGATTTGCCCCACAAATACAGAAGTCTGGTTCACAGTAATGTGGCTGTATGTTTTTTTTATCTTGTCTGTGTAAACTGGCACATATTTATAACTGTGAGTCAATTGTTAACCCATTATGGTGAGATGATTTACAAGGTGTATCACAAAAGAATGTACAGTATATCTAAGTTAGTGAACTTTGTCAATGAATAAGCTGGCTATTTTAACCATTAAACAGGCTTTAATTTACATGTACATTTCTGGCATTTGTTAAAGAGGAGTTGGTATTACAGTGGTGCTAATTAAAGATCAGGGTTCAATTCTAGGTACCACCAAGTTGCCACATCTGGGCCCCTGAGCAAGACCCTTAACCCCCAATTGCTCAGTTGTATAAAAGAGATAAAGGTACGTCGCTCTGGATAAGGGTGCCTGCCAAATGACGTAAATGTAAACGTAAAACATTCTTATTCAGAGCAGACTTACATTTATTTCATTTTTCATCCACTGAGAGCCTGAGCGTTACGGGCCTTGTTTAGGGGCCCAGCAGTGGTATCTTGGTGGTGCTGGAAATCGAACCTATGAATTCAACACCTCTACCTCAACCAGTGCGCTACAACTTTCCTCTTTAATAATAAGGTCATATGGAGGACAAAGTCTTCACTTGTGATTTGTCTTAAATAGGGGATAATTTTGCCTAAAATGAGTTGCAAAAATTATAGTTTAGTGAAGATCATTTTCACTGCAGTGTTTGGTGTTCAATACTAGTTACATTAGTCTGGCATGATTAGATGTTCAGAAAAAAGAAATAATCTTTCCTGGTCTCAATTTATCTGGGCATTTCTGCAAGTAAATACCACAAGAAATATTAAACCACAAAACAATATTTTTTTCCGAATAAGGTTAGATAGGGACTAATAAATTATCATCTGCGCTAATTGTTGGTACAACTAGTCATTGTATGCATTAATATGTAGCATTAATAGGATGATTATGTAGGACCAACATCATAAATGGTAGTTCATCACTGTGTTCATTGTTGTCACCAAGAGGATTTGTTTACAGTGGTCAACATTTTATTAGACTACACTGACTTTAAGTTATAAACATACCTCCATGGGTGGAGCTTAGGATAGCGCTATATATAATAATATAATATATATAGTGCTGATATATATATATATATATTATATATATATATATATATATATATATATATATATATATATAACATATAAAACAACAAATTACTTGTTGTTATATGGAATGTAGTTGT
This sequence comes from Bagarius yarrelli, assembly GCA_005784505.1. Taxonomy (NCBI): domain Eukaryota; kingdom Metazoa; phylum Chordata; class Actinopteri; order Siluriformes; family Sisoridae; genus Bagarius; species Bagarius yarrelli. The sequence goes on along the minus strand of VCAZ01000031.1, from coordinate 3,089,041 downwards.
GAATTCTGCATGCAAAATCTAAAAAAGTTTGTAAAGAAGAACATTTTCTATGCATTAAATATCTAATTCAATAAAGTGGAACAGCTAATATGGAATTTGATATTTATTTCCAGAAGCTGTTCTTCCTGTAATGAACGGTCACACATTCACCACAGGAAAGAAACATGCTGTTAGAATAAAACAGAATAACTGTGCTAAGTGCTACAGAAAGGAAAAAACTATACACTGTATTTAAATGGTCTAAAGTTTGTGGACACTTTACCACCACACTTCTAAACTGTTTCCACAAAGTTAGAAACGTCTCTTAATTCTGTAGCATTAAGATTTTCTCCTTACTGAAAATAAGAGACTCAAACACTGTTGACAGGGATACTGGACAGTGTCCCTGTGCACAAAGCCCCTAGGTTCCATAAAAATATTGTGTTGTGTCTTATTGTTGAAGTGAAACAGTTCAGGAGGTCTGGCCTCAACCCCTGACTGCTCCTCGGACCTCTTTAGAAATCTCTGTGACTGAATGGTTTAAATCTGATAAAAAGTATTTTTAAAAATGTGGAGATGTTTTTAAAAGTAAACATGGGACATAATTGTGGGTAATAGAGGGTCTCTGTAAATGGCTGTGACCAGGCTTCCTCTTCCCTCCTGAGCTGTGTGTCTGGAGGCTCAACTCGGCTCTCGCTGGAACCAGGTGGCCTCAAAATTACACCTACTCCAGTCTCTCCCTAACAGCCATTAATTATAGGGTCTGAAACTCTTTAAATCTGTTTGTGTGTGTGCACCCCTCAAGACATGAGTGAAGGCTATCCTCTGGACCGTTACCTACACTTATACTCCACCCCCTCATACACTCTCCCTGCTTTACTTTGGCTTTAAAAAACGAGTTAATGATAATCTGTCAGACTCTTTCATTTACTGCTCTAAAGGTGACTCCCAACAGCACTAAATCACCTTTTAGTGCCAGCATGTGGTACAAGGTGTTTAAAGCAACTAAATATGCTCGCCCCCTAATGGTAGATACTCAATATTGCGGGTGATTTTTTTTTCAATTTTTTTTTTTTCAATTTATATCCTTATTAGCTTTAAAAACGGTAACTGCACCAAGTCTAATATCCTTGCTGGTAAATGTTACATTTTAGGCAAGTTGATTTTGATTATAGTCATACACACAAAGAATCATGTTGTAAAAACTGACTAACTTTACTATGTTAATGATTTTACTCTGGCCGCCACACATTCTTGCTACCACACAAGCAGTAAAATATAAAATTTTAAGTTATTAAAATGAATCCAAAAAATCCAAAACGTTTTACTGTAGTACCTAGTAGTAGGTATATATTGTAATGGAAGGATTTGGGAAATTATATGTCATGTGGCCAATTAGTATTTAATAGTAGGTTGGTTTCAGTGACTGGCAATAAGGCATTACAGTGCATAGCCAGTTAGAGTTACATGACACACTCTCTTTAATTCTATTGTAACATAATTATTTGAGTGATCCCTGGGTGCATTTAAGATCACTACCTTCAGTGTTCCTTCATTCTGATAGCCATTGCATTTACTTACACCCATTGTCTTTGGTGTGTGCAGCCAGACGTAAAGGTAAGAATAAAACACTAATGTAATTTCATTTCAGGCATTTGGCAGATATCATTATCCAGAGTGATTTGCATTTATCTATTTTTTTTACCCTGAGCAGTTAAGCGTTAAAGGCCTTGATCAGCTTGGTGGTGCTGGAGGATCAGCAGTCCAACCACTGAGCTACAGTACCACTTTCCCAATTTGCCTAATATTTCATTACCAGTAGTTACATAAGTTGAGGAAGCACACACATTATTCAGATTGTTTTGCCTTATTAAAAATAAATGGGCCTAAAGTTTAAGTGTCTCTTTATTTATTTCATCTTAGGGTCAACCAGGGCCTGTAGGGCCGCCTGGACCTGCTGGACCTAAAGGCTTTATTGGAGCTCCGGGGCCTTTTGGACCCAAAGGAGAACGAGGGCATGGTGGTCACCCAGGACCATCTGGACCCAAAGGAGACAAGGTAAAATAACGGATGAGGAATGCACATGTTTCAGTCCTGTCTTGCGGGCATACTAAAAGCTTATCAATTTAATATGCTACATTTGACCTATTTTGTATCTTTAGCATACACAATGATATACAAGTTAAGTGCAAGTGTCGTGTGAAGAATTCTGCTCAAGATGACGTTTTTGTTCTTGTTTTCAACAGGGTCCAGTGGGTGTTCCTGGTTTTCCAGGTATCGATGGTATTCCTGTAAGTAACAACATGTATCTTTACTTAAAAATAGTTGTTACATTTCAGTCTATCACAAAATGAGCAAACAATGCCTGTTGGGTAGCCACCTTCGTCCAATCTGGCTTAGCATCACTTATCATTATTACTTGTGGTAATTTTTTTTTTTAATTTTTGAAACAGTTCTAGGCTCTAACATTTGGTTTAATGTAATATTGAAACAGGGTCACCCAGGAAGTGGAGGCCCATCAGGACTGCCAGGAGCAGATGGCTGTAATGGCACACAAGGTGACCCTGGTTTCCCAAACAGCTTTCCTGGTAGACCTGGCAACCCTGGACGTCAGGTAAGTACGTAGAAAAGAACGCAGGAAGGATTTGCTTGTTGTTATTTAGCCATAAATGACCCTAATAAATCAATCTGTTTTATAAAATAAAACCAGAAAGTCTACAATATTTGGCTTATTATGTAAAACATTTCCGTAAATAACCTTGGTGACAGATTCCTAATAAATGATTTTTAAACACTTGTTATAGAGAAACCTCAATGATTGTTGGCACTTAAAAGTACCAAATGCATAAAAACTTTACACCTTCACTTCCCCACTGACAAACTTGCAATTTGGTGCGTTTAGTGCGTTTCATCAAGTGTGAAGGCTGCCATCCAAACCCTGGTTCACACCAAACGAGTGGCCCAAGACAAACTCTGATGCGATTTAATTGATACATAAACTTAAAGCTAATCGGATCAGGAACAAATGTATTATTTTACTTTTTGGTCCAGACCAAATCAACCAAATGAATCCAGCTAGCAAGTGTGAACTGTTAACGAAATATTTACAAAAATGACTATTTAATAGTAATAATAAGAATACTATTTTTAGGATACAAATTTTTATCTACTTTGTAACTTCAAATAACTAACAGCCTGACAGGTTTTTGAATTGTTGGTACATAACCTCATATGATAGTCTTGATTTTTTTTGTCTTTGTATTAGGGTTTACGTGGTGTCAAAGGGCAGAAAGGAGAACCACGGTTTATTTCTACAAGCTCGGTAATTCAGCCCCTTATAGTGCGCTACTAATGCACAAATCATACACACAATTAACACAAATGCTGTACCTTCTGCTGTGTTTATATGAATTTAGCGAATTTGATTTCTAAAAGATTTCTATAGTATAATAAATACTTTATCTGAGCAGTTCTTCTTGTTCTTTTTGTGTGTTGTCCCTTTTGTGTATTTCTTCAGGTTCCTGTTGGTCCTGTTGGTGAACGAGTAAGATTTTATTTACAAATTCAGACATTTAATACAAACAAATAGTTTTTTATGTTTGGTTGAGTTGTTTAGGGGTTTTTTTTATAGCTATCCAACATTTTTCCTCTATATATATTGATCTTTATCTGTATTAAAAGGCTGGAGTCACATTAGGAAATGTTAGGCCAAATTTTGACCCACAGTTTAAAGTGGCAGTATAACCATTTACTTTGGTTTAACACTGTCTTTGTCCTCAAGGGTTTTCCTGGTCCAGTCGGACTCCCAGGGCCATTTGGACCTATCGGTTTACCTGGCAACCCTGTACGTATCTGTTCATTTACCTGTGTGCTCATACCACATCCCAGCAAACAAAACAGCAAACTTTTAGGTGCCCAAACATTTTTTCTTTTTTCTTTAGGGTCGTCCTGGCCTGCCAGGTCTTCCTGGACCTAAAGTAAGTTGCAAAATCTAAATGTTAAATTCATTTAAAGAAATCGTAAAATTGCCATTTTTTTGGATAATGTAGTATGTCCACATTAGTTTCACCATCCATGTCTAAGCAGCTTTTAAAAACCATTTAGAGAATTGTGACATTTTATTTATAACCAATGCTATGCTCTGTCTACTGTTTTATGGTTGTTGAATATTAAAATGTATTTGACCTGTAAACAATTTAAACAATCAAACTTTCAATATTTCCTCCTTTTTTAGGGAAACCCTGGTCAGGGTTACGAAGGCGAAAGAGGAGAGAAGGTACTTCAGTTGTTCATTTATACACAAAAAGTCATTACAACTGAATGAATCTTGTACAGGGAATGAGCTATGATATTGGATTAACATGACTTAAAAAAATAATAATGACATAAAGTCAGTAGTTTATTTGGGTTTTTGTTAATTAATGTAAGGAGTATATATTTATGTCTTTCCTTATTTTCATATTTTCTATTAACTGCTCATTTTTGTTGTTTTTTACTATATTGAGCTTGATTGTAAATGTTCTGCCTGTTTAATTCATTTCTTACTCATTTGTGTTGCTGTATTCTCCTCTCTATTCCTTTCTCTCTGTCTCTCTCTGTCTCTCTCTTTCTCTCTCTTTCTTTCCTCTATTTCTGTCTCTCTCTCTCTCGCTCTCTCTTTCTTTCTCTCTCTCTCTCTCTCTCTCGCTCTCTTTTTGTTCTCACTTTCCCTTTCTTATCTTGCTTTCTTTCTCTTTTCTCTTTTCATCCTCTTTGCCATATGCTCTAAATCTTTAATGTGTGCCCTGTGTGTTTTGTGGATGTCAGGGCGATGTGGGTCTGCCGGGACTCAGGGGTGCTCCAGCTGCTCTGTTAGGCCCAGCTATAAGCACAATCAACAAAGGAGAGAAGGTAAAACACAGGGGACAGTGATGCCAACCCAGGGAGGGGCTCTGCCAGGGTGAGAGTGATGTATAATAAGACTTTTGAGGGACATCTAAATCTTCAGAATACAATTCAAAACCGACAGCTGCTTTCTGCAGTCAGCAAAAATCAAAGATTGGCTAGAGATTAACATCAATTACAGTGTGACATGAAAAGCATCTGTAACTTCACCGTTCTGACCCTTCCACGGTTCTTCCCCACCCTGACCCTTCCACCACCCCATGTGGGGTAACAGCATTTGAACCTTCATTTTGTACCCACAATCTCTCAAGCCCTCAATACAAAACCAGTTAGTCCCCCCCCGTCTCCGCCTCCGTCCAGCCCTACAGCCATCCCTTTCTTGGTTACCGCATCCAGGGGGACGTGGGCCTGTTGAGTGATTCAGGAGCTGTGAAGTTTGTTGTGTGTTTCTTGAGTTCAAGAAAGTCAGGTTTGTGCAGTGGCACTACTGAGGCAGATTAAGTGGACAAGGGTGTGATTAAGCTTGGAAACACACTCTTCCAACAATATGATCTACTTCTGCAGTCATTTTCTCATAAGTCATTACAGTAAACCCTTTCTGAGGCTTTTTTCATGATCCCACTTCAACCACTTATTGCTGATGTTCTTTGTTGAAGATGCTATTTTTGTTTTGTTCTCTCATCAGCTGTAAGGTTAACACATTTATCAGTTATATTTATGGGGATTTGAATTGTCTTTTTTGTGCTCTTGTATATGATAAACCTGTCTAGCTGAGTTATTTACCTAAAATGGAGGAAAAAAACACATTTAACACATAATGTGTAATAGACATTGGAAAATGTGTGTTATTTTCCATAGTTTAAAGTGGGCTGATCACATTATTTTATTTCTTACACTCTTTTCCTGACTTACTCGTTCCCTCGTTTTGTGCTGTGTCGATCAGGGAGATATTGGCTATTCTGGAGTTCCAGGACCACCAGGACCACAAGGACCACCAGTAAGTGACTGATTTCAGTCGATATTCACTTTATTTAAATTCTGCTCTACTTTGACTATAATACCGTGTGTTTATTATTAATATTTAAGTTTACTGTGATGTACAACTTAAGTAAAAAATAAATATTCAATATTTTACATATATTATGTTACATTAATTTACAGTTTTATTATTTTTGCACATTTTTGGGAAGCATAATGACCAAAAACATACTTATTTGTACCACTTCCAGGGCCCATATGGCTACCAGGGAGAAGTTGGAGAGAAGGGAATTCCCGGGTTACCTGGTTTGAGGGTAAAATTTGCTCTAGTGTTTGTTTTTAATAAAGTATTTCTGTAACTGTTATTGTCTGATATCCTAAATGATAGAAATTTAAAGTTATAAATTCATAAATTATTCTAATATCCGTATTATTCAAATTACATAGGGTCCCCCTGGTCTTAATGGACCACTTGGAGAAGATGGCCCGAAGGTAAGACTTCAAAATCATTACATTTTAACTTTTTTATTAATACATCACCAGTGGCAAATAATTATTGGGTTTTTTTTACTTAGGGTTATCTTGGGAGCCCTGGTCTATTTGGACTTCCAGGCAATCCAGGCCCTAAAGTAAGGGGTTGTTTTACACTATGTATAAATATTTATATAAATAGTGTATTAATAAATGAAGCACTGGGGTACTTGTATGAAGGGGCCCTGCATTATGTTGGTGTGTTGTCCCAAAGTAAAAGACTGTACTTTGGGTAATTTATTTTAGGGTTACAGGGGAGAGCCTGGTCCACAAGGGCCACCTATCTTTCTTGGTGGTCAAGAATTAGTTTTTAAAGGTAACTGCTATTCCTTGCTAGAACTACTATCTATGCATTCAGGTTTAAATGCACTTTGAGGCACTAATACATCTTCAAAGTGACCTCTCCTGGGTTCTTGTTCAGGTCCTCAAGGTGATCCTGGTTTCGATGGCTTCCCAGGCCCTAGTGGAGATCCTGGTTTACCAGGACCTACTGGACTTCCAGGTGACCCTGGATTGTCATCCTTTCAAACAGGTGACTGTAATACACCACAACGCAATGTTCAGAGATGCCACAATTAACAACAGGAGGTCCATCCATATGTCATAACATCAAGTTACTGTTTTAGTTCATGATGTTGTACTTAGCTTTATGTCTATTTTTAGGTAGTCCAGGCTTTCCTGGCTTTCCTGGTCCTTCTGGACCTAAGGGAGAAAAAGGAGACTCAGGTCTTCCAAGCTTTGGTTCCGAGGGTTTTCCTGGAGGAAGAGGGCCACCGGGACCTCCTGGTCCACCTGGTCCTCGAGGCGCATCACAAACAAGTATATTTCTTTGCAGTAGCATGTTTGACTAATAGTATTTTCCAGTTATTTTTGCGTTTACCTGTACACAAGCATAGTTTGTGAGCAACTGGTATAGAGAACAAAGTATCATATAGCTTTAAACGAGGAAAATAACAATAATGTTAAAAATACTAATTGTTTAACTTTTGGTGAAGATGGTTTATTCTTGGTGAAGTCTAAAGGTCAAATAATACAAAGTAGTCTAGAATTAATGGGCATGTCAACAATGCAAAGAAAACTTGGGTATGTAAAACACTGTGACTCATTACAACCAATTACTATGTGTATCAACAATAACTTTTGTTAATGAACTAATAAATAGTCTTTACCCTTATTGACAAAAACATGCCGGAGGTGTCTAACTCATGCTGGAAAACAGAAATAAAGTGGTCACCTTAGTTAAAGGATATTTTGATATGTTTTTCAAGATCCAGGTTTTCATCTCCGAGTCAATTAAAAGAGCTACATTTATTGAATATGTCTGCATCAAACAAATCCTGCCTAAATTAATAACCTTACAACTACAGTGATGCTAACTAACCTTATGAGCCTAATTAGGTTAATTTGTTTAACAGTAACGAGGTTTACCACATATGATAGTGTATGTTTTTGTTATTTTGCCAAATCAACTGAAGTTGTATTTTTATTTGTCAGCTGTGTTTCCTGGGGACCAGGCAGGGCCACCAGGTATAAAAGGCAGCAGAGGTCCATTTGGAAAGAAAGGTGCAAAAGGACCCAAAGGTAAAGAATCCCATACTTAAGTACACAATTATTTATCAACCAGAATGAGCTTGTTGGTAAAGTGCATTTGCAGCTTTTGACCGCTGGGTGGTGCTTTAACCACGTACAGACTCCGACAAGTTATAAGGCAAATTTATGAATGATTTTCATGAGTATCAGACAGCTTCGCCTTTTTAAAGGACTAAATTGAGGGTTGCAGTCGGCACTTAATCGAAGGGAAAAATGTAGTTAAAATAAATCATATTTACAAAAGCAAATTGATTTTTTTTTAACATAAATGTGTTTGATATTTACCATGACTTCAACAGCATAAATATCAGGACTGTAAGTCTGTGCTTACTAGTTAAATGCTACACAATACTACACTGTATTTTAGGTTTTTTTAAAGAAATTGTTATTTTTCACTATTTAATGTTTGCATGAGCTAAATTTTGGGTTGTCACTTTTTTTTGTAGGTGAAGTTGGAGCTTGTGATTGCATTGGTGAGGACATATCTGGCAAACAGGGCCCTCAAGGATTTCAAGGGCTCCCTGGTTTCACTGGACTTAGTGGAAAAAAAGGGGAGGTTGGTGACTCTGGATCTCCAGGATTCCCTGGACGGCAGGGGCCAAGTGTAAGTATCATGAATTAATAACTGCTTTTAAAGAGCCTTGTATAGTCTTTCTAGAATGTCATCGGTTTAGAAACACAACACAAATTTAGAAAAATGGATACTCAATCAAGAAAAGGGTGCTATTAAAATTATTAGGCGCTACTATTTATGGCTAATTTTTTCAGCAAAATTTCTGTTCATTTTAAGGGCCGTCCCGGAGAACGTGGCTTTACTGGGATTAAAGGAGAGAAAGGAAACTCCTATTATGCTGCTAGAGGTGGACAGAAGGGGGATATTGGACAGACAGGGCCTGCTGGTCCTACAGGTAACTTTGGCCGACCGGGAAGAAATGGATCCCCTGGTTTTCCTGGAGCACCAGGACCACCGGTAAGTGTATAGTATAGTAAACAGTGAAGTATCCAAACATCTATAAAATAATCAGCATCTTGTAACTCAAATCTTCTTTCCAGTAAGCACTGAAGTTTTGTCTTTGGTTCCTGTCACTCTCTTTTTATAGGGGGATGCTAGTGTTGGGGTGCCCGGAGACAGAGGTTATTCTGGATCTCCTGGATTAAAGGGTCGCCCAGGTGAACCCGGGGTGCCTGGCATAGGCTACCAAGGCATTGCTGGTGTTAAAGGCTTTCCAGGTGACCCTGGTCTCAACGGGCTTCCCGGCGTGCCTGGACCTCCAGGACAACCAGGTTAGTTCTAGATAAACCAGAAGGATAAAATTGGCCACAAAGTGAAAGGAGAAAGCATGTCTTTGTATCTTTGCAGTTGTAAATACAGATACAAAATGTAAAATATGCGAATGTACATGTGATAAATTTATATAGATATGTATATATACACTGTATATATATGTATAAATATACACATGCCTGTCCATCGATTTTTTTTTTTCTTTTTATGAAAAAGATTCTGTTTGTCCATATATTACATACTGAATCAAATGCATCAACATGAACATACTTTTTTTAATGGTAATACATATCTATAATGAATTCAAAGACAATCATTAAGACTGAATCTATAACAAAAGACAAAAACTAACAAAGTAACATAAAAAATAAGTTATAATTAAAAAAAGGATATAGGGCTCTCTCAGTATTAATATATCTTAACGGACATTTTTAAAAGTAGTGTATATGAATATTAGTGAATAAAACATTTATAGATGTACACCATCAACACAACTAGTGTGAGTGAGTGTGAGTACTGGTCAGCAAAGCAGAGAACACAAAAACAGAGATTTACACAAATCAAGGGATCGTGAGGAAATGGCTGCAATAATTAATAGCAACTGCTTTGTAGTTCATTACATACATGTAAATGTATGTGTCTTTGTGTGTCTGTATGTGTCCTTGTACATGCGTGTATGCAGTTTGCTTTTCTCACTTTGCTTGTGCTAACGTTTTCCAACTTGATTGTAAATCCATTCTTTGAGAAACATCTTGCGTGAATTTTAACTGCAATACTCCTCACTCTCTCAATCTCTCTTTAAATTGGAACTATGCGAAATTTGACTTTGCTATGCTTAACAGGACATGCCTGGTTTATTGGATACACTTGTTTTAAAATGCCTTGCTAATAATATAATTGTCATGCTTATGCATTTAAAAAAATGATTTGATGATTCTTCCAGAATGAAAGGATTGATGGACTGATTAACTGACTGCATCTCTTGCTATTTCTCTCTTACTCTTGCATGTTGTTTGACTAGGTGACAGCTGTGGGCGCGCAGGGTTTAATGAAGCCTCTTTCACAAAGGGAGGTGAGGAGCCCAGAGCTGTAGCCAGTAATAAGTTGTTCAACTTGACTGGATCAGACATCTAAGTTTGGACTTTACTGACATCTTTTTCTTTAAAACATGATTAGGGTGTCTGCTCCAGTCAGCACTTTATGGGTGTCGTATCCAGGGCACCTATTAAATATTCTGCCGTAAACTGAAGCTACAGCCAGTAGACAGGAAATACAGCTGGTGGGGTTAAAATAAAGGACTTGATATGACTCTCTTTCAGTGCCTGCTTTATTCACTAAATTTGCTGTGAATTTGCTGCTTTCTGTCTTCAGCCTACACCAGTGCATACAACACGTGCATACAATGACAGTTCATTAACTCTTGTTGCCCAATCAGCTAACAAAGCCTGGTGCATGTAATCAACCCCGCTTTGTTCTTCACTGCAGGGGTATTAAATAAGATTGCAGGCATTTTTAATATCCAGCATGATGTTACTGAAATAGATCATTTTCTAAGATGTTAATAAGTTCAATATTGAAATCGAGTTAATACTGAAAACTGATATTCATAAATTGGTAAATAAATATCATGTGTAATATTTGCATAGAGATATGAGCAAAAGATTATCTCAGCACTAATTATTTGTAACAAAAAAATTAAATTTGTCATGTATTAACAAAAACCTGTATGTGTAAGTGTAATGTGTAAGTGTAATGTGTAAGTGATAAAGTATTTAAAAAAAAATTGGGTTTTTTTACACCTGGTATATTTATTACAGTATGTTAAGTATTTTATTACAGTTATTATCATGCTAAGTCACATTAAAATGTGGGGTTTTTTTTAAACAATATTTAACTTAGACAATGTCATGTATTTTGAGAACATTGTCCCTAACATTAATTTGCAAATAATTTTAGTTTTTTGAAGGAACACAAGTTTCATTACATAAAAAAGTTAGTGTTAAAGCAGCTGGTGCCCTGTGTAGATGATTTAAGCATGAAATTGATGATCATATGAATCTTTACAGGACTATCACTGCCCTGCATAATTCCAGGAGAACCTGGGAATCCAGGTTTCCCCGGACTGCCTGGGGTGCCAGGTAATACTTTCCCTTCTGATTCGTGGTCGGGCAAATACCTGGACAAAAAGATTGTCTTGCAAATATATGCTTTTATGCTCAGTTGTTGATTAAATGTGTATGGTTAGGCCCGAAAGGACAGCGCGGTTCCCCAGGACTAAGTGGAAGGCCAGGTTTTCTTGGGTCAAAAGGTGAGATGGGAGATCCAGGGAGTGGAGGTCAACCCGGAGCACAGGGTAAGATCCCAGTCATGTTTTAAAAATCTACAGCATGATACGTCTAAACTCTCTGAAATAAATTAGAGCACTGTATTAAAATGCACTGCCATGTGGAATATCTATTTTTTGGGCAGAGATTAGAATAGTACAAGTATGCAAATTAGTGTTAGTTTGGGTTTTAACTCGAACAGCTAAGAGCACAGCCACGGCTGGGTTCTTAGAAAACTGCCTAAATTGTAAGTCACATTTTTTAAGCGTCAGTCATGTAAGCAAATATATTAGATTATTATATACTATGTATATTAGTAATGTATTTTACAGTTTACTGACATCTTTCTGTACTTTACTGTATTAATAATTTTACTGGCAGGTATGCTGTCTAACAGTTAATGTAAAATTTACACAAATGCTTTGCAGTGCTTAAAGAACAACTCAATAAGGAATAAATAATTTCAAAACAGTGGAGAAGGATTATTAAAATTACATTTTGCCCATGCGATGACTGATTTGCTTTAACACAATGGCTTTTGCAGGCTTTCCTGGGCCAAGAGGAGATCCAGGATTACCAGGTACCTCAGAAAATGGCCTTCCAGGTGCTCCAGGAAAAGATGGACGCCCTGGGTTGCAAGGAACAAGAGGAGAGCCTGGTGAAGTTTTAGGCGCGGCTCCAGGAATACCAGGACCACGAGGACTAATAGGAGAACTCGGAGATAAAGGCCAACCAGGCACTTCTGGATTACCAGGTGGACGTGGTAGGTTTAATGCCCTTATCTTAGAGCAAATATTAATTTGTTTTCTGAAGTTTAATTATGATTTGCAACACAGTGGCTTAGTGTTTAGCACTGTGACCTCACAGCAAAAAGGTCTCAGGTTCGTATACCCAGCAGGGGTCTTTCTGTGTGGAGTTTGCATGTTCTCCCTGTCTTTGTTGGGATTTACCCTGGGTACACCGGTTTCCTTTCACAGTCCAAAAACATGTATGTTTGATTGATTAGTGATTCTAAATTGTTCTAGGAGTAAGTGTGAGTGTGTGGTTATTTGTCTGTATGTTGCTCTGCGGTTAACTGGTGACCTATCCAGGATATACCCAATGACAGCTGGGGATAGACTCCAGCAAATCACTGTGAGCCTACCTAAGAATAAGTGATTACAGATAATGGATGGATGTTTATGACTTGTTTTTTACCCTTCTAGGCTTTGATGGACCCAGTGGTAACACAGGACTTAAGGGTGAGCGTGGTGCCAATGGTTTTCCAGGACTTCCAGGGCCACCAGGTCCAAGGGGTGTGAACCCTTCTGATATCCCTGGACCTCGAGGGCCACCTGGCAATCCTGGATCTCCTGGACATCCAGGTAAGACAGTGATAAAGCATATGATAATACTTTTTATTCATTGGAATATTAAGTGACCCATTTGTTACCTTGAATGTTTCTGTTGACCTTTTTCATTTTGTTTAAAACAATCTAATTTCACAAAGCATTTTAGTAAATACATTTCTGTATATATGTGCACATCTTTGTCCGGCACTGTAATAGACACTCATCTCCAGGGCTGGCTCTACCAAAACAAAGTGTTACATTTAACAGGGTCAAGCCATACCTAGAAGAGATAACAAAGACCAATGAGAACAAATATGGATGTATAGGTCAACTTATTTAAAGCGAAAGAGGAATAACTTCAAATCACTTATGTTCCAGCACAACTAGAGATGTAATAACCATAATGTTCTCTGGCTGCTCTACTATTTGTCATTACATTTTTCCACTGTACTCTCTCTCATAAATACATTTTATTTCATTCATCATCTCTTCTCTTATTGTCCTCTCCATCTTCCTCTTTGTTTTCTTGTCATTCTCCATCTTCACATTCCTTTTATTTGTGGTGTCTTGTTCCTTTGTTCTCGGTGCTGGGTCAATTCTCTAGGCTGTCAAGGTGAGAAAAGTTATCAACCCACTTCTTCATTATAAAGTTAATTTTGTATTCAAGGCCAAATCCTTTCTATGATTCATTTTCTTTGTCTTTATAGGATCAGAGCCTTTAAACTTTCTAACCAAAGCATCTAATAAAATAGATTAAGCTTTGCTGCATAATTAAAAGCAATAGTTTACCCAAAAATATTGCAGTTGAACCACTGATGTCACATTGACGACTTTGTCATAATAGTCTTGGTACTTTTCTGCGGCTTAAATGTGGTAGTTACCTTGCTGTCTATCGGAGGGCCAGGAAGTCCTCAGACTTTATCGAAAATATTTTGCATCATTTTTTTAAGGTGAAACAAAGGTCTTATGGGTTTGGAACCACCCCAGGGTAAGTATTTAATGTCAGAATTTTCATTTTTGGGTAAACTATTTCTTTAAGCTATGGAGAAAGATACTGTCCACTTTCTATACCATTCCAGTTTCATCAGCAAATATAATATATTATAAATATTAAATTATAAATTAAATAAAAAATGTACCGTCTTTTGTAGTCTGTTGCCTATTATAAATCCTTTATATAAATTAAGCAGTCCTGGCGATTTATTTATCTTTCAAGCTTGGGGTGGTATAAATCATGTGAGGTTCTCATCTGTCATTTAAAATGTGTGTTTGTGTGCATACAGTATGTACTATGTGTTCTTGAACAGTTGCTTATGTTACAATTTGCACTAATGCAATCAAGCAGTACTAATGTAGCTCGATTCCAGCCATCTCCTGCATTGCTATAACCCAATTCCGCTTGCGTGACTTTAACAAACTCATCCAACTGCAAAAGCGGTTTTATAAAAATTTCTAGAATCTAATTACTTTTTCTCATATAATCTAATATTTCATATAGTGCATATTTATTACTGTTTCTTCGTATTATTTTTATGTGTTGGTTTTAGTAGGATTTATTGCTAACATGCAGTAAACAAGAAGTAATTAATTAAAACCATTTCGGTGAATTGATTTATTTTATTTAAAGTAAATCAATGCAAAATTATATGTTGATAAAATATTCACAATAATACTGTCAGATAATACTTGAAGATACTTAGATTACAGAATAATTTCTGGGTTGTTGAAGGTAGTTTTCATACAGGACAAATTAATGAAACATTCTGGTTTTCTGGACAACATAGGTCATTACTATCTGTTACAGGAAAAATCACCAGTTCAAGCATTGAGATCATTAGTAGTGTAAAAATCTTTATCTTTTTCAACTGTTGGTATAACATACCTAAAAGAGTTTGCTATTGCAAATTTAATTTGAAGTGCTGCAAATTAAAGGGCTGTTTCCCACTTGTGTTGATGGTTTTTAAGGTTTCCCAGGACCTAAGGGTGCAAGAGGAGACCCAGGACGACAAGGCTTGGGTAGAAAGGGTTTTCCTGGATCACCTGGAATTCCAGGACCAAAAGGACAAAGGGGTCGTCCTGGAGATACAATTTCAGGGCGTAATGGCTTATCAGGAAGGCCAGGAGGGAAGGGTATGAAGTTCTTAAAGGCTAAAAATTATTATGAATTTTTATAATAACATAACCTTGCTAACATTATACTTTATAGATCCTTTTTAATCTTTCTGAAAGTCTCAGTACTTTATCATTATTTTAGCCATTACAAGCAAGCACAGTATTGACATTGATGTTTTACAGGGGAGAAGGGGTCACCAGGGTTGGTGGGATTTCCTGGCTCACCTGGACTCTTTGGAAGCTCTGGACAGACAGGATCTAAAGGTCAACCTGGATTTGTGGGATTGGATGGTGTATCTGGAGTAAATGGTCCACCTGGTTTTAAAGGTATGCTAAAACATTGTAGCAAACATGGTAATAAGATCAGTTGTGATTTTTACTATGCAAATATGGATTCCAACTGTGTCTGTATTTATTTTTTAGGGGACATTGGAGAGCCAGGTCTGCCAGGAACTCCTGCTACAGCCCCTGCACTGAGTGTGATTAAAGGGGAAAGAGGTACTCCTGGAGCTACAGGACTACCTGGTTTTCCAGGACCACGAGGTACAGAAACACTCATCCATTTAAAAAATGTAGAATACAAAATAAAAGATATTTTGTAAATTATTTTTTCTTGAAACAGGTGATAAGGGAACCCCAGGTTTACCTGGTCGTCCAGGTTTTCCTGGTCAGCCAGGAATTGCTGACCTAGCTAAGGGTCTGCCTGGTGATCCAGGTTTTCAAGGGCGTGCAGGTGCCTCGGGATTTGCAGGACCTAAAGGGGCACCTGGTGTTTTAGGTTTCCCTGGCATGCCTGGACCTCGGGTAAGCTATTTGATTTGATCAATAAACAAACAATAAATAATAGGCAACACAGCTGCACAAAAATTTACCCCTTTTTTCAAAGAGTAAATAATAATGATCATCTGGAGTAAAATACACTTTAAAATAGATTTATATTATTAGTGAGAGGCAAATGTTGGATAAACACAATTTATTTTATATATCATTCCCTTTGCAGGGTGATGATGGAGCTGCTGGTTTGTTTGGATCACCTGGTGCTTCAGGTTTGGCAGGTAACAAAGGTGAGTTCTCTTTTTGAATATCATTTCTTCAATAAAACAAGCCCTTTTTAGACTGTAGTACAAAATTGTGTATTTAGGTAGATTTAAACTGATGCTCATCCTATGCATTCTTTAAAGGTGAGAAAGGAGATTCTTCTGGAGCACCTGGAGCACCTGGAAGAAAAGGCTTGGTAGGAGATTTCGGATTCCCTGGTGAGTTTTGTGCTTATTTTCAACATTTTTTCTTTACTAGGATATTATAACTGTTGATTATTTTAATATTGGGTGCTAAATGAAACACATATTAAACCTAAGAAAATTATGAAAATGTACAAACACGTCTGTTACCCTGATGTTTTTTTCATTGTAAACATTGTAATAACCAATGTTTTATTCAACTACTAATTGGAAAAAATGTGAACAGGACACTAACCTTTATCTGTGAGGTGATATTAGTCATGTAGCATAAAAACCTTAATCGTATCTATTGGTACATTCATTGTTCTTGATGTACAGGTCTTACAGGCCTTTCTGGTGATCAAGGTGCTCAGGGTTTGCCAGGAGGAAATGGTTATCCGGGGCAAAAAGGTCAACATGGAGTTCCAGGAAGACCTGGACAAGCAGGTAACACTTTTTACACACATATTTTTTAGTTATTATATTATTACATTAAGCAGATGCTTCATTGCTTGTCTTTCTCATCATGTCTCATATTCTGTCAGGTTCACCTGGGTTCCAAGGCACTAGGGGTCTCCCTGGATTTCCAGGACCAAGAGGATATGATGGTGAACAAGGTTTCCCTGGGAATTCAGGGCGACCAGGAGAGAAAGGTTAGTCTAGTCATAGATAATAATTTTTTTCTCTACAGATACAGCCAGAAGGTCTGCTTTGTTGGTTACAAACATATTGTTTTATAGGCAATACATGTATATCTTTGCAGGCAGTCATACATCCAGCAGTAGCCAAGTTTTTTAAACAAATAACCAGCAAAAATTTAAGCAGCTTATAAATCCTGCGTCTTGTAACTAAACTTCTCATTTTATGCTAATTATGTGTTTTGTAACTGTGTTAAGTAAAGCATCTTTCCAAATTCTCTTTTTTAGGTTTATCTGGAGCCCCTGGATTAGATGGACTCAATGGACTTTCGGGGGCCAAAGGTCAGCCAGGGGTACCAGGTGAGAAAGTCTATAGGTGGTGATACCGCCTGCATTTTAAATGAATCCACAAAAAGTCAGCAGCTCATTTGTAGTAGACTGTCTGCTTAAACTTTAAAATAACAATCAAACGTTCATAGGCGGAGTAGGAAGCGGTCAGCCTGGAGCCCGGGGATTGAATGGACTAAAGGGAGAAAGAGGCTCATCACTGCCTGGAGCACCAGGATTTCCTGGAGTAAAGGGAAGCAAAGGAGATACTGGTAAGAGATAAATATACATACAATGAGTTCTGTTAAAACAGGTTAATACAGTCATTCAGCGAAGCAGCACAAGTATAATAATAAGTAAACTGTAAAGGGTCCGAAAGATCCAGACATCACTGTTTCTTCTGTTTGCTTCTTTTTTTGTAGGTTACCCTGGACAGCCAGGGTTTCCAGGTCCTCCAGGCCCTCCTGGGTTACCATCTTTTTCCTCTGGTATTGTTGGTCCTCCAGGAGATGTCGGTCTACCTGGATTAGATGGTGAAAGAGGTAAGTCTGTACCTTTTAAAGACTGTCCATCTAACTAAATTCAAATTGCTATCTCATTGCTCATGACTTTACCAAAACACTGTCTGTTTTAAAGGTTTTCTTGGACCTCCTGGTCCTCCTGGTCCAGGTGGGCCTGGAACAGACCAGGGTGACAGAGGTGATCCTGGATTAACTGGAATAACTGGAATGCCTGGCAAACCTGGTGAACCTGGATTGTCAGGAGAGCATGGCCTTCCTGGCAACCTAGGACTGAAAGGTTTTAACAATTTTTTTAACATAACCCATCAAGATTCTGAACTCCTAGTGTATTTTTATGAGTTTTGTTATGCCATCTTTGAAAAACGCAGTCATGGCATTTCTTTAAAAGTTAACATAAAATAAATTTGATTTGTCTGTCTCTAACTGTTTTTCTCAGGGCTAAGAGGAGACCCTGGAATTAGTGGACTAACAGGACGACCAGGTTTTCCTGGAGATGAGGGAAGTTATGGTAGCAAAGGACCAAAAGGATATGAAGGTTAGGGTAACTAATGTTAGCAGGTCTGTTAAAATCGGTAGCAGAACATTTTTACAATATTTAAAAATGAGTATTGGCATTATAGTGTAATCAATTTACTTCACAATTTTTTCGAATTTAAGCACTAACCTCTCCCCTGTTTTATCTCTCTGTGTCCTATCAATAAGGACCCAAAAAATATCTTTAAAAACTATAGGCCATATCATAAACTATGTTTGTTATTTTAAGGTAAACCTGGTAGCAAAGGCCTTCCCGGTATTGTTATTCCACCCAGAATACAAAACATGCCAGCTGGGGATCCTGGGCCTCAAGGAGCCCATGGCCTTGATGGTTATCCAGGATCACCAGGCCAACCTGGGTTCCCTGGACGTCCAGGTGAGCTGCATATCACATCCATCACATATGTTAAACATATACTATTATTACTTATTGTCCAAATAATGTTGTTTTCTTGTGGTTAAGAATTAGTTAGTACCGTTCGTTGCAAATATTTGATTTCTTATTTTGAAGCAAAACACTTGAAAGTTAGGTAGAATTCCAGATAGAGAGAGTGTATTGGCAAAAAGTACAACCAAACAGTATACTGAGTATACTGAGCGATACTTTACGACTTAAAGTGTGAAATAGATGCTCTTTTAAAGTGTGTACGTAAGTTTAGTGACTATGACTGTAACCATGTGGTCATGTTTGTAGGCTGTGGTATGTTTTAAGAAATGGAGTTCACTGTTGACGTGGGAATAGTGGGACAAATACCTGCATACAGCTTTCTAGTTAATATCACATACTTGTTTACATTTAATTACATTTTTCACATAGCTTAGTTTAAGTTTGACTGAATTAAATAAATAAAATACCATTTTTATATTTTCAGGACCCAAAGGAAAAATCGGACCGTTTGGCAAACCTGGTCACACTGGTCCAGCTGGCCATTCAGGACCTATTGGAGACCCTGGAATCCCAGGATATCAAGGACCTGCTGGTTACACAGGTAGGTAAAATGTGTAATGCATTATTACCAAATCTGAGAAAAGAGAATGAATAGTAATTTTGATGAGTTTTTAAGAAGCTTTAATACTCAGGGTGATTTCATTAAGGCAGGAGCATCCACTATCGGATGCACTATATGTATGGGGACACCTGTCACTTCCACAAAATGTCACCACAAAGTCTAAGGCAAAAATGTATAAAATATCCTATTGAAAGCAAGATCAGAATTTTTTTTCTATTTTGAAATGGAAGAGGGCAGCACAGTGATTTAGTGTTTAGCACTGTTGCCTCACAGCAAAAAGGTCACAGGTTCGTATCCCCTGCAGGGGATTTTCACTGTGCTTGTGTGGGTTTCGGCACTCTGGTTTTCTCCAACAGTGGTTTGGTTGGTTGGTTGGTTGGATGGATGGATGGATGGATGGATGGGCTGACGGATGGACCGGCAGACAGTTGTTTGTCTGTATGTTGCCCTATTATGGACTGGTGACTTGTCCAGGGGGGCCCCTGCCTTTCTCCCAATGACAGCTGGGTTAGTCTCCAGCAGATCCACATTACCCTGATTAGGGTGTAGACAATAAATGGATAGATGGACGAACGGATGGACGGACGAACGAACTGGGATATCCGAATGTGTTCCAGCCTGACAGCGCCCCTGTGCACAGAGCGAGCTTCATGAAGATATGGATTACATTGTTAGAAATAAAGAATCCTGAGTGGTCTGTTAAAGAGCTTAGATCTCAACTTTTAAACACCTTGATGATGAATTGGAACGCTGACTGCATCTGGACTTTCTCATACTAAACCTGCCTTGTATTAATGCCCGACAGACACGTCCCCTACCAAAACAACAGCTAGCCAAAGAAGAAGGGGTTATTATAATAGCAAATTGTGGGCTACGTATACAAATAGGTGTCTACATAAGTAAAATCTACATAAGTAATCTTTTCAAGCTTTATTATGAATAATAATATGAATTAAATAAATAAATGAATTGCTTCGTTTTTACGTATCCCTAAAGGCTGGCTCTGATGAGTGTTAATAAGATAAACAGATCTTTGGCAAGTATCTAGGGCAGGGGTCACCAGACTCAGTCATGGATGGCCAGTTTGGTGACTCTTGATCTTAAGGAATTATGGAAATTAAGAAGAAACAAAACACAGATTTGTACTATACAGGAATGTGTAATAGCTTACCAATCATCTCTCGTTTGCCACGTTACCCTACTTTTATTTTACTTGTACTTGTCCTCTGCCCCTACTATAATGCCTCTGTCTTTTTTACCATTCTTCCTTCATTTATCAGGTTTCCCTGGTAGGCAAGGACAAGCAGGACCTCCAGGTTTACCTGGACGAGCCATTGGGATTGGCTACACTCTGGTAAAGCACAGCCAGTCTACTCAGGTGCCAATGTGTCCCCAGGGCATGGACAGATTGTGGGATGGCTACAGCTTGCTTTATGTAGAAGGACAAGAGAAAGCACATAACCAAGATCTGGGTAATACATCAGTAACTGTGAAGACATTTTAGTTTTTATGGTGTGTAACATTAAAATGACACTTCAAATCATCTGTTTTCTTATTTTCTATCTACAACTTTTTTTCTGGTCTCTTAGGACTGGCTGGCTCCTGTCTACCACGTTTCAGCACTATTCCCTTCCTTTACTGCACAGCCAATGAAATCTGTTATTATGCTAGCCGCAACGACAAGTCCTACTGGCTATCCACAACAGCACCCATTCCCATGATGCCTGTGGCTGAAGAGCAGATTACTCAGTATATCAGTCGTTGTTCCGTGTGTGAAGCTCCATCCCAAGCTGTGGCTGTTCACAGCCAGGATGTCACTATACCCCCATGTCCACTTGGGTGGAGAAGTCTGTGGATTGGTTACTCCTTCCTCATGGTGAGACATATAACCATACACACTTTGCTAACCTGTTTCTCTTCTGAAAACCCAAAATATTTATGGAATGTTAAGAATAGTAAATGTTTAGCATACTTACAGTGTGGGTATTAATCAGACTGCTGCAACTTAATCTAATTATAAAGATATTGAACTGTCAGTGCTGTGTTGGTGTTTTTGTAACTTTTGTGCATTACTGTGTGTTTTTCCTCTAATCAGCACACGGCTGCTGGGGCTGAGGGAGGTGGCCAATCCCTGGTTTCTCCTGGATCATGTTTAGAAGACTTCCGTGCAACACCTTTTATCGAATGCAACGGAGCTCGGGGCACCTGCTTCTTCTTTAACAACAAACATAGCTTCTGGCTAACCACTGTGCAACAGGAGGGGCAGTTTACAAAAAGCCCAGATTCAGAGACCCTAAAGGGAGATCAGTACCGTAACCGCATCAGCCGCTGTCAGGTCTGCATGAAGATCTTGTAGCCTGTGCAGACTCTAGAAAAGAAGAGGGGACTTTTAACTAAAAGAATAGAAAAAATGAATTGAAAGCAAATATTGACTGACAGACTGACTGTATGAAAGACTTATCAACTTTGGTGCTATAAAAAACTGCAATGTTTTATTTTTGATTTTATCTACTCAGTGTTTGTCTTACATATTCATGGCTACCTCAGAGAGTGTGTTCCAAATCCCAGGTGGGAAGCAGTGGAACATTAATTTGAGACTGCAGACATTCAACACAAGCCAAAATCTTCTTTCTCAGTTTGTTAAAAATGCACTTGTCTAAATCGATGGTAACATGTTTGGGTAAATTCCCTGATATATCGAGCAAACCACAATATATTTCTTGTTACTTTCTGTTTCCTGTTTTTTTAGGAATGGTAGTCAAATGGGCAAACCAGTACTATGTGGTGTACGCAAATGATAAAGATTATGGCTTGTGGCATCCGCATTTGACATTGTAATCCTCTTTAAAACCCTTTACACATGTACTCTTAAAGTATTACACTGAAATGATTATCTGAGGAGAAAAAATTAGCAACTGTAAAAATTATTACATTCCATTTTTACCTACAAAAGTGCTTTCTCGAATGTTTCTACATACATATGAACTAAATCATTTTCACTAACGTAATTTTTTACACTGTGTTTGCAAAGTATCTTAAAGAGACAGGCTAAAATGTAACCACTATATTCATCTACTTTTTAAGCTCTCTTTGGTAGCCTTGAAACTGCAGCTTTATCCCGTGCCAGGAAAGGAACAACATAATAAAACACCAAAAGTGGGTGTATGATTTGTACATTAAGGATGGTTTATAAAGGCATATATATCTTGATGTGTATATTATTTGTGTAACAGTATTTGTATTTTTCTTACACTGATTCACGTGTTAATAACATAAATACAATTTTCCCTACATACATTTAGGCCCATCACATCGCTGGATTTAGTTTTGGTTTAAAAAATTTTTTTTCCAAAGATGTTTCAAAGTATTATTGTGTTTCCTAATAAATTCTGTTGAAACCAAATTATACAATAGGACCACACTGACCTGTGATTAATTCTTTTACTTTCACTGTATTCAATCCAATACAATCCAAAAGTGTTAACAATATGTGTAGTTTAATATGTAAGTTGATACTTCACATTTTCTGGCATTTAGAATCAATAAATTAAAACACCTTAATAAATACTTGGTAAAATCCATAAATTAAGTGGTAAATGGATACTTTTTCACACCTATTAATTTGCATATGTTTTTATCTGCACTACTATAGATTGTTTTTTTATTTTTATTAGTAGAACAGGTAAGAATTTTTAACCTTTATTATTGAAATCAGTAGACTAGATGCATCTGTTACCATAATACATTTACAAATAAAATAACTGTATGGCAGTGGTATTCATCATTCTATGAAGGCAAAATTGCCTATAAGTGATAATATACTAAACATTAATGGACTGAGGACACATCCTTGGTGTCTACCCAACTTGTGTCCAAAGATACAAATTTAGGCTTCAGATTTACTGCAACCCTCACAGGGTAAAGCTGTTACTAATCAAGAATGTATTTTGATTGTGGTTTTATGAATTTACTCATTCAGCTACAAGCAATTCACCATGTGCATGTATTATTCTCTTTTTAATCCTACTGTTATATATTGTTTAATGCAGCAAGACATGTTAGGGAAATGTATTGAATTACAGTTTGTAGACTTAGGTAAAATTGCAGTCTCTGGGTACACGGTTTAATGCACTATACAGTCTGGCTGAGCTTCTTCTGGGTCTGTAGTTTCCTCAGGTAATGTACTAGCTACAAATGTATATGGTGCCCAGTTTATTCTAGGCCACAAGTATCAAACTCAATTCCTATTCTGTCTAATTCTGTTTAAAATCCAAATGAGGATGGGTTCTCAGTTAAGTCTGCTTTCGCTCAAGGTTTTTTTCCTATTACCATTTCAGGGAGTTTTTTCATTGTCACCGTCGCCCTCGGCTCAGAGACAATCAGGGACAAATTTTTTGTCTCATTCACATTTCATAATTATCATTAAATGTGTAAAGCTGCTTTGAGACAATGACCATTGCAAAAAGCACTATACAAATAAAATTAAATTGAATTGAACTAAATTCCTTGAGGGCAACATGGTGGCTTAGTGGTTAGCACGGTTGCCTTACGATTCCCTTTCTGTGGGGACTTTCTGTGGGGAATTTCTGTGTAGAGTTGCATGTGCTTGCGTGGGTTTACTTTAGGTACTCTGGTTTCCTACCACAGTCCAAAAACATTGTGATTCTAAATTGCCCATAGGAGTGAATTTGTGTGTGGCCGTTATGGACTGAAGACATGACCAGGATGTACCCCTCCTGCCTTTTACCCTTTCAGAGATGGCTGGGATAGAATCCAGCTTTGGCCCTCTGGGAACTGAGTTTGACACCCCCGTTGTTGTATTGCTAAAGAAGATTAAAAGGCAATAAAGAAGAACAAACGATTAAGAGCTTTAACCCCTCTCCGATCCTGTAGATGGTGCTGTGGCGCTTCGTAAAGTGGTACAGCTCTTTTAGTGCCTTTAGCATCAATACAAACAACAGACTGGCTGTGTAACAGCAGCGGAATAGTATTTTCTCACCTGATTTGGCGCATTATAAACAGGTAAAAGACATTTAGTTTCGCACAGGAAGCGCCGTTTTCATCGTGTTTATGTTTTTTAAACATTTAGTTTAAAGCTTTAGTTTTTCCTTCGTTATTTATGCTTCGTAACCAGAGAGTCAGATTGTCCAGTGTGACTAATCGAATATTTAAAGGGTTTTTAGGTTGAGGTGTAGTTGCTGGTTAGTTCGGGGTGGTTGGGGTTAGAGAAGTGAACTGGGTTCTGCTATGCTGGAATGGTGTAGGTAAGGCGGGGCAGCTAGGGCACTTGCCACACTCTTTTCCAATACATTATATATATTTTTTTCCGCTGAAATATTGACACAATATTGTCATTAGGTTATTGTTAGTGTTTAAAGGTGTGATTGAGGTCATGTAATATAGTCGGATTTGTGTATTTTTAATGCACAACCTGCTCCAGGGAGTGTCGTAGTTTCTTAACTATCCGTTTACTAACAGCTCAGAACTGACCATCAGCACACACACACGGTTTGTAATAGAAAGCAAATATTATAATCGGGTTTTTTTTTATAGAAATAAATGTAAATGAAATTGCCAGAGGATAAAAACAGTCCATAGATTATATAAAGTTTTTGATGTTTTCTGTTCTATTTGTTTGCTGCTTTAAATAATATACATTGTTTGATACATCGTTGCATGTAAATACAGACATGCATTTATATTTAGTTGATAATAAAAAAGGAAAAACAGAGACTCTGTTAATGATGATGTGAGGAACCCTTAAAGAAAACCAAACGTGAATGTTAGAAGATTAGAAACTTGGATAGTAGGATTATAAATCAGTACTTTTAGATTTGGGTAGGTTTAATCTCAGCCTCAGCCATCATGCCCATAAACTGCTGCCTTAAAGTTATTTGCATATGACACACAACTGGAGACACTTTTACAAGTTTGGAAGTCACTCTGGTTGGATTCATTTAGGTTGCTGAACAAAATGAATTAGTTGCTTAACATCACTCACGTCTTTTTAGTCAATTACAGCTGCCACATAGCCCTAGGGTTAATCAAGCAGTATAGATTTACTTGTACTGTGTTAAATGGCATAACTCTTTAGGCAAAGATACAATATTCTGCTAAGATTATCAGAGGTTTCTGGTGTCATGAGCTAAATAATGAAAAGGTTCTGACACTCTGTGACCCGTCAGTTGTGTATCTAACCGGAATCCTGATAAGATTTCGAATGTCACAGAAAAACTTCCCAAATTAAATTAGAATAAAATATAATGTTAAACCTTAAATATTGCATTTGCTATATTGTCCATTCATCCATCTATCCTAGATGTCATTGGGCAAAAGGCAGGGGTACATACTGGACAGGTCACCAGTCCATCACAGGGCCATATACAGAGGAACAAGCATACACACTCCACTCACTCCTATGGGCAATTTAGAATCACCAATCAACCTAACTAACAGTTACAGTGTTTGGACTGTTAGAGAAAACCGGTGTACCCAGAGTAAACCCACGTAAGCACAGGGAGAACATGCAAGACCCCTACCGGTGATACGAACCTGCGACCTTCTTACTGTGAGGCAATAGTGCTAATCGCTAAGCCACCTTGCTGCCCTTTTGCTATATCAATGTATTGTTATTAATTTATACTGTCATATCTTTAAGAGATAAAGGGGAAAAATCTTTCCTTTAGTAAGAAAATATATTTTTTTTATGCTCAGGCTCAGAAGTTGTTTGTATTTTATGTTGTTTTGGTTAAATTTGGGTGACTGTTCAGTAGATTTAGAACATTTAGTACTAGAGATAGGTTTATATATATATATATATATTATGATTTTACATTTGAATAAATTTGATTAATTTAGACGTAAAATAATCTTTTAAAATTAGACTGATTACGTTTAAGATTGTTGGTCAAATATTCATAAATAGCCAGTTGTTTTTAATTTAATTGTTTTTTTTGTACTGTAGGGACGCTGGAATATTCAGAGACCCTCTCGGACATGTCCTATGTCTTCATCAATGACACGTCGCAGACAAGCGTGCCATTACTGCAGGCCTGCATTGATGGAGACCTAGCATTCGCCAGACGACTCCTGGAGACGGGGTGTGACCCTAACATCCGCGACAACCGGGGTCGCACCGGCCTCCACCTAGCAGCAGCACGAGGCAATGTGGAGATCTGTCGATTCCTGCACAAATTTGGAGCAGATCTGTTAGCCACAGATTATCAAGGAAACACGGCTCTGCATCTGTGTGGACATGTTGACACTATTCAGTTCCTGGTCTCCAATGGCCTCAAGATAGACATCTGGTGAGATATGTAATGCTTGTTTCAGTCATTATAAAAACAGGTAATAGTTCGAAGTTCTCTTAGAATAAATAGATCACCAACAAAGTTAATTGGGTCTTGAGTTAATATTTGATAAACATTATTTACACTACCAAAGGTATCATTCTCAGCCGAAAAAAACACTTGTTGCTGGCCTAAAACACAGCAACTGTTTCATTCCATTATACAAACTTACAAATCATGCTAATGCTTATATGTTTAAGTTGTTAACTATATATAATATTAGAAAGTGGATTGTTTAATTACATTATCTGATGTCACCCATGTAAGCAAAGTCTATGTTAAGCCTTTTTTTTTAAATCTTTTGTGGAGTTCTTTTATGCCAGAGTCACATTGTTTATTAGGAGTAAATATAGATGCTAAACTTTGTTATTTGGGCAATTTAGAATCCCTAATCAATCTAACATACATGTTTATAAACTGTGGGAGGAAACTGGAGGAAACTCACAGGGAGAACTTGCAAACTCCAAACAAAATATCCCTGCTGGGAATACAAACCTGAGGCCTTCTTCCTGTGAGGCAACAGTGCTTACCATTAAGCCACCTTTGTTATTATTATTTCAGAATTGTATGTATTTGTAAATCCTCTTTGAGACAATGCCTACTCTTAAAAGTGCTATAAACCCTGAAATGCTGCATCTCTCATCTTTCCTGTAACAATGGCATCTTTGTACTGTATAAAGACTTTACTTTAGATGATGAAACCTGTGTGTAAATGTATGCCTTGGATGTGTATTATTTGTGTTTGAGCAGTAATCATAATGGCTCGACTCCTCTGGTACTAGCCAAGCGGCGAGGCGTGAATAAAGATGCAATTCGGCTGCTGGAGGGTCTGGAGGAGCAAGAGGTGAAGGGCTTCAACAGAGGTGCTCATTCTAAACTGGAGACCATGCAGATGGCAGAGAGTGAGAGGTGAGCGGATCGAGACTCCAGCTGGCATTAACATCAGCTGACCGGGCATGCAGCCTGTGTGTGATTTATAACATCCACTAGATGTATATGTATATTTCTGTATACATGGTGGGTTACCTGATAAGAACATGTATAAGAACTTATATGGAATTACAGCCTGCTGTGAGGTCTTGCTTTTCAAACAGGAAGTCAGTGAGATTTGTTACCAATCTTCTTTTAATTCTTTTTTGTTTAAGATGTTGTCCTTATATTACACAAGTATAGTTTAAAAATAATCTTGAAAAGTTATGTATCGAGCTTATGCAATATTGCTGGTATTGTCTATTTTACATGTACTGCATTGTCTTGTTCTGTCATGTATTGTGTGTTGATTTTTAGTGCAATGGAGAGCCACTCACTGCTAAACCCTAACCTACAGAACAGTGAGGGAGTACTGTCCAGTTTCCGCTCCACCTGGCAAGAATTTGTGGAGGATCTGGGTTTCTGGAGGGTTCTCCTGCTGTTATTAATCATCGCCTTGCTGTCTCTGGGCATTGCTTACTATGTGAGTGGGGTCCTGCCCTTCTCTGCTAGCCAGCTGGAGCTGGTCCACTGAAGAAAAAAAACCACATTGGGATACAAGAAAGCTGTGGTTTATACAATTTAATGATTTCCCTGACAGGAATTAGCTCTTAAGTTACTTTTCTCTGGCTCATGCTGTGTGAAACTAAACTACTTAAAGGCACGCATAACATGACAGGCTGCTGATTTTCTGAAAGTCGTAACAATATGAAGTATTTTAAGCATGGAATGCCTTTGAGCTGGAGTTCTTTGTAATATGTTGTGATGTGATTAGTGTTAAAATCTTTCTGAATGGAGCACACCTAATATACGTGTACACATGACAAGCTTTAGGAGAATACATTTAGCTTTGATTTCTGCAAAGTGTGGATTAAATCATTCCTCTATGAATGTAATAAGGACGGTGTAAGGATATTTGTTACTTTTATCTTTTACTAGCTTAACCACTTCATGTTTTATGTCTGTATTTTGTGATTGTTCTATAAAACTACTAAAAAAAATCTCTTTTCTCTCTCTACCGTTTTTAGTTTACTTGTCCAGAAGGTTTTTTGGCCACTCACAGGTGGCTGTTTTTGGTTGTAAATTAATGCACCGTGTATTTGTAAGTTGATATTATCTATTATGTTATTATCCTTCATTTGAAATAATTTTTTTTTCCTTTATAAATCAGGGGTCCGCAAACTCGTTCCTAGAGTGCTGGTGTACTGCACAGTTTATTTCCAACCCTAACCAAACACACCCAAACAGCTAAAGCCCAGCAAACCCCAAAGCTTAAGGAAGCTCATGCGAAGTAAAACTTAAAACTTACAGGCAGGTGTGTTAAGGCAAGTTGGATTAAAACACTGCAGTACATCACCATACAGGATCGGTGACCCCTGTCCCAAACTACACGGCATCAATGTGTACTACAAACCCCAATATTAAAAAAAAAAAAAAAAAACACCACACAAAATCAAATGTGGCATTATATTAATATTGTTGTACTTCAACAGCAGGTGAACCTGTATAAATTCGATCAGAATCAGTGAAAGATAATTAAAGAATAACCCCATTAAAGAATGGGGTTTTGGGAATTTGCACATTGATTGTTTTCTAAAATTGGTTTTTAGCTAAATAATTAAAAATATGTTTTAACAGCACTTACTATTATTTCCTGTTGAAAACCTTCGTTTCCTGATAATAAAGCTATTAAATAATAATTTACAAAGATTTTTTTGTAGTATTCTATTTGATTACTTTTGTTTTCCTGCAAAAAAAAATGTATTTAATTTTTAAAAGAAATGGTATTGCATTTGTAGAAGAAAGACGGAAAAGTGTCCTCTTAATGACACAGGCACACGACTTATATATGTATATTTTAATAGATTAATAGATAATATATTTTAACACAAATGTTATTTAACATTTATTTTATGCATATACGCTATTACATTTTTATATAACAAGTCGAGTCTTATTGTAAAAATAGTCTGAGACTTTTAATTTTTTTTATTATTATTATTTATCCAAAATGCTGTTGCACCGGAAACGGAAGTAGACATTCAAAACAAACCTGCTGGCAAACCATTCTAGTTGAAATGAGGTTGTTGTATCGATCTTGTGTGTTGTAAACCATGGTGTCGTAGTGAAGACTGGAGGTTTTTTATTTTATTTTATCATGAATCTAAGAGGACTGTTCCAGGATTTTAATCCCAGGTAAGTGGAAAAGCTGTTAGAGACTAAAGAACCCGGTAATAGTAATAATTCGCATTCAGTGTTGTGTAATGTAACCTCGTTACAGCTGTGCGTTTTTACCGTAAATACTAGATAACCCGACTTGCTGTAAAAGTGTATGTTTATTCGTCTGTTTCTTATGTTATTAGCGGATAAATACTTTCTAGATTGGTGTGGAACTGTATAAGGACAATAAATGAACGCTACGGTGGTTCCGTTGCACTATAAGGAACAGTAGTATTTACTGTTACAAAACCCACACGTTTTCAGAAAGATTTAATTGTTATTATTGACACTGAAATTTCCTAATTATGTAATTTTGTCTTCTTCTTCTACAGCAAGTTCCTCATATATTCCTCCCTTTTGCTGTTCTCTATCTTGCTGGCTCTGAAGCTGGATGGAGTCCTTCAGTGGAGTTACTGGGCCGTGTTTACACCCATATGGCTGTGGAAGCTCATGGTTATAATCGGAGCCTCTGTAGGGACAGGGGTTTGGGCTGGTAACCCACGCTACAGGTGTGTGACTTTAGAGTCACATGACTTCAGGTCTCAACACACCCGAACCAAATAATCAGGAGCTTGCTAGGTATACCTGGAACTTACAGATAGATGTGTTGGCGCTAAACTCTGCACCGGCCTTCCGGGACCGAGTTTGGACACCCCTGATTTAAGCTTTATTAATAGTTACTGCAAAAATAACCAAATATATTTTCACTCTTTTAGTCTGTTCACTGAAAACAATTCCTTTGTAAATTATTCTAACTGTAAATATTCCTTCAATAACATCTGTCAAATTATTTACATCCACACAAACACTGTAAACTACTTCTAAACAGAGAAGTTTTACAGGAAACACATACTGCCTTTCTGTCAGCTGCAGGTTTTGTATAATGTAAAGTACATTGTAATGTACATTTTGTATAATGTAAAGTACTTCTTATAATGTACATTCATCTCTTTTATACAACTGAGCAATTAGGGGTTAAGGGCCTTCTCAGGGGCCCAACGGTAGCAACGCTGGGAATCGAACCCCGAATTAGCAGTCCAACACCTTAACCACTGCTCTACCACATATGTGTTTAAAGTGTTTTTGTTTTGCTTACAGCTGCCTAAAATAACTGTTTTACCCTTCATGTTGTCTGTGTGTCTTACACATCCAGAGCGGAGGGTGAAACGCATGTGGAATTCAAAGCCATGTTGATTGCAGTAACCATTCACATCCTGCTGTTAATGTTTGAAGTGCTGGTGTGTGACCGAATCGAAAGAGGCTCCTACTTCTGGCTGCTTGTCTTCATGCCTCTCTTCTTCGCTTCTCCTCTGTCAGTGGCTGCGTGTGTGTGGGGCTTTCGCCACGATCGCTCGCTGGAGGTCAGAAATTTTACACACAATTTTAAAGCACAAATATATCCATTTGATAATAATCACTTCTATCTGATAAAAAGTAAAAAAGAACAAGAAAAAATAATCAATCAAGATGGAATATTGTAAAGCTTTTGTAACACAATAGCTGAGGGTTTTGTTTTTTTTTTTACATTTTTCAATGTAAAATTCTTTTTAAACCACAGAAGGTTGGAATAAATTTTATGAAATATTTTCTGCATGTCTGTCCTAGCCTATCTCCGAGATTGGAAACTTCTTATAAAATGTATTACTATTACTGTGTGTGGTTAGACATCATCTAAATTATAAAAAGAATATACTTTCATTTCTGCTACGTTAAATCACCAAACTGTGCTCTAAAAAATATACTGTATATATGTATGTGTAACCGTCACATTATGCATGTGTCAGTAGATCATATATCACTCATGTTTTTTTCTCTTCTAGTTAGAAATTGTGTGCTCAGTCAACGTTCTCCAGTTTATTTTCATTGCTTTACGACTGGATAAAATCATCACCTGGGACTGGCTGGTAAGAGTTGCATGCCATGAAACATATTTATTCATTTTTAATCACATAATTAAAATGTTTTTTGCGGCCTATAGAAACAAATAATAAAGGACAATGTGAAAATTTTTATTTGGATTGAAAAATACTTTTATTTCAATTCAAAGTGTTTATATTTATTAAGCAGATTTAATGGCTGTATTTTTTCTTATATCTATCTAATTATAATTTATACAGAAATCACAGAATTGATGTGTGATATCAGTAATTGACCCTAAAACATTTCCTTGTGTTTTATGTGTGTGTTATGGTCTTTGTAGGTGGTTTGTGTGCCTCTGTGGATTCTTATGTCATTCCTGTGTCTAGTCGTCCTCTACTACATTATTTGGTCCATGCTCTTCCTGCGCTCTGTGGACATCATCGCAGAGCAGCGTCGCACTTACGTCACCATGGCTCTGAGCTGGATAAGCATTGTAGTGCCGCTCCTTATCTTCGAGGTGCCTTATGTTCTGCTGACTGAAGAAAAAGATTTTTAATTTGTCTTAATTCTTTCGGTACTGAAAATCAAACTACATAACTGACTCATAGTAAAACCCGTGTCCGTTCTCTTCTTCAGATTTTGCTGGTTCATAAACTGGACGGACATAACAAATTGAGTTACGTGTCGCTCTTTGTGCCTTTGTGGGTGTCATTGGTCACTCTTACAGCCAGCACTTTTGGGCAGAAAGGCGGGAATCACTGTGAGTATTACTGATTAGGATCATTCTATTAGGTGGTTGTATTATCATGCTTTTTTCTCGCAGCACTTCAGCCAACACAATTTTAGAATAAGGAACTTTTCATGAATGTGGAGAGGTTTGTTTGTATATTGTGGTGGTGACAATACGTGCTGGACTTCTAGTTCTGTGAATGTATAAAAAAAAAGAGTGTTCGGTGAATGCATTTTATGATAAAACGGTGAGATTATTTTTAATGCTTTGCAAGCAAACACAAGTTTTAATGAAAATACAGACGAGCTGACATTAACCTAATAATGTGAACCCAAATCCAGACTACACACCGATACTGAGTGCCAATACTTTAAGGTTTATCAGACAGTGTTAAATAGAAAAGGCAGACACAAGGTGCTTCTGGCTAAGTCTTAGAAAGCATTCTGTGCATGTAGAATGATCTGGAAACGCAGTCGTGTAGCTTGAGGCTAGATTTGTTCTCTAAACAGCCTTAATTATTTTACAGAATCAATCCCACATGTAATTTTTTTTATTTTTTGGCCCATGACTGCATTGCATTCTATTAGATTTTTCAATATCTCAATGGTGGTGTACTGGATTCTGGGACGGTCATTGAAGTTACTTTGTCTTGCTTGGTTCGATATTACAACTAGTAAAATGTCAATTGTCGCCATAAATGAGTACAAGTAATCAGAAATAATAGTCAACAAATCTGTGACATTCAAATCTGAACAGACCCAAAGGGGGTTCGGAAAACTTTACTATTTTAGCCACAAGATTAATGTTATAAGCATGACACCACTGCATTACTTTTCTTTCTTCTAACTCTTATTTGTACACAATCGCACAGGGTGGTTTGGCATCCGCAAAGACTTCTGCCATTTCCTCCTGGAACTCTTCCCTCTCCTGCGGGAGTACGGCAACATCTCTTACAACGTGCAGCACGATAATTCTGACATCATCGAAGAGACGCGTGCGGTCCCGGAACCTTTGAAAGTTGCCCCTATGTTCTTCCGCAAGGGAGTAGAGATCATGCCAATCCCTGGAAAATACTTTGACCCTCCTCCTAAACTGTCTATAGACATACCTGACTAAAGGTCACTGCAGTTTTAAAAACAATTGTACAGACGGGCCAAGAACCAATACTTGTTTTGTTACTGGTATTTTATTTTTTTTACTTTTCTAATTCAGGTGCATTTAATGTGTCATGGATAAAAGGGGAAATAATAGAGCTGGTATCAGTATTCAAGCTGTCAATCTGAGTACGGCAATTCAACTGCATAATTAGACATTCTGATCAGTTTATTGTTCTTTATACTATTTCATTATAGACTTTTGTCCATAATAATTGTCTCGAATCAATTTTTTAATAATTATCAGCTAAATCCAGATCTCCAGACTACTTTCAGCACAGATCAGCTGATCGACAGCTTAAAGCTGGGCGTTTTATTCGCTATATTTTCTAAATGTTTTATGTGTTCTGTATATTTGTTTTGGGATTTTATACTGTTTAGTAATCGCTAGACTTATTTTGAGGTCCAGGATTTACACACCAACTACTGTTTCCTAACGGGTAAGAATGTGTACATATTATATAAATAAAATGAACTACTCGTTTTTCTCCTTTTTTTTATTAAGTAAAACCTGATGTAACGTTAGAATAAGGTGAATGTGTGTCTAATTAAAAGTATTTTATAAATCATATATGCAACAGCTGTAAAAGCACTTGATATCTATGACTGATTTGTCCTGAGCATCTCTGGGAATTTCTTACCACTGACTTATGACAGATCAGACCCCACAATCTACATTACTTACAACACAGAACAATCTAAGCTTCATCTGAACTTTGAAATTCTGATTTCTGTCATAAGATAATTGGGCCTTAAATGCAAAAAACATTGTTTGGGTTTTGTGTAATAAAACGGCGTAACAAAATGTTAACCTGTTGAAGTTTTTTTTTTTTTTTTAAATCAAAAACATTCGTCTCTGCACTTGTTTACCAAAAGAATACTAACGAATACTAGAAGCTAATGGTCATAAACTGTAGAGGAAACTGAACATGGGCATATTAGTCATACCAGCAACGCAACCATTAAAGAAATAATCACTTTATTAAACATTTTAAGTTACACACATTCATATAGAGAGAATTACTGTAACAGCAGATTATTCTAGAAAAAAAAGAAAGGTTATTCTATTTTTCACTCCTCAATCAGGGGAGAGCGCGAACGCAGTCCCCCACTACCAGAAATTATGCAGTCGAGATTCCCACATTTGGGGAATTCGCAGGGGTCAGCACAGCCGGAGTGCAATGGCTGAGCCTCGCCCTGGGTGAACCACCTTCATGATCATGGTATCTCCCCTGCCAGGTAAGTATGAGTTATTGCCGGCCTGCGAAGAGACGCCACCAACACACACACTCTTTACCATCACGGTGAGTGAAATTTAAACACAAATACCAAACACACATTTAAATCAAAAAACACAATCTACACACTGATGATGATAAATAGCGCATTTTAACTTATATTGTCATTTATTTGAGAATAAAATAACAGAATTGCGTTTCCCACAATGCACTGGTCCTGTATGTGTAACGAGAGCTACACTACCCCGGAAGTTAGTTTCTCTAGCATATTTTTTTTTGTCTTTATAAGAACTCCGTTCACAAAACAAATACACCAAACAATAAATCAATAAGTTTTCTTTAAAAATGCGTTTAGGCACGTATTCTACGATTATTTAACCATTAAGAAATCCCTTGAAACCAATTTTCAATAAAAACTAAATAAGAAGTACTGAAACTTTACCCGAGTTGTGAAGCATTTCCGCTTCCGTCTTTTCTGGTGTTAGCATTATAAGCTAACGAATTGTTTGAACTGTTTTATGAACTCTGTTTATCATCTTTTGTCTTTACCTCTAGTTTCGCTTTTGTTTGTGTATAGTTCCTTTCTGTCCTCAGTTTACGACTTTCTCCTGTAATGTGAATTATTCTGTAAAGCACATAAAACTACGCATATAAATTATAACTAATCTTTCTTTAACCGTAATAAGGGGGTGCACCGTTCCCGGAAGTACTGCAATACCGAGTCGATGCGTGGAGTGGACGGAGCAAGCCCCTATTCCATCTCCCTGTTCCAAAAATCAATTTAATATATGGTCCCCGGGTGAGGGGACGTATCATATATTAAACTGATAAGAACAGATACTACACTTGATCTTAGCCACAAAGGCCGAGAAGCGATACTTTAACTAACCAACCTCAAGGAGGGACATCCTCACTATACAACACCCGAGAGGGCAAATAACCGCTTTATTACTAAATACTTCATAAAATATTAAACTTACACTGTTACGATATAATACCGCAAGAAACTAGAAAAGAGTGACACTGGAAAGTACCGTTATTAAATAATCCGCTTTAAAAAGCACGTGCAGTCGGAAGGAGGAGAAAATTCAAATAAGTTCACAAGCGGACCAATCAGAAGATTTAAGTCTCGTTTTGCTAAAAAAAATTAAATAAATAATAATAATAATCTTACACCGTTTTGAGGAAAAAAAACCAACAACAACAACAAACTTGTATCTAAACGTTTAAAGAAATGATAAATGTAATGAACATTTAGCGGTTTTAAAAGGTAGAGAAAAAAGAGTGTTTTGGAGGTCAAAGAATAATTCGCCCAGTGGCCAAAAGTGGTACTTCAGGGGAAAAACAACCATGACTCGGTGTTCATTATTTTACAAGCTTAACAATCTTACAATTTATTTTTGTCCAACTACTTAAAAAAAAATCTAATAGATTAGGAAAACCTGTTTTAATTACCAAAATAATTTCATCAATAGGTTTATTAAAAATTTAGATTATTGCTTATATAATGGAATAGGTATTATGTAGATAATACTTTAATTCATTAAATAAATTAATTAACACAGGATATAAATAATGATTGCGCCGATTGTCAGAAGTTCAAAAATGACAAGTCTTCGTGATAAATGTTTTGTTTTTGAAGTGTTTCTTTAAAACATTATCAACATTAATTGCAAACGCTTTGTAAATCTCATCATCTACCGTGCAAAACACTTGAAATCAGTCCATTTTAAAGCTTTAGCATCTGCAGATAGATTGGTGGTTTCTGGAAATATTCTTGAGTCCATTCACAGCATCATACTGATGAGTGATGCAATGTCTTCTTAGGGCCTTTGAAGGTCTCCATCTCGTCCCCTACATGCAGAGATTTACGAGATATGTAGATTTACACCCTTCACAGTTTGGAGAGCCTCTGAACTTCTTTACTCTCAAGACTCGGCCTCTCTAAGACATCCCTTTTATAGCTAATTTTGTCAATTAACTTAATCCCGTTTGCTTAATGTTCTCCCAGATAACGCTTTTCTAAATTTGTTGTTTAAAGTGTAATTTCTTTCTATGTTCTATTGTGATAAATATTCTCTCATGTAATTTGAAAGTCGAAGTTATGACCGTCCCAACTTCCAGAATGCAGCTGTATTATGTATTATCAGCATCTCTGTGAAACAATTAAGTTTTCATAAAAAAAGGGACTTTTTAAAAAAAAAACTAACTTAATAAAATACTACATGGATTACAAACCCCCAGATTAACAGCACAATCTACAACCGATTATAATAGCACCTTTTAACTGCCTTTATTTAGAAAAAATATACATAATGCGTTTCCCACATCACGGTCCTATATGTGTAACGAGAGCAACGCTACCTCGGAAGTAGTTTTCTAGCCTTTTTTGGTTGTAATTAGACATAGTTTCCAAAAAAAATAACCAGACATAATTAAATTATTTTCTTTTTTCTGTGTTTAGGCCATTTCTACATCATCATAAATCCTTTAACCGTTAAAAAAACCCCTAAACCGTTTTCATATAACTACATTGAAATTAAAGAAGAACTGCACTTCCCCGAGTTACTAAAAACATTTCCGCTTCAGTCTTTTCAGTGTTAGCATTATATTAATATAATGTTAAATTGTGTTTGTTTGACTCTATTTATTATCGCTACATCTTTTGGTTTGATCTCTAGTTTGCTTTTCTTGTATCAATTCCTGTCTATCTCCTGTTTACGACTTTCCCTATGATGATGGATATTCTATGAGCGCATGCACTACACAGTTTATAAATTTCTTTTACTGTATTAAGGGGTGCCCCGAAGTACTGCAATATCGTCATGTGTGAAGTGGACGAAGCAA
The DNA here is from genome assembly GCA_005784505.1 of Bagarius yarrelli. NCBI lineage: Eukaryota > Metazoa > Chordata > Actinopteri > Siluriformes > Sisoridae > Bagarius > Bagarius yarrelli. The sequence goes on along the minus strand of VCAZ01000031.1, from coordinate 3,051,410 downwards.
GCCCTATTTCATCTCCTGTTCCAAATATCAATCTATATATGGTCCCTGGATAGGGGACGTATCAGATATTAAACTGAGTTTTTTTTTTTGTTTTTTTTTTAAATTAAATCCACACATTACATACAGTCACTTTGCAACCATAGCGCCTCCCATCACCCAATAAACACAAATTTTAAACTTAAAACTAGCCCATCCTCTAAACAGAAATAAAAACACCACCACTAATGCACACAAAACCCTGAATGGCCATGCCTTAGTCCATCTCCCTGCCTCTCATGCTGTTCCATATCCCTCCGAACCTAAGAGATGCAAACCCCCTCCCCTACTCTCCCATGCCCTGCCCGCCCCCTCCCTTTTCCTGCTCTATTTTGCTAGCCTTGCCCTGAACAAAGGTCCCCGTGACCCCTGGGGACGGCTCCTGATGCATTCACCCTCATGCCCCAAAGAACGCATTTTGCCACCAAACGCTTGCCACAAGCAAGTACACTGCTGTACAGCACAGGTCGTGGCGAAGTACCAGTCCCCCTTTTGTGGACCACCACTCTCCAGAACCGGGTCGCGACCACATGGCATCCCAATAGGCACATAGGCGTTCGACATGAGCCATGCCTATATTGGCGTTCTCTTACAGGGAGACGTCCCAGAGTGTTCAACCAGTGCAGATCCTTGCTGGCCCTGTCCAGCCACTTGCGCTGCATAGCTGCCCAAACAAGGTCTGGCATCTGGGGTAAGGCCACGCCCGTTTTGTGCCTCACGCAGTCCCTTTATCTCTTCTACATTTTTTCGTGGTTCCCCTAAACAACTTAGCTAGAAATGCACCAATTCCTCATAACGGCCAAGAAACAACGTAGTGTCGTTGGCATAGGCCGATACCTTGGCTCTTATCCCACCTGCATCTGGGACATATAACCTGGAATGCAGGTTCCTTTCTCAGCCACTCTGCCAGAGGCTCTATGTACAACACACAAAGCAAAGGCAACAGCGCACATCCCTCGCTGTACAATCAACTCTGATAGGTGCCCATTTATTACATGACTGACCGCCCCAGTGTATGTCAGACGAAATATGGCAATAAAGCCTGGACCAAAGCTATTCACTCCAAAAGCATGAATAGAAACTCGAGAGACTATCAAAAGCCTTTTCCTGGTCCAAGCTTAGCATAGCCAATGGTACTTGGTACTGGTATACCCATGCTAGGGCATCTCTCACCAGCACCAGGTTCATGCTGCACATCCTTCCAGGCACCCCACAGGTTTGGTCAGGGTAAATCACATGGGTTAATCACCCTTCTAAGGCGCAGGACCATTACCTTGGCCAAGATTTCATAGTTAGCCAATTAGCCAAGTATGTCCTGTCACCCTTTTTGTAAAGAAGGGTGATATGACCCACCTCAGCGGATGGCGGCAAGGCTCTGCCTTCTTTATCTTCCCTGTAGACGGCCAGCAAGTCAGGGCCCACCAGTGGTCAGAATGTTTGATACAACTCATAATCAATAACTCATCCCCACAGGGGCTACATCTGTCCTCAGGGAGAGCATAGCACACTTTACCTCCTCCAGGGAGAGCTGACCCTTCAGATCAGATGCCTCCTCCCTTGGCAACCTGCCAGCCACGCCATCTAAAGAAGTCAATGCAAGGTCTTTCATGCTTTCCCTCACACCAAACAGATCGCTGTAGAAGGCTCTGGCCACTGCCAGCACCTCCTCGGTTGAGGTCACCACCTGAGTTTCCCGTCTCAGGCCTTCCATATAGAAACCCTGCTGGCGGCTGTTTAAAAAGTAATGTGCTCATCTTCCTTTAAGGCCTGTTTGCCAGCCTGGACAAAGTAACTAAGGGCCTCAGCCTCGTAGTTAGCCCGTAGGGCTTCACTAGCGTCCCTGAGCCATGCTTGATCTTTATTTTTTTCCTCCTCCCGTCCCCATTAGCGACCCAAGATGGCTATCCTCTTTTTAACATCCTGCCACCACTCTATCTGTGTGTGTTGTACAGCATCCTTAACCACCACCATCCAACATGGAGGTGACGAAAGACCTTTAGGAGGGAAGGATCCTGCAGGACTACTCTGTTTATCCTCCAGAATCCCCTGCCCTCTGTCCCACCTTCACCTGGATGCTGATAATCATACAATGGTCGGAGGCCCAACAGGACCTCTAAAGGCACGACTGCACCATCACACTAGCCACCACAAACAGGAGGTTCAGTCATGAGGTGTTACCTCGGGAGTTCCTCAGGTATATTCCTAGGCCTGTGGCTCGACCGCCCTGACGTCAACCAGGCCTGCTCCTGCTCTCATCTGGGCCAGCTCTCCCCCCCTTCCCAATCTACATTAAAATCACCCCCTAAAAGTAGCAGCCTATTTGTGCAGAGGAGCGGTTCTAAAAGGCGGAAAAAACCCTGCCTCTGACACCCCCCCCCCCCCAAAAATGCATAGGGCATAAACCTTAATGGCCCTAAATTTATCCCCCCACCCCTCCCACTTCCCCTATCTACACAAATTACCCCCCCACACACCCCTGACACTACCTGTTCCAAAACCCAGTCAAACCCCCTAAAGAGTACTTCCACCCCATCCCCACTCCACATATGGAAGGCCACAAGTTCCACCCTTTTAAAAACTTCTCCCTCTCGGTCTGAAACTCAAATGGCAGTCTTGCAGAAATAAATCAAAAGAAACAGACCGCAAACTTTAAAAAAAAAAAACCGCAGACCTCTCAAGGGTCTGTTTAATGCCACTTACATTTAATGAACCAAGGTTTAACACAACCATTTTAAAACAAAATACACCAAATAACCCAAAAACCCTCTGACCCATACACAAGCCAAAGAAACCATCCCTCCCCCTCCGCTCACTCTTCCTTTCCTTTTAAAATTCATTATTCTCCCTTTTAAGTTTTCTCCTCCCCCTTTCCACCGTTTTTTGTCCTCCTTCCAACTCTCCCTTTCTGAGTCCCATTGTCCTCTACTTTCCCATCCTGTCCTTGCTGGGAATACTCTTCCAGGCCCCCTTGCACCCCCTCACCTGCCGTCTTTAAATCTGCCATTTCCTCCTCAGGCAGGACAAGATCAAACTCTCTCCTGGTCCTCTTCAACCCTTGAGTCCGTCACTCTAGTACGAGTGATCTCTCTGTGCTCCTCTATCTGTTGGCTGGCTTCCTCCTGCTCCTCGCTAAAACCCTCTGTGAAGAGACTAGCGTAGGTGACTTTCCTCATTGGGCAGTGCCGATACAGATGCGCCTCGCTTCCATACAGACTGCAGGTTTTGATGCCCCACAGTCAGCCGTGCCATGGTTACTCTTTCTGCATAGACGACATCTCCGTCCATTGCAGGCCTCCTTTGTGTGGCCTAGGGCTCCACACCTTCGGCAGTAGACAGGCTGCCCCGAGTAGTGGCGAAAGCCTCGATGAGGGCCGATGGAGAAGCTCCCTGGTGGATGGAGCAGGCCCCCAGGTGCCTTTGGGTCTATCCGAAGCTTCACCATGAACGTCCTTTTTTTCCAGATCCCATAGGGCACCTGGAATTTCTCCCCAGCAGACAGCAAAGAGCAGAAGCAACCAAGAAACACCCTGATGTCGTCAGAAGATTTTAGTCTCGTTTTTGCTGAAAAGAAAGTCTTACTATTTTTTGTAGATTAGGAGGATCCGCTTTAATTACAAGATTAATTTCAATTAATAGATTTATTAAAATAATGTTTTAAAGAAACAAACAACATTCCTCATCGTTAAATTGCAAATGCTTTGAAAATCTCATCTACAGTGCAAAACACTTTCACTTTAAATCAGTCCATTTTAAATTATCCTTGGCCCAGAGCTGCATAATAGAGCTTTAGTTGGCATCTGCAGATGGAATTGTGGATTGTCTTTACAGACAGTAGTTTCTGGAATTATTTCTACGGTTATTTTAATGTCAATCACAAAATCATACCGATGATCGCAATGTCGTCTCAGGGCCTGAAGTCCATGGGCATCCAACAAAGGTCTCTGGCCTTGTCCCTTAGCCCTGTATTTATGTACATTAGTAATCATCTTTGTAAAACAGATTCAAGTTCTCATTATAAAATGTAATATTGAAAAGAAAAAACTTAAATGACGAATTTGATTTAAACTTTGTTTTATCGTTTCGTAGAATTAACATGTTCAGTAAAATGACCGGTTGAAACAGCGAGTTTATACTTTCTTTATGGAAAAAACAACATTATTGGATTTAGGTCACACATCAGCAGCTCAACTTCTTAACTGCAAATTTCTACCAACATCACTGATGTGTTTGTAGAAAAATTTTTCCTATAAATTGCACTTAGCTTGTGCTATAGTCTGCAACGCAGTCCCTCACTACCAGAAATTAGCAGTCGAGATTCCCACATTTGGGGAATTCGCAGGGGTCAGCACAGCCGGAGTGCAATGGCTGAGCCTCGCCATGGGTGAACCACCTTCTTGATCATGGTATCTCCCCTGCCAGGTAAGTATGAGTTGCTACTGGCCTGCGAAGAGATGCCACCAACACACACAGTGAAATTTACACACAAATATTATACACGCATCCAAATACAACCAGCACAATCTACACACTGATGATAAATAGCGACATATTTACTTTTGTCATTTATTATAGAAAAAAAAAACAAAAAACAGAATGGCATTTCTCCTACAATGCACTGGTCCTGTATCTGTAATGAGATCAACGCTACCCCGGAAGTAGTTTCCATCCCCTTATAGCCTGTCTTGAAACAAAAATTACAACAATCCATCAGAGAGAAGAAATGCGTTTCTTTTCTTCTGCGCTTTCATATAAATACACAAAAATAACGTAAAACCATTTGTAAAAAACAATGAAAGATTATTCTGCATCAACACTTTCGAGAATAAAGCAAGAAAATGGCAGCTCGATCCAAAAACTCCTAATTTACATTATTATTTAGCAGGCATCCTACAATTAACATAAAATCATCCGATTTTATAACCTTTAAAAGTAAATCGTTTTTATATATTAACACCACACTACACAAATTATAACTATTCTTTCTTTAACCATAAAAAGGGGGTGCACCGTTCCCGGAAGTACTGCAATACCGAGTCGATGCGTGGAGTGGACGGAGCAAGCCCCTATTCCATCTCCCTGTTCCAAAAATCAATTTAATATATGGTCCCCGGGTAGGGGACGTATCAGATATTAAACTGATAAGAACAGATACTACACTTGATCTTAGCCAAAAGGCCGAGAAGCGATACTATAACTAAACAACCTCAAGGAGGGACATGCTGCACTATACAACACCCGAAGAGGGCAAATACCGCTTTATTACTAATTACTTCATAAAATATTAAACTCACACTGTTACGATATATAAACGCAAGAAAACTAGAAAAGAGTGACACCGGAAAGTACCGTATTAAATAATCCGCTTTAAAAGCACGTGCAGTCGGAAGGAGGAGAAAATTCAAATAAGTTCACAAGCGGACCAATCAGAAGATTTAAGTCTCGTTTTTACCGAAAATAAAAGCTTACAGTTTCTGGGCAAAAAAAAAAAATCGTATCTAAACGTTTAAAAGAAATAATAAATCCAATTTAGAGTGGTTTAGAAAAGAAATGTTTGGATGTTAAGGTATAACTCGCCACTCAGTGGCCAAAAGTGGTACTGCAGGGGAAAAACAAACATGACTCGGTGTTCAATATTTTACAAGTTTAACAATTCTCATTTTTAATAGTTTGGACAAAAAAATAATTTGTAATAGGATCTATTTTAATTACCAGATTAATTTAAATTAATAGATTAATCAAAACAGATTATTGCTGCTGTGCCGTTATCAGATCAGCAGAGAGAATCAGCAAAGTTTCATGTTTCTCCACAGTGCATGAAGAAATTGTTAATTGGGTTTTTGGTGACCTGTGCCTTAATTCTAATTAATTTAACCCTAGTACTGTTCGGTAAAGCGGAGCGGGGTATGTAAAAGGTATCGTATGTAACGTTTGTAATTAATTTCAGTCATACGAGTTCGTTTGCATGTATATGCTAATAGTGAGCTCTGCTTGGTTATTGTGTCAAACTGTCTTTATTCTTTCCATCGCTTTTTTCTCTTTATTTTGTATAAACTTTATTCATCGTATTTTTCTGTACATAAGTTATATTTATTGGTTTTGTTGTTTCTTTGTATAGTTTCAGGGTGCTATGCAAACTAAAACTTATAGCGCTCCCCCGAGTGAAAGAGGCACCCGGCAGAGACACTCTGTGTCCCGTTGATGGATGCCAAAGCGCAGCTACAACTAGTTTGGACAAAAAAACTAGTTTTGTCTAGTGTGCATAATCGATTAATTTAAATTAATAGATTTATTAAAATTGAGATTAAAAACGTTTAAGTTCCATTATGCTGGCAATAAAGTATTCCACAATGTTTTTACACACCTTCACAGATTGGAGAGCCTCTGATCTTCTTTACTTCTCAGAGACTCGACCTCTCTAAGACACCCCTTTTATAGCTAATTTTACAGACCTGATGTCAATTAACTTAATCAGTTGCTTAATGTCCTCCCAGATAACTTTTCTAAATGATTTTTCATTTTTTTTGTTGTCCCTATGCCAAATATTTTGAGACATGTAGCAGTCATTAAATTTGAAATGAGCACATTTAATGGATAAAAATGTAAAATTATCTATTTTCTATTGTGAATAAAATATTGGCTCGTAATTTGAAAGCCTTTATTTTTCACGTTATTTAAAGTTTAATGAACGTCTCAACTTTTCCAGAATGCAGATTGTATGTATGTGTTGGTCAGCATCGCCGTAAAACAGATTTAAGTCATCATAAGAATAGGTTATATTTAAAAAAAAATATAATAAAAGTTTAAATGAAAGTACTTATTTATCGTTATTTTATGTTTGATTTAATGACCCGTTGCAACCGCGGGTTTCTAACTTTAATTTTATATATATATATAAAAACATTATTGGATTCGGGTCACACATTAACTCAATTACTACTAATATCATTGATGTCAGTTTAAAAACAACCCGTGCTATAAACCGCACTTCACTCGTACAAAAATCTTATATTCTACTCCCAAATCAGGGGAGAGCGCGAACGCAGTCCCCCACTACCAGAAATTATGCAGTCGAGATTCCCACATTTGGGGAATTCGCAGGGGTCAGCACAGCCGGAGTGCAATGGCTGAGCCTCGCCCTGGGTGAACCACCTTCATGATCATGGTATCTCCCCTGCCAGGTAAGTTAATGAGTAACTGTCCGGCCTGCGAAGAGACGCCACCAACACACACACTCTTTACCATCACGGTGAGTGAAATTTAAACACAAATATCAAACACGCATCCCAATTCAACCAACACAATCTACACACTGATGATGATAAATAGCGCATTTTAACTTATATTGTCATTTATTTGAGAATAAAATAACAGAATTGCGTTTCCCACAATGCACTGGTCCTGTATGTGTAACGAGAGCTGCACTTCCCCGGAAGTAGTTTCTCTAGCATTTTTTTTGGTCTTTATAAGAACTCCGTTCACAAAACAAATACACCAAACAATAAATCAATAAGTTTTCTTTAAAAATGCGTTTAGGCACGTATTCTACGATTATTTAACCATTAAGAAATCCCTTGAAACCAATTTTCAATAAAAACTAAATAAGAAGTACTGAAACTTTACCCGAGTTGTGAAGCTTCCGCCTTTTCTGGGTGTTAGCATTATAAGCTAGCGAATTGTTTGAACTGTGTTTATGAACTCTGTTTATCGTCTTTTGTGCTTAAGCTCTAGTTTCGCTTTTGTTTGTATACCCGTCTGTCCTCAGTTTACGACTTTCTCCTGTAATGTGAATTGTTCTGTTAAAGCACATAAAACTACGCATATAAATTATAACTAATCTTTCTTTAACCGTAATAAGGGGGTGCACCGTTCCCGGAAGTACTGCAATACCGAGTCGATGCGTGGAGTGGACGGAGCAAGCCCCTATTCCATCTCCCTGTTCCAAAAATCAATTTAATATATGGTCCCCGGGTAGGGGACGTATCAGATATTAAACTGATAAGAACAGATACTACACTTGATCTTAGCCAAAAGGCCGAGAAGCGATACTGTAACTAACCAACCTCAAGGAGGGACATGCTGCACTATACAACACCCGAAGAGGGCAAATACCGCTTTATTACTAATTACTTCATAAAATATTAAACTCACACTGTTACGATATAATAAACGCAAGAAAACTAGAAAACAATGACAACGAAAAGTACCGTTATTAAATAATCCGCTTTAAAAGCACGTGCAGTCGGAAGGAGGAGAAAATTCAAATGAGTTCACAAGCGGACCAATCAGAAGATACAATCTTGTCTTTACTATATAAAAACATCCGAGTTCATTTTTAAATTAAACGATTTGTTTTAAACGACGTTTTTAATTTTAGACAAAGAGCTGCACCAAGCAATAAATATCAACAGAAAAAGTCTGCGCTTATTCGGATTTACTAAACGTACAAGTCGCCTCTTGGTGGCCAAACGTGGTACTACAGGTAGAGGCGAAGCAGCCATTTGAATACTCGTGTAAAACTTGATGGCATTCACTTGACTTGGAAATACTGGAGTGCGAATTGCTTTAAACGTTTACTAAAGAAACAAAACAACAAATCAGGGCGTTTATATAGAGGGAAATACCATTTTAATGACTTCAGCTCATAAGAACTAGTTAACGCAATTACATGCAATTTTAAAACATTAATTGATGATACAGTTAAATTATTTTATATTTAGATCAGTAGACAGCAAACGCGTGCGTTAATCAATGGTTCTAATTAGCTCCCCCAACCAAAGATTAAGCGGTCTCAAATAGGCCTCTTAATTCTTTGCTTGTTTGGTAAAAAAGATTTAGTCCGCCTTTTATTATTTCGTTTATAAAGTGAAAACATGCCCCTTTTTTTTTTAGTTTTACTAAATGACACACCAACACACAAAAAAAAGTGTTTTAGGTCAAATATTTTTCACTAATACGAAGACAAACACAAGCTAGTGCCTTGTAGAGCAACCGCATTGTAGAAAAAAAAATTTATATATATATTAATAATATATATTTTGTCCTTATTTTCCAACCTTTTCTATGTCCAGTCCGCTTGTTAACGTAGCTGTAGATTCAGGCGCTTGAAACATCTAGTCAAATCCTGAACTAGTCACAAATCTGCCACTAATTCACGCGGTCATTCAGCTTCACTCTGATTGGCTGAGCCGCTGTTCACTAATTAACGAACGACTCGAAAACAAGCTACTCGTTTTAGAAGAAAAGAGTATTAAAAAGTGTCACCTACACACTCGGACTGCAGAGTATAAACAACAGAGAAATATAAGACTATACAATGCAATAACTTCCACAACTTCATCTGCTACAAATATAAAAGACTTAATTAGTTTGGCCAAAGCCTCCACTGCTGCTTATGAGAGGATACAAGTAAGATTTTTGTTTTCTGATACACAGATACAAATTGGATGTAAAGATCTTCATTTTTTAATCTATGGCATAGAACAACAAATGAATTTTTACCTCTAACTATTTTACGTATTGTTTCTAATGTTCTGTACAGCACTTTGGTCCACCTTAAGGGTTAACTAAGAACGGTTGATAAGAAATTCAAGAATTACTCTACCAAGACTTCTAATATCGAATATTAGACAGTTTAGTAAATTGGAAGCCGTGTCATTCAGGGTTATTTTTTATTAAAAAAACAAAAACAAACCATAATTTCTTCATATGGTCATGCTCACACAAACATCTCTGATCAAAACAAATTAACATTTATTATATAAATTATAAAAATAAAACCTCAGAATATAACATCTGTACATTAATTAACATTGTTTTATTCATAAACAAAACCAGGTAATGCAACACTCAGGAATGACAGGTCAATCTTTAACGTTAATTATGAGATATAGTACAGTGTGTATAGGAAATAGTAGTTCTTCATTTTAGTAATATAAATATGTACCTATGATTATCAATGCTACTAAATGCTGACAGTAGACTGTTTAATATTGTTGGGCTGCTCATTGACTCCAGAGTGTTACATTTCCGTTATACAAAACACTCACATTACCAAAAAAAAAAACCACAAAACACAAACGAACTCAACAAAAAGATCACAGAAGGAAAAAATGGCAGTGACGTACTTAAAACAACAATTCAGACTGTTACAACGGTGGAAGGGTTTAAATGTCACCACAAAAAAAAACAACTAAACGTTTGATGGAATATTTAACTGTGTAATATTCTTTATAGACATCATTATGACTCTTGAACAAACCAGTCAGTGTAGCTCTAATTTCTTGGTAGGACTGTGTTCACTGTGTTCAGCAAGAACATTACTCCTGGATAGTTTTCATGCTTTACTTTGGTAAATACAGTTTTAGCCAAAATGAAAATTTCTAAAAGAAAACTAAAACATACCGTAAATATGCTTAATTTTCTTGGCATGTCATCAGTACTGTGTAAATGTTTTATTTTAAATTAAGATATATATCGTTTTAAACTTTATTCTATAGGTTGTTGGATTTTACTTGTTATATGAGCATATGCATGATGCCGCTGCACTGCCCCTCTTAGATGATGAGGTTCTGTCTGTCCCACCGCTGGAAATCGCTGTTGACCTACTGTGAAGAATTACTAGTGAATTATGACTGCATGACTTTGCTTTGCTTAAAGCTGATGGATCTTTTGGTGTTTAGTCAAATCTGTGTGGTTTGGTCAGATTTCTCACTTTGTGAGAGTCCATAATGGAGTTGGATTGTACAGTTCTGAACTAAAAACAGCTCAGAAAGAGGTTAAACATGCACACATGCCACATAAAGTTCATGGAAAGTGCAATGAATGTAAAGAACAAACACAGTGGTGAGAGCCTGCTTCTACTCCTCTGGCCAGCACCCACGAGCACGCACGCACGCACGCACACACTGATGAACACAAAGTGTGCCTCCATACAAGCTTAAGAAGTGCTCCCAGAGAACACAGGGCTCTTTGAAGGAAGTGTGTGTGTGTTTGTTTATGTGAGTCCACACACTTCATTTGTACTTGCAGATTTGCTACCAGCTACCACACGAATGTATAGGTAGTGTCAAGAATGTGTGATTATTCGCAGTTCTATACTGTGGCTATAAATTCTTGATGCATGTGCCCTCAGATGGAGCTCTCTTCACACTGCGCTAATGGTGCCCCTCTCAGCACATGTAGCTTTGCGAACTCTTCCTCCAGTCCTACAAGTGTATCACCCATTTCACTAAGTCCATCCCCTATTCTCTCCTCCTCTTCTTCTGGTCCCGGCCTTTCTCGGCCCGGGAATTCTTCTGCCAGATTGACTGAAGTATCCTGTAGCTTTAGTCCACTGGAATTAGCATAAATATAACCACACTTTAGTTCAGGCACATGACCTCCATGCCCATTTAGGGTTCCGTTTCTTTTTTCTGCAAAGGGAATTGCCTCAGAGAACAGACTGGCACTGCTGGGTGACTGAGGTGTGTCCGAAGAAGGCAACAGGTCCCGCCCCTTTTCTGAGGTTGACGAAGAATGACCGCCTCCTCTTCTCTTGCGTCGTCGATGAAACAGACACACAAGTAAGCCACAAATTGCAAACCCAAAGATGAAAAACAGCAGGTACCCAGCCACAAACTGACGGCCAGATGTTTGCATGATGCTCAAACTTGCACTCGGTGATTGAAGGAGGAGTGTGTATACTGCCCCTGGACAGGCTGGCTGCTCTCGCCCGACTCCCTCACAGAAACACTCGTAAGTGCCGTTGCTTTCCAAGGTAACCCGTACTTCTAAGTCAGAAAGACGCCGTCGAATGTGTCTTTGTGATGGGTACCGCCAGTGGCAGGGCCGGGGTGAGACCTGCACGCAGGGCAGCAATACATGCAGCCCCTCCACTACATACAGTTTTTGAATCTCTGTGGAGCAGTGATCTGTACCAACAAACAAATAGGGGTGTTAAGGCAAAAAGTATATGCAAATTAAATATAAAACAATTACAGTGATGTGACTGTATAACTTTTATTGGTACGTGAAATGGTAGTTTAGTAGGTAAGTTTATTTTTAAAGTTATAATAACGCCTAAACATACCAAACAAACTATTCTAGAAAACATCAATTTAAAAAGCATTAAGTCGTAATAACAATTAACAAATAAATAGGTTTTAAACAAACAAAAAAAACATTTAACTTCCATGATTAAAAGATTCTTACTGTCACTCTGTCCACACCGACTGACCAAATCTTCAGGGTTCATCACTTCTCCAGGTCTAAAAATACGATTACACAAAATACAATCAGTGATAAACAATAACTGCGTTTACATGAACGCCAGTAATCTGATTGTAAACACAATAAGAAATCAGATTTAAAAAGTGACATATAAACTTGTCAATTCAAACAAAGTGTAAAAATCTAATTAAAATTTTGTTCAAATTGTAATGAGTGGTTTTTGTATTCTGACATATAAACATTTCAACGGGCTGAAAATGAAATAACGTGCAATGACATGCAAACTGCATAATGACGTATGGCACTCGGCTTTTTAAAAGATCAAATCTGATTGTAAACCCTGTGCATATCAACCTGATTATTAAGAGTTCATGTAAACACTGCGTTCGGATGCATCAATCACAAAAAGTGTCCGTGTGTGTGTGTATGTGTGTAAAACTCACTCTGTGATGGCCAGGCTGCAGGCATCTTCTTTCTGTTTCCACACACAGCCGAGTGGACGTGCACGAGCACACACTTCACAGGTAGGATAGAGAGAGCAGCCTTCAGTGGGCAACTTTACCAGAGATTTGGGAGAACTGACAAGAGCCTGACCCTGAAAAGAGGTAAAGTGCATCAAAGCAGGTCTTATCTCTGTACAAGCACATTTCACTTGGAAACCATGAACAATAAAGTTTTTTTATGGCAGGGACTCACTAGGTTTGACCAGGAACACCAAAACTGTCCAAGTCTAATGCTAGAACACATTGTTATATGGTATTGATAAATGTGTTGATGTGGCCAATCTAATAATCTTGGGAAGTGGTGGCTCATGGTTAAGGTGTTGGACTACGATTCCCAGCTCTACCAAGCCACCACTGTGGGTTCCTGGGTTACTTAACCCCCAATTGTTGTATAGAAGAGATAAATGTAAGTCGCTCTGGATAAGGACGTCTGCCAAATGCTGTAAATGTAATACACAGCCATTGACAATTGATTCCATGTATGTTTATTACCACTCTGGAAACAGCAACATAATTTCTATTCCTTAGTCTCTCTTTCTAACCAGCCATGTGTCTCTGCTTTATAAATTTGTGTGTTTACCTTGTATAGAAGGATGTTGTTGATGGGTTCTGAGGGTGGAAAAAGAGGAATTTCTTGCAGGACAGTTGCGTTCGGTCCTACAACTGCAATTCTGTGAAGCTCTCCATGATCTATACAAAGAAAATAAAAGTATAATTATGTGCTGCAATGTATTGTAAAGTCCAAGCCGGGCATTGTGAATACACACATTATTATTGTTATTATTTCTTTCACCTGTCCCAAGATGCAAAACAGTAGTATTAAGCTTGCTGTTGGAAGCAGGAGCCAGGGTTACAGCCAGTTTGGTGTATGTAACTCCACTCCTGACCAGCAGGGGTGCCGACACGACACTGTTCTCCATTAGGGGGTGGTCTCGCATGAATGTCAGCACTTTATCAGGCAGCTTCAGAGATGAATCGAAGCCCTCTGCTTTCAGGGCACTGTTCAGACACTGTGGTCAGAAAATGGGAGAGAAACTGTTCTTACAACATCATCAAAATGGATGTATCAGAATGCTTTGAACCTTTGATACACTCTGGATATGGCTAGAATCCAAATTAAGGCAAAGACCAGAGGCTGATTATATAGTAAGGTTTATTTGTAATGTATGAGTGTGGCTGTGTCACCTGGCCTGGTCTGGGTGTAGGCACTGGCTCTGGGTTCATCCAGTTCTCACAACTCTTTTTCAGCTCTTTAAAGGGCCCATCCATCACCTTAGTAATTTCCTCTAGACTGTACACACACACTGCAGACATTTCCTCTCTTTCCCTACACACACACACACAATTTCATCTTATGAACCATAGAGATCACTATAAATACACTAAGACAGGACAATGTGAAAATAAACAAAGGAAACTACAGTTGAAGCAATAAGCAATAATTATATATTTATACATAACATAAAAGTTATAACTATAGCTTTAAACTTTATTTTGAATATAGAATATAAGAATATAGATATAGACGGAAATATACAGTAGACAAAGAAATATGATACAGAAAGACGTCAGGTTCAGATAACCAAGATGGGATGTAACAGGATCCCCACTTACCACTGTGAGGTGAAGATACCATAGAAGTGTGTGCTGCTAGGGTCACCTGGCCGGTGCTGTTTGGTAAAGACGTCAGTCAGGATGTTAAAGCGCTGACCACTCCCTCGATCCTCACAAACCAATTGAGCTTTAAGGAAAGTTGTCCAGCGTCGCTGTAAGGTCTTCATGCCGCCGATATCAGACTAAAGAAAGCGTTGTTCAAATGTAAAAACGTAAAATCATCTGACAAAAAAAAAATTATCTGCGAGAAAAAAAAAAGACAAGAAATTGTAGGTCCTACCTTGCACACTCGAGCCACCCTGGGCACTTTAACCTTGGTGTAGAGGTCATATTCTTTGGCCACCTCAGTAAAAAAGAAGTAGATCTTGTCATCTTCACCTGTTGGGTTGCTCTTTTCGTCCTCTTGGATAAAAGCTGAGCCAACAAACTCTGGATCTGCATGTGAACAAAAACGAATTTTAGAACCACTGTGATGGAAGGACTAAAGGTGCCCTGGTCATTTTATTGACAGGAAGAACATCTGGGTACAAGCAGTACTATACATTAATTTCAGCCGGTCATAGAATATAGGTTGCATACCTAAAAAATAAAAAAAAGAAAGAAAAAAACCCTAATAGAATAACTTCGTATAACTTATAATATTGCTATTGATGATCCACCATTTCAACAATCTAGGCTTATTATGCTGGATGCATCTAAGAAAAGAAGCTTCAGCATACAGCCTATTCAGTTCAATTCAATTTGTATAGCGCTTTTTACAATGGTCATTGTCACAAAGCAGCTTTACACAATCGAAGAAATTATAAGATGAAAATAAAACAGAAATCAGTTTGTCCCTGATGAGCAAGCCGGGAGCGACGGTGGCAAGGAAAAACTCCCTGAGATGGAATAGGAAGAAACCTTGAGAGGAACCAGACTCAACAGAGCCCATTAAATGTGTGCATTATATATATAAAAAAAAATCTCTTAGCTGCACTGTTCTGTTCTGTCCTGGTACTATTGTAACTTCAATTTACGTTCAATTTTTATCTTTATTCCACAATTTTGTATTCTTTTTAATACTGCCTTTTTATAGTGCATGTAAAATAAACAGTTATGCAATTTTTCTAACATGGAAACACCATATTTTCAGTATTGGTGTTCATACAATATGGGTTTTTCATTGTGACGCCTGACTCAATCAGACTTGTGTAAAACAGAAAGCATTTCTGTTGAATGTATATATGCACATTGCGCGCGTATGCATGTCTCACCGCTGAGCCAGTTGATGGAACGCTCGGTTCGGATGCGCTCTTGCTCAATGCCTGTTGCTCTGGAGATGTCAAAGAGAGTGCCCAAAAAGTTACTCGTAGTGGCAGTGTACAGGGTTCCTCCTGAAACCAAGGAAGAAATATATAAAATTATAAGGGGAATAAAATTACCGCTACAGTTTGTCAACGAAAGGATATAAATATTTTCACTGATAAAAAAGTAATAAGAAAAATATGATAGAAAGGGCAAAAATTTTGGTCCATTTACACTGTAGAGTAAAAACGTATTTGCACCATAGTATTCAATGTGCTTAGTCGACTGTACATTGTTACTAATAAATACTAGATTTATTTTATTTGTATTGTGTTCAGTTTATGGTTTTGTTTTTTCTTTTCACAAGATGTTTTCATCCTGTTATACCTCCTACCTGTAGGTAATATCAGATGCCTGTTCATGTGTTTGTGCACTTCATACCTGCCATAACTGAAGTATAGTGCTGGCTGGGCTCAAAGGGGCATTTTCCTTTTCCTGTCTCCATCTTCTCCGTGCCATCCTCTGATTTTTCCAGAGTAAAGGTTGAGATGTTCTAAAAAGGAAACCAACATGTCCTTTGACATTTTCAAGCTTGCAAACAAACCAACATTAAAAACTGGAGGATGTAAAAGATAAAAAAGACAACAGTCACAGTCGAAAAATGTTGAATACATCAGTTAGCACTTTAATATATCTATTATTGGAGAAAATCATAAACACGCCTATTAATGTGTTTGTGTTTTTGTCATATCAATGTGTGTTTGAGGCAGTGTTTTTATGAGTTTGTCATACAGGATGTCAGTCATGTGATGTTTGATGAGGTGTGGGAGCATGCCTAACCAAATTAGTTAAGGAAAGCTGAACACAAATGCAAGCATAGCACACACCCACTTACCACAAAGGCACACTGGGGGTCAAAGGCATATGTACCACAGGCATAAATACGTCCATCTCCCAAGAACTCCAGAAGGCGGATGTAATTATTACAGTCAGCCTGATGGGGACAGCAGAGTACAGACTGAATAACGGCAATGGAACGCTAAATTTACTACTACATTTAAACTAAAATTAAGATTATATAAAATGATTATATATATATATATAAAAACATACATAATAATATACATGCGAATACTGGGGACATTTTAATAATTAAGAATAAGAACTTTCATAGTAAGGAAACTAAAAGGATAAAATTTGTTGGGGGTTTTTTCGGATTCCACTATGACTATTTTCAGTTCACCTGTAGCTCATTTCTTTGCATCCTTAAAAGCAAAGCAGCATGTCAGCATCACTGTAACAATGCAGTGTGCTCATAAATAAGCAAAAAACAACACATTTTTCAACTCGCTGGCCCTGGTTCTGGTGGCTCTGGCAGAGGCTGTGTTTTCTTATTAAGATGAAGGTTTCTATTCCTACTTAAATCTTGGTTTGTTTGGTTTTTTGTTATTGTAGAAACGAATGATAGTATGATACAACAATTAACCAATCAGGATGAAGCATTTCCTGATTTAATGTGATTTGAATGAAGTGTGCATGTTCAGTTCAAATGAACAGCGTGTCTATAGGCTCAGTTTCTCATACCAATGCTCACTCATTTTCTCTTGGGTTTGCCTTTTGTTTGCTTTGCCTTAGCCTTTGATCGCCACCCTTGGAGACTCTTCAAGACTGTCAGTCATCCGCAGCCCCCCAACATTGCCATGCAACATAGTGGCTAAGACAGAAGCCACTAAGTGGCCTAATTAACTTTCTCATATGCAGGCCTCATGTGAGAATACTTTGCAGAAAGAGAGATGTGTGGGGGGGAAAAGAGAGAGAGCGAAAGAGAGAGAGAGAGAGAATCTCCGACCTACAAATTATTTTTCTTAATAATAGCAGATAGACAACATCTTTAGTCCTCACACACACGTAAGTGCACATGAGCCTTCTAAGAGACAATACAGAGCACTGACACATTAAAAAAAAAACATCCATGCACTCACCTCTGTTTTTCCTTTCGTCACACAGGATCTGCTCTTCTCTTCTGGAACATTCCATACAATCTATTGATGAAGAGATATAAAAAAAAATGAAGGAATTTAGAACATTTAGCAGAAGCTTATCTTCTGGTGCAGAGGAACTGTTGTATGTCACAACAAATAGAGATCGCGCCATCCATGAATATACACAAACTCATTGATCCTAATCAATAAATTAGAGATAATTACACAGGAGCTAAATTACTCCATCACATCCGTATAGGCAAAGAATTAAAACTTTTACCTACCCATGAAATCATCTTTACATGATATCAGTCTGTGATATTGTCCATCAACTCTGTTAGAGACTACATGCAGATAACCAGCAAGCAACCATAGCTATTGGCATGATGTGTATATACATGAGAGACAGAGCATTTAAACTTAAACCCATTGGATTGTTTACATTGCAAAGTAGCTCTGACGCGTATTCACCACTTTCCAGACATAACGTTTAAGCTCTTCATCCGAAATGTGTAACTAAACAGACAAACTCTTACATACAGGCTTATGTGCAAGACATAAAACAGTGAAGCAGCCTTGACGGAGACTTTCCTATAATGACACGGTCAAAAGATATTTCATGGAAGATGGTATCAGAGTGAGTCAAGGTAACAAGCTCAGCCAAGCCATAGAGACAGACTATTCTAAGAGTTGTAGTAGCTTGTACATGATCGCCCCCCCCCCCAACCCCCACCAAACACCCTACAGGGGAATCAGTAGTGGCTGATGGAGGTAGAGGTAATTTGGTTAGTGAAATGGACCAGAAAGAAGAAATGAGGTCATTGTAAGACAGAAACATGCTCAGTATCTCTAAATGAAAAAAACAATTTGCCTTCATTCTATCAGTAATCTTCTTTTCACAGTATCCCTGCTCTGATAACCATTTAGAAGCAGAACCATGTATAATGTCCTTTAATGAGAATGAAATGAACTTCTCATCACCACTTACAATAAAAATAGACCAGTTGAATTATCTTCCAGTGGAAAAAAAAAATCTATTCAATTATCTTAATATTGTAAAACACGCACACAAAAAAAACAAAAACAACAAAACCAATTTGTTACTTTGAAAATGATCTTTGTCTAATTGGCTGTGTCATAGGCCTAACAGACTGCTCTTTTAGATTTATCTTTAATGTTTATACAACCAACAAGCAAAATAAAATTTACCTTGGGAAACTTTAATTTGTTGGTGGTATCCACGGCAAGTATCGCATCTCGTGCCCCCAGGTAGAGTATTCCAGACTCCCGGTCCAATAGGAACGCACTGACGTTAGCAATGTTGTCGAATTCCAACTGGGTCACCATGGAGCTCCACACTGAGAAAAAGCAAAAGATTAATTATCCATCCCTCTATCCATCAAGCTACCTATACATTCATTCATCTATATATTTATCTATTTATCCATCCATCTATTAATTTATATATCTATCCCTTTATCTATCTCTCCATCTATCCCCCATCCATGCATCCATCAAAGTTGGAGGTTGAAGTGTGAAGAAGAAATTTTTTGCTCCACTCGGCTCACAGACTCTGGTCTAAATGAACAAAAACCCACGGTTTCGCAACACAATCTAGTGGAAAACCTGGATGGGGTCTATGATAGGATTAAGAGTAAATCTAAAATAGAATGTTAAAAAAAATATTTAAAAAAAGTTAACTTTTTTTTTTTTTAAACTTAAAAAAAAAAAGTTATATGTGATTGTTGAGTTTCCTAATAATTTTGGCAATATTAACCGTGCAGACTAACACACCACCTACAACTAGCACTGCAACACCTTAACCAACTCATACACAAGCTCTACATACAAAATGACAACAATTGTTACACACTTATTTAGCTAATGATGAGTAATTCTGTGGGGATGTGCTTTATCAGAAAAGTGTTTATGTTGTGAATCCATTAAAGAGTGTTGAAACTGTGAATAATTAACAGTGTTTAAATCGAAGCTGCATTGTAGTGCGGTCGCTTAAGGCCAGCCTAATGAAACAACACCACTAATCTGTGCACTGCCCTTAAAAACGAATAGCACTTCAATTAATTCGGAAAGATCCACTAGAGCATTTTGACCTTCAAACGTTTTCAGCTCTTGTAAAGCATAGGTTTCTCTGATAGACAGGAAGTTGTCAAATTAAACTTTCTCAAAATAAATAAATAAATAAATAAATAAATAATCAACCAGCCTCAGTGCTCAATTTTTTCTTTTTGTATAGCTGTTGACAATTTTAAATGTGGACAATATCAGATTTCTACTGTAAACTGATCACATGATCTAAAAAAAAAAAGCAGCGTCCTGTAATACAGAGAAATAATCATTGAAGCATTAGGTGCTTACATTAATAAGGTGATGTGCACCGAACGAGAGTGAATTAATGAGCAGTGGTGAGGTGGAAGAGGATAAGGAGGAAAAACGGACCAAATTTGTAATAACAGCACGTTAACGAGCAGTGGCTGCTCCTTTAATATGGAGGTGTATTGACTGTTTGTAGTTACGCACCAGTGCAGAATAATGAAGCATTTTAATTAAAAATGATGGTAAAGTCGCATGAATTTAGACATAACTGCTCACTCTGCGGTCACATTGCAAAACAGCTCACCTGTGTTTATTCATGGGAGCACAAATCAGAATTTTTAAAAACCTGATTCCATGTGGAATGTGAAAAAAAAAAAAATAGATCAGAGTCACAAGTGGGCAAAAAAAATAAATAATTCAGCTTTGGGTTAGATTTGCCTGCAGTGTGAACATAGTAGTAGTAAATGATATTTTCCAGTTCAAGGGTATCTTCTGCTTTCAAAGCCTCTCAGTGCGGGGAACTGGGGAGGTTTTTTGTGTGACGTGTTAAATTAGTTTTTTGGGGGTTTTTTTAAGATTGCACGTTAGAATTATGTCACGGGTCCACATGGTTATCTATAAAAAGTCATAAAAGTCAACACTGCTTGCAAATATTTTTAGATCTCCATAAACACACACTACTGTCTTAAGGGAAATTACTGACTGCTACACAAGGCTGAGCATTTCACTCCCATGGCATTTACTCCAAAAGCAAATACAATATCACACTTTTCAAACCGCCAGCATGAGAAAAGAGCTCTTATGCTCTCCTGTATGAGAGGCTCCTTTATTTATAAGTGGGGTGAGCATGAGGAAAACATTGGAACAAGAAATATACAAATGATTTTACTATACAGCAGTGTTTGTTTAAACAAGACTGAAACGTAAAATCTTGCTTTTAAAGTGCGGTCTGTGTGTTTAATTCAAAAGCACACTGCCAGCTTGGTAATTGTTCTGTTGTCAGTGTCTGGGTTCACCAAATCTCATGAGGGGTCATGAGGAAGATGATCTGACGGAGGCTTAGCCATGTGTGCTCTGACCCCATGGCCCTTACGACTGCAGGAATTAGAAGTCTGTGTACCAGCGAATTTAACTCAATTTATACGAGGATAAACACCGGCTATTAATTTTTTTGCTTAAATGTATCTGTTCATACTCTTCATCTGTTTCTTCTTTAAAATAGTCTACTTCAGAAAAAAAAAAACCCCACATACATAGTGTCTGTGCTGCTAGATGTGCTTCTACTGTATGTGTGTTCATATCAATCTGTCAGTCCACAAGGTCTACCATTGTATTTACGTCTTTAGCACACACACAAACACACAGAAATACGTGCGCAAATACATACACCATTAAACAGAGATGCAATAGAATACATTTAATTAATCAAAAGATAAATGCTAGTAATTCAATCCGCCCACTGCTATTATCAGTAAAAGAACGCATGCTGAGTTTACGCAATCAAAAACATTCCTAATTAAGTACGAGAGAAGCACACAATCCACACCCAAGTAAATGACATCATTTAAATGTCAATATATGCCACCAGTTATATGCCATGAGTAATGCTTATACAAACAAGAGTCTCTCTAAATATTGAAATTAGCAAAGCATACAGTGACTTTTCCTACCAGAGTTTAAGTTCCCTGCGTTGGTGTGGAGGGGAGGCTTTGTGTTTAAAGGAATCCTTTAAAATCTGGATCAACTGCATGTGTCGTCACTTGTGGGAAATGTTTTGGTTATTCATTATAAAATTTGAACTCCCTAAGCTGTTACACTTTGTGTTTGTGGCTATGAATTAGTCGCAGGAGACAAATTTTAAAGTTCTAAAATAATAATCCTACACGAAAAATTGTTGTTTTAATCGCTAGTTTAACATGATCACCAACAGCCGATTAATGGAACTAGCATTTAGTTTTCTCCGCCGGTAATCTTCTGGCAGCGGAAGAAGATTCCAGACTTCTACATCGACCGTCAAACCGATAACAAATAGCAGCGTCACACCTGATGACACAATTGACGTGACAACTTTAGCCCACCTTTGGAAAAAGTGGAAATTAATCTAGTGAACAGAACAGCAAGAGGAGAAACTTAAGATATGAGCAAAATTTATACTACAAAATACTATTTAAAACCTCAAACGGGTTTTCTTGTGTCATTCGTTTTTGACGCGTTGTACAGTCTGACATTATGACAACTGAGATCCTACAGTGTGAGATGGGGATCATGTTTGCACAGTCTGACAAGCAACAATCGTAAAAGTAATAAAAATTGCCTAGTGTGAGTCCAGCTTCAGACAACGGACAATGACGTGATAATTCTTGCTCAAGTAAAAAGGTTAATTTGTAATAGTTTTCTTAGGTATTAAAACGTAAAAATATACACTAAAGCAGCGGTAATAATTCAACCATTAACCATTGAATTTATATGAAGTTTTGGACTATTTTTCTATTTTTCAGGTGCTACAGATATTTTTTTCTCAGCCCTGATCAGCCATGTTGATGTTTTTCTCTATTTTCCTCTGGTGAAAAAAAAAAAACACAGGTAATTTGAACTGCAATTTTCTCTGTGGTTGTCTGATAATTCTAGTGCACAAGGAGACATTTGCATGATTTTTCATGCAAATGTCACCACATGCTGGGAATATGTGGTGTATGTGATGTCTGACTGTTGGTCCATGCCATGTCTTGGGCTGCTCTAATAAATGCTAACGTTTAGAAGGGGGAAAAAAAAAAAGAACAATTGAAAATGATTAATCTTACGATTAAATTAAGACGCTGCATGCTGGATAAAGGAACCACTATAATGCTAGCTACAGGTGCAAAGCTACTAAAGTGGAAATTTTTTTTAATTAACTTTTAGTATTTTTTTTTTTAACAGTGACTTGTAGTTGCTTAAATATTAAATACACATAATTCAAACAATTTTTTAATAAAACATTACCACAGGAAGAGCAATTTTAAACAGGTCTGGATGCGAGAGTTAAAAGAATGTGTGGAACATCCCTCCGAAAATAATGCAGTCTGAATAAGGCCTATAAAGCAGTGAAAGTGTTTCATGTTACATTTTTACACACTTTTTAAATAACTTTTGGTCTTCGTATCAAGAAAATAGTTTTTTATATGGACACTCGGATAATAGTTGAAGAAAATGTATTTTGTATATACATATTTCCTCTTTTTGTTATCAGTTATTCAAGAAATGTACCAAGAAATGTGAATTTGCATGCCACAGTCTTTCTACATATTTTCTTTGAGAAAGTGCACAAAGATTCATTATTCTGACCGGGTGGCAACAGAGTTGTAATGATCTGCTCAACTGTGCCGTAAAAATAGCAATTCAATAATCCACAACACAAAATCTTTTTAATACAGTTTTAGTTCCTGTTGACTTTTTTCACTTCCCCCCATCTGTCCTTCTTAAAGCTTGCCAAATGGACTCACACTCTCAGCCATTTCATCTCTCCCACCCCTCAATACTGAACTGACATTTTAGATTGAGACAGAGACATATGTCAAACCTGTCCTCAGAAATGTCCTTGTGGTAGACATTTTTTTTGACCTTCTGGGAATGTGTGTGTGGCAATGTGATGTCAAGTTCTTAGAGCCACACCATCTGCTCCTTGGTTCACATGACTTACATCCTTATGTCCGTTTATCAGTTTTCCTGCAGGACAGCGATAAGTTTTAACTTTGACTGGACATAGAGCTTTTTCTAGCCCAATTAAAACCTAAAGATAAAGATAATCAGCAGGTGATGCATTGTAACAAATAGCGCCAAAACTCTCACAGTTTTCCAGCAAACACACACATGCTTAGTCCCGTGCAGGGGTCAGTGATGGCAGCGGAAGAGAGAGATGACAGCGGAGTGCAAAGCTAGAGTGTTGGCCTGCCATTGGGTGTAAAGCAGCCAAAGCCTACTCCACTCTGCTCATTAATCATTTATTCAGTTGCACTCCATTAATCATGAATGAAAAACAAGAGAGAGAGAGAGAGAGAGAGAGACAGACAGACAGAGAGAGAGAGAGAGAGAGAGAGAGAGAGAATAAAAAAGAAAGAAATAAGGGGCAGATAAAAAGAGCGAAAGAGAAACAGAGAGAGAAAGAGAGAGGGAGATATCATGGAAAGGAGAGAGAGACTAAGAGTGAGAGTATGTGAGATTGAGAAAGAGAAAGAAAGAGAGGGGGGGGATAGAAAACAGACATACTTGGTGCAATAGAAATAAACAGCCAACATCCATCAGACATCTTTACAACCTGTAATAAGTAATGATCATCACTTTGATATTGCCAGACTTTTTTTCCCAGCATGCTGATTTAGCTTCTTTCCCATCATGTCAGAATCTCATACGGGTGCCATCTTCTTTCCTCTGCCTTTACAAACTGCACCCTACCCCCACACGCCTGCTGCTGCATAAAGCCCCCAGCAAGTTGAGTGTGCTGTGTAAATGCTTTCTGATTGACTCCAACAGTGCAGGGACTGTGGGAGCTGATATCAGGAAGAAGTACAACATTTATGAATAATGCACCCCAAACCCTTAAGCAGTCAATCACACCCAGTGTATGGGAATAATTAACACTGCAGCGTGATACTGGGGTTTAATCAACACAGTATTTTAAATCAAGGAATCGGCAATTTAATTAGGAACATTTGAGCTCCATGCGGTTGCTTTAAATGCGTACATTCATTTGTAAAACTGGAATAAATAAATAAATTACACAACCATGTTCATCACTAACACTGCAAAGAAATTTTGAGTAGCATTCATAAATAGTGACTTGATTTGAAATGTTTCCTGTTCAGCCCAGGAATTAATCAGCACTATACTCTAACAAAGAAAAGCAATCCCATAATCAGCATAATTACTTCTATTAACCTTTATAACAAACAGGCATTTAGCTGAAGTGAGTCATGTCTTTGAAAGACATGAAATATCTCTCATCATGGGTCACTGACAACCACCTGCTACTGCTAATGGCTCATAATTCAATTCATCTTCTTAATAAGCACCACAACAGAACACACAGACACACACTGTCTAGAAAAAAGGTAATCAGTTACCGGCTGTCATTTTATCTCAGCACGAGTAAAGATAAATAATGCATCGCCTCTGGAAGCCTGCATGAATGAATGCTATCAGTTTTCCTTAGGAATCTAAGGTATCCTAAACCTAAAAGTATCCCAGACGATAGGTTGCAGTTACCATGGAAACCAGGGATGCTGCTGACTAAGGCTGTATAAAATAAAACAAAGGGGGAAAAATGAACCGTTACAAGGCTATTGTAGGGTAAGACATTTTAAAGACTGGCAAAGGAACAAAGGATTAAAAGTAACATATTATTTAGCACAGCACTCCTGCAGGCAACAGAATAAAAGTTCTTTAAAAGTGCTCAAACATAACATCATGTCCACTTTTGAGGTGTTCTTAAATAAGTGTGTGTGTATATACTGCAGCGTTACATCCCTCAGTCATAGCATTAACCTCTGCATTAACCTTTAAAAGAAAGCGTTTTTTAAAGGAGTGAAGTGTCTTTCTGCTCACACAGAGCACACAGGAGGACACAGGACACAGTGTGTGTGTGTGTGTCGAAAGGAACCTCATCATTTAAGCAGAGACTATGACAGGAGTGTCAAGATGGGTAGTGGTTGTGATGGCTACGTTTCCACCTTTTCACTTCAGCGTCTGACAAGTGCCTTTCAAATGTTGCTGTCATCTTTACACTCCTCACAATAATCCACGGTCAAAGTTTTGAGATTCTTCAACATATTTTGTCTCACTAGTAAATCACTTTTTTTTTTAACATCACGAATCACTATTTCTAAATATAACTCCAGTGTGCCAAGATAGTGATTAGTCTACTGTATTATTGTGTGTTTTATTTGGCTCTAAGGGCAATAACAGATGCTAAGACCTACAGTAGATACCTTTGCATAATTTTTAGTCTGTTTTGTATATTTTTTTATTTATTGGGGGTTTTTCTTGCAGTGTGTTGAGCTCTCTCGGCCACTGTAATTTTCATATTAGACATTTAGTACTTTCTTAAGAAAGCTAGGACAAGCTTTTTCTATTGCTATTAAATCATCTATTTACAGTTATCATTCGACTGTGTTGCACTTTTGCCTCTAATTCTGAGTTATCACTTTAATCCCTCCCTAACACTGGACATAGAAATTAGACTTGTCAGCTACACAAAAGTCTTTGTCTCCGTGATAACCTGCAGTGACAGCAGGTCTTGTAGGGAGGCTATAAAAAAAAAACACAAGCTACTTACAAGGAAACTCATCAGTCAACGAGCCAGCCGGTCAGTCTGCGATCACAGGGTGGGGCGGGTGCTACAAATTAACCTGTGTATGTCTGTGTAAATGTACCTTTTGGGGTCAGGGGGCAAAAACAAGAAAAAGAAAGGACTTGGGTGTTGATAACCTAGCAAAACAGCATGTGGGGCAGAAGGGTGTTGTCTTTCCTTTTTTTTATGTTATTTTTCCTTTTTTTAAAAAATTTTTGACTTGCATCATTTTTCTTCGCTAGAAAACAGTGCAGTAATTAAATATTAGGTCATTTTTGTGTAGTTGGTCAAAACAGTCCATGATTGCTCATCTACAATACTAAAGATAATATTACATAATACTAAATGACACAGTGTGTGACACAACTGTTAACAACCAGTTACAAACATTTTTAAGCCAGCCTCTATATCTTTTTAATGAAAAAAAAAAAATACATCAAACATTACATTGACAGCATTTGGCAGATGTCCTTATCCAGAGCGACTTACATTTATCTCTTTTATACAACCGAGCAATTAGGGGGCGGTTAGGGGGCTTTGCTTAGGGCCCAACACAGGCAACTTGGTGATGCTGGAAGTCAAGTCAAACCCTGATCTTCCAATGAACACCTTAACCACTGAGCTACCACTACCCCAAATGAAACAGTTTTGCTTGCTTGCTTGTTAAAAAGGTGTGCATTATTTCCATTGAATGTTTAGCATTTTACGTTAACATTATTATTTGTATTAATTAGCAGCAGACTGACACTGCGTTTGATGAATAAGTCTGCTCTATAGCAACTGTGCTTGCATACAGCCCTTATGAAAAGAAACATGACGGCACATTTGACAGCTTTATATGTTCGCCGGAGTGACACACTGATTAAATAGTGGCTTTCGCTGACTAAAATGGTACCTTACTTTGGCTAAGAGGTTGCCAACACCACTAAGTGGACAACAATATCCATCTTATTAGACAGCTCTGTATCTCTGTTGTACAGATGACAGGGTTTCCTGCAGGCGTTAACCTTTTATGTCTTCAAATCTGGCATCCATAAACACCCCCCCACACACACACACAGAAAACAATACACCCACTTCAATCACTACACACACACACCACCTTCTATGCTTAAAGGATGTAAGTAACAGATTTTTAAAATTCTATTTTGATGTGACCTGTGTGTGTGTGTGTGTGTGTGTGCGTGAAATGGAAATTAGAATACAACTACTTGAACAAAAGTAGTCCATAATCCTAAATGGTAAACCCGAACCTTGCAAAAATATGCAGCTTGTCAGTTTCTTTGACTGGTTAAGTAAATGTAAACACACACACATACACACACGATGCTCCTTTGCAGCTGGCTATATGTCAATCATTAGAATTACAATATCGTGCAGTGTAACAAAAAGAGATGTTAACTGATTATCACACGCACAAAGAATGTTCTTCAACCCTCAGCTAAAGCGTAATGTGTGTTCATGTACACTATGTGTGTGTGTGTGTGTGTGTGTACCTACGTGAAATGAGCCAAGCTTGTGTTGCTGCCCTGCACATTATTATCTTGTGCATGAATGCATTATGCTGACAGCTACAGCTGACGGAAAATCGTCGCTCTTTAGATTCTCTTTATTTGACAGATACGAAATGAACAGAAATTTAGCTGTATTACAAACATACAGCTGTCTGTCTGCGAGAGTATCATACAGAAGACTTTTTATTATAAATTTTGAACTAACAACATAAACAAGCGATATTTTATAGTATAATTATAAAGTATAATTTAGCGGATTCTGTCACAAGCCATTGTGTTTACATTTTTAACATAAAACTCCCTAGCTTTTTGTCACACACATTTACAGCTTTGTGGATCAGAATTCTATTACATAACAGAGGCACATTCTAATTACTAATAATTGTTATTCATTAGTGCAATGAATGATGATGTCATACCTTAAATAGGAGCACCAAAGTTTCTCTGAAAAGTTTTATACGGAAACTATATCATAATCGATCATAACACCACCCCCCCACCCCACCCCACCCCGCCGGGGTGTGTAAATGTTTTAGGGGTGTGTAAATGTTTATGATGAATATGCAAGGTTTTATAATAGTAAAAGTAGTGACTGATTATAATAGTAAAAATCTATAGAAAATAATAACAATAAAGTTCTACTACTACCTTCATGTGTGCCTAAGCTTTGGGCCTAGTTAGCTTTTCTCGCACACGATAATTATACATGCATATAAACACACACACACACACACACACACACACACACGCTAGCCATAACCCCATTTTAAAACCACTGACTAATGACGGACACCAGAATTGGTAAGTGATCTCATCAATTGCTTATTGATTTAAGTGGAAATTGAACCAGCAGATAAGCTACCGTGGCACAAAATTCTATAAACTTTTAATAAAGCTATTATTTTGACAGGTACCCCCTTCATAAATAGTGTTACAGACCAACTACACCCTTAACACCATGTGGCCTCTGTCAGCAGGATAATGCTCTCTGACACACTGCAAAAATGATTTAGAACATGAATGCGGTGTTGATTAGAAATGAAAAACACAGACAGTCTGGTTGGCACTCTGTTTAAAAAGAGATTCTCTCTAATACAATTTAAACATTCCATTAAATGAATTTCTCTCTCTATTTCTCTCTCTATTTCTCACCCCTCCGAGAGGGAAAAAAGAAAGAGCAGTGCACACAGAGAGCTCTCTTGTTCCCATCCCCAAACCCCTACTGTTATCTGCCACCATCTGTAAGAGAGACATTTCACACACCATATTAGCATTCCTTCAATCACTACACCTATAAACTACTTAAACCCTCGCCAATCACTCTGAACACTGCGCTAGACTCATGTAGCCTTGGCTCAGTTCTGGAGACTTCAAAAGCCGGGCGCTCTGTGTGAGCCATCTTTGTGTTTGCTGCTAGTAGGGGCAGTTAGCATCTCCTCTAGGGAGCCTGGATTAGTAGGCTTTACACTCAGTGGGAGCAATGAAGAGGGCATGGGTGAAAGTAGAGGGAGCAAGCGCACAAATTAAGAAGTGACTTTCAAGGGGAAAGGGAGGGCCTTCTTTTGCTCCCCTTCTAACGTGCCTGGATTTCCTTTTCCCACATCTTGCCCCTTTCTCTGTATTCAGGATGTCCTGTGGGTCTGTGGATGTGATAAGAGTGAGGGTCATCACTAATCACGCTTGCTCTAAATTCTCCTGTGCCCAAGAGGATTACAGCAAGAAGCTCAGCCTTCAGCTTTTATCTGTTCCATCGCTGCAGGAAAGAATAGCTTTCTAAGACAACCCACACAACCCTGCAAGCATCCATGCTTCCTCCAGGCAAAACCAACAAGCTGTTGAGCTGCACTGGTGACCACTTAATACGCTGAATGGTATTAATGGAAAGTGATAGAAACTTACCTTATACAGAGTTGTTGATTAAGGGATAGCAGATACTTTACAAACTGAATAATGGAAAACTACCTAATTACACAACTTTTTTAACCATCCAACTAACTAACTCAAAAGCTTTACATAATGAACCCAATATTATCAACATATTTGCCTATCTGGGTGAATCCAGAGCCAGAACATTGGTCATAAGGCAAAAATATATCCTGTGCACAAACATTCATACACTTATTTACGTATAGCCAATTTTTATATCTATATAGAAATTTTTTTTTACAAGTCTGTTTATTAACTTTTCTATTTTTCTATGGTGGGAGACCCTGGGGGAAAAACAACACATACAATCTCCACACAGGCAATAATCTGAGCACAAAATCAAAGCCTGAAGCTGTAAGGCATGTGCACTACCCATAAATAAAAATATTTAACCGTTTTTATGGGTTTTTATTTTATTATCTAATGGTCGTTCATTTTTATATGATTTAAAATAAGGGCTTGCAATGGCACGGTTCAGCCAGTGTGGCGCTGTAGAGCCAGATTGAGGAAGACAGAATTTTGAAGTGTAAACAAAGCTGTGAAGTTTGGGCAAATTACAAATTACAAACAAATGATCATTTTAGTTGTTACTGATATTCATCAGTGAATAATTTTCTTGCTTTATTCATCAGGTTTAATAGCCATACCTTAATATTTTATCGATTTTTTGTCGATTTACTGAATAATCATTATAATGTATCATAAACTATTAAAATAACGGTTTGCTGCAGAAACTATATAAGAATTCATCAGCATTCTAGAACACACACACAAAAAGATGCATAATCACCCCTTGTTTGCATAATATTCCTAACTGCATGGAGTGTGTAATCTATAGGATAACTGTAACTGGGTCACTAGAAGAAAAAAAAAAAGGGGGGACAAACAAACTTCCAAATCTTCCCCGCAAGATTTAAACTGACCCAGTTGTTTCTCTTTAATCTCAAAAAACAGCACTAGATCTGATGTACACAAAGCACACATCCGTAAGCAACCTTGCATAATCATCACATAAAAACATCACTTCTTTCTGAACCATACCAAAAACAAATCCCCTGCAAACCCTTTTCAAGATTAAAAGAGTTTAAGGACAGCCGGCTTGAGACATGAATGTAAGTATAGCTCATTTGTTCTGTAAACTGAGGAGGTTTTTATCAAAAGTAATTCAATAGACAAACATGCTTGTTTGTATGATTCATCCGTTAAAGTTGGCATCAGTATAAATCTAGCTCATAATTTCATTATTTTATCATCGCCAGCTTCTTTGACACAGATATTATTTGTGTATGTATAAACAAGCAGGCATTGCTTCAATTAACGGAGACAAAAAAAAAAAGAAAAAAGTTCAGGCTGTCAGTGCTGGGCTTTTGTGACTGGCTGTCTAAAGTGTTCAGTCTTCACTCCCTTTCCAAAGATCAGACATCAGATCAGACCTACAGTGTTTTGATGATGGTGCCAAAAAAAAAGCACACTATGATTATGCCTGACTTTATGCAATGTGACAGCTTTGAGATAAGAAAAATGTCTATACGGAGCTGCAGTAAAGTAGGCAACCCAAAAAGAAGAGGGGGGGGGAGTGGGGAAGGAAAGAGAAAGAGCGAAAGAAAAGGGTGGAGTAAGAAAGAAAGAAAGAAAGAAAGAGAGAGAGAGCGAGTGAGAGAGAGAGAGAGAGAGATAAGCTTATAAGCTTTTACACATTTTTCTTTTTTTTGACGTTTCCTTTGGGTACATGGTGCAACAGGCAACCAATACATCTTATCTAAGGCTCGTCTGTCGCGACTGTCACAGCAAGCATGAGTAAAATGTAAAAATGCTAAATAAACGATCAATAATTCAAATCTATAACTAATTAATGATGAACAGTATCAATGTTTGAACCAAAATACAGCCCTTCATTTTACAGGCTTGCATCTTGTTTACCTTGAACATCAATGTTTGGGCAAAAAAAAATCCCTGACAGCTGAACTGAGGTTTTCAGTAATAGCAAGCGGAAAACTCCAAACACTCTGATGGTCACATGACTGTGTTTAGTTAAAGAGAAAAACACATGCGTTTAATACAATGGAAAATTAAAAGAACTCTAATCTTAGCACCAGACAATTCCCAGCTCCACCAAGCCACCACTGCTGGGCCCCTGAGCAAGGCCCCTAACCCCAATTGCTTAGTTGTATAACAAGGAATATTGTAAGTTGCTCTGGATAAGGGCGTCTGCCAAATACTGCAAATGTAAATGTAAGCGTAACTGTGTATAAGATGATCATGAATTGTCTGTCTGACAAAAAGTTTAACCTTTTTAATTTTAATTCTCGGGATGATTGTTTTATTTGTATTTTTTTACTGCAACCCACATCCCTGTTGTATATAAAGCACTTTAGTTTTTCTTGTTGTAACAACTGATAAAGAAATATTACACATTTGCAATTAACTTTTAAAAAATGATACATTTATTGCCTTTTTTTTTATATAAATGATATGACCAAATGAAATTTTTGTCATGATAAGCTGTACGCTGTCGGGAATGCCAACCACTGGACTTCAGTGTGTGGCTGTGTGGATTTGTGATAACTCGGTTAAAAGAGCATCAGTTAGATCAGGCTGATGTTAAGTGAGGAAGTCTGGGCCGCAGTCAGTGTTTCCGTTCATTTGTACAGGCCACCATTCCAACACTGAATGGGGCTGAAACAATAAGTCGACATTATAAAGTTGACAATAAAAAAAGTTTGACAAATCACTTTTAAATAATAACTTCATTTATAGATTTAGCTCACTTCTTTTGTCACTATTTAATGTCAGCAATAAAAATAGTCAACAAATAGTTTTGTTATGGAATAGCTGTTTGATCTCATTTAACCAGTGTGGCGCTGTAGAGCAAGATTGTCTTTCGGTGTGTAATAGAAGAAGAGACGGAATTTGAAGAAACAGGGAAAGATGTTGCGATGAACAATAAAGGTATGTTACACATTCGCAATCATTATTTAATAAATATAATAGATTTCTTTGCATTTAAATTCAAATTATATAGATAAAATACCTGACTATAAGATTCATATCTGATTGTTGACCATTACAGATTTAATTCCTCTTTTCTGTTCTAATAAGCTGTACGCTGCTGGAAAGGCTAACCATTAGACTTCAGTGTGGTGTTGTGTGGATTTGTGATAATTCAGTCAGTGTTTGGATTCCTCAGTACAGGCCAATCAAAAGCTTCCATTCCAACACTGGCAAAACATGTCTCCATGAATCTCCCGTCATACACACACACAGGTTAGGTTATTATAGTGAGTGGAACTTTCAGAGCATACAAACACATCTTATACAATTGTGTATGACACATCAGGGTGTGTTGGTCAACTGTCCACATACTTTGGCCATATCGTGTATTTACCCAACATCAGGGATTTTATCATTTAAAGAAATGCTTTGTTAGAGATAATTTAAATAGATTTGATCATTTTTGGAGGCGGTGAGAATAGGGAACGGCCAAAAAAATATTTATTTCATACAATCATTTTATAAATAGCTTTAATAATTCCAGATCTGACTGTAACTAACCTTTTACTGTAACCAATTTTAATATGGGGGAAAAATGTATTACTCAGTTTGACTAGCATGCTTCCTCTTTCTATTGAACTCATTATGACATAATAGAAAACGTGCGTCATGTAATATAATAACATTTAACCAGCTCTATCTAAAGCATGCATTATTGCTATAATTGCTGGAAGAAACAATAATAATAAATTATGGCAACTCAGGTGACGAAGTTATTATTTGGTCAAAAAATATTTTTAAAAACTTTAAAACTATATACATTTTTATTTATTTATTTTTGAGTATAAAACAAAAGTGATTTTGTAGTAACCAATTTAATATTCTGGCCCAAGAAAACCAGTCAGGAAAGTTAGCATTAAAGTACATTTAGATCATTAGAGTTTGACATCCTGCCTCAAAATGACGTCATGTATTCGACCTGATGATAAGTCACCACACCCACATGTGATTGAAAGCATTATTGACATTCGCTCATCTAATAAAGTCCACAGGGAGGATGAGGATAAAACCTACGCCCTGTCTGAGTGGCCTCTATTTGCTCTGTCCATCGGTATAAATTATTTACCTGCATCTGTTCCACTTACTTCCTCGAAGCTGATAACATTACTGATAGAATAACATGCTTCACTCCCTACAAAAATACACCCCGAACACACCCCAGCAGCAGCAGATGGACCTTCTTGTGTGGCAGTGATTCATTTTCAGGATCAAGACCCAGTCATATTGTCCCTCCCCCCACCTCTCTTTCCGTCTGTCCTCCTTTCACATCTGATGCCTACTGGCAGTCTGATAGGTCTGGTTGACATACGGACAGCATTAATAGTTATACATTAGTTCAGTCTCTTTGATCTAACACACAGTACATTATCTCCAAATTATTCCCATTAATGATCCACTGCATGCCCTCTAACCCTGTTTATCAAAGCAGGCATCAGAGATAGCTGAAAAAAACACACTCATCCTGACTCACAGCTGACAGTCTACAGGCCTTTTGAGCACTATAGGTAATATTGCACTCTCAAAAAAAGCTTTCAGCTTCTGACGGTGAGAAAAGAGGGAATGGATTGGGTTGTAAGACACACACACACGTACAGGAGGGATCAGTGAGGCATCATCCAGTATATATCCTGACTGATGTGTACACATAACCTTGGGAAACTGGTTGAACAAGTAACTGGCTTTTCCCCAGGTGAGTATGTAGAAAACGGAGATCAATTCTATGCAAGACTGACCTAATAACCTGCCATATGGGGATATTTTTTTGTAAATTTTCATCCAGTCACTAAAGCCGGTAGCTCTGAGGAACCCGCCATATGGATTCATAAAAGTATTGACAGGCTGAGCTTTTAGGAGCACTTACCAACCTTGACTGTTCCGGCACTTTCATATTAGCATAATTGTTTGTACTCAAATATAGGAAGCACAAAACACTAAATCAACATGAGCTATGTGCATGCATAGCGATCCTCGGAAACACGTAAATCGATTCTTCACTAATATTATCTAGAGACCATAAAGGCACATGCAGGAAAATAAAAAACAAGATGCATCATCCAAACACTTTATTCATTACTTAATTTGCTATCCATAAATCATATCAGTAATCTTTTTATCCAGGTCAGGGTCATGGATACACATTTGCACACTCATTCAAACCTTTAGGTAACAGATTTTCCAACCGGCTTGCCGGCTGAGAGGAAAACTGAGAGGCAGAGGAAACCCACATGAACGAAAAGGAAATATAAACTAAACACATTATAAATCAAGCACACAATCAAATCATGGAGCTTCACTAAAACAGTTTTTTTTTTTTTACTTCATGAAATTATACTGCCTGAGAAAACTTGCACTGTAAAACTAATTTTGTATTATATTTAGTTTGAAAAACTACAGATTTTACAGTTTCTGAACTTATACTGTACAATTACATCCGGTTAGATGTCTGATGACAAATATAAATGATACACTTGGTATCCTAGTTGATAAATATTACACTTGTGGTTATGGGCGTCCGTCAACATGATCAACACAACTTTTTATAGCACATACCTAAACATTTGAATGAAATCACCATTGAGGTGAGTTTTTCACCAGTGTGTCAAATTGACAAAGAAATAAAAAAAAATACGTTGCTAAGCAAGATACATTATTTTATGCAGCAGACGTATAAAATATATTTAAACATAATGTTGCTTAAATTATAAATAAATTTAGTCTTTCTTTGTTTTAGGCGATTAATTTCTAGGTAAAGTTTATACTAATATGATCTTTGTGTGAAATCTGATCTGGAATGTTCCAACCAATAACACACACACGCACAGATTCCTGCACACGTTAGGCAGATGTTTAAGTTGGCATATTATGGGTGATGAGCCAGACAGACATAACAGATGACACACTTTTTCAAACACATGTTTAATAAAATGTAAAAAATATTACCACTTAAAAAGCAGCTACATCTGCAGCACATTTGCTGCTCGCTTCTGTGTATTGTAAAACTATGTGGTTTATGTTCTCGGTTTTCCACACACTCCGGGCTCTTTAGGACTGAACTACCACCACACTCAACTACTCAATCTCTGCTACTATAAGTATATTCATGGTAAGAAAGTCAACAATAGAAAAAGGAATCAACAATGACAATAAGATAAGGGGAGATGAAGTTGTAGCCTCTTGACTAACCATGATAATCTCACCTACAAGGACATCACTTCCTCTGTAATATATAGATGTTGCCTCACTCTTCTTACTAGGACAAAAAAAAGACAGAAGTCCAACACTACACACTGAAATTTGCATGCGATCTGCTAAAAAACACACGGACATGGGCTTTAATATCTTTATCCATATATGTGATCACTAAAGCATATTTAATTTCGTTCCGAGCCATAAAACCCGCCCTAACCAACTAATCCTACACCTCGGGCATTGTGCAAATGTTTCCTTCCATCCTCAAAACAAAATAGCTTTTACAGCTGGTCTGTGGATCATCACATACTGAGCATCGAGTGCTCCGGCTTAACACAAGCTTTTAGATGGGTTTTAGAGATGTGGGAACGAGCAGGGATATAATATACGAAAGTGAAGCCTGTGAAAATTTACATTTACTTACTCTTATATAATACTTTAACTTATTTGCACCATCCTCTTAGCAAGTCCCACTGGTGTCACTCTATTTACACACTCTTACTCAGCTGCCCAAGGCACTTTAGCACCACACTATTTAGTTTCAAGTGTGAGTCAAACCTGTGAGTACTGCCTGTCATTTACAGGCTTTTTATTGATCTTGGATATTATTGCTGGATGTTGCACTGTACAATGGACATTGTTACCTTATATGGGCAAAAAAACTGAATAAAAACTGCTCTGTCTCCTCAAAAGAAGACTTTAGTAATATGCCATTATTTTTTAGAGAAGGCTGGATAATGTGAAAATCTCAGTGGTGCAGTATTGTGTTGTGTAAAATAAAACTGAAAGTGAAAAATAGGCTGTGTACAAAGTCTGGCCACCCTCTCATTGGTGTGGATTTGAATACAGTAAATGTAGTCACTTAATACTTAATACTGATTGATGGGAAAAAAAGAAACAGGTGAAATCAATTAAGAAAAAAAAATTAGGGTAGCTGTTTTGTAGTTGTGCTTTTTTCTTCCTCTTTATGGAATGGTAGCAACATGATAGCAATGGTAGCAACCTCAAAAGAACTCTGTA
Organism: Bagarius yarrelli; assembly: GCA_005784505.1. Classification (NCBI taxonomy): domain Eukaryota; kingdom Metazoa; phylum Chordata; class Actinopteri; order Siluriformes; family Sisoridae; genus Bagarius; species Bagarius yarrelli. The sequence goes on along the minus strand of VCAZ01000031.1, from coordinate 3,014,425 downwards.
ATGACCTAAAAGCTAGGATAATTTAGCAATATAAATTAGGGGAAGGATACAAAAAGTTGTCACAAAAGATTTAAAGTCTCCGTCTTCACAGTTAGTTAGGAAATGGAAGGCCACAGAAAGTGTCAAACCACCTCCAGAGAGCTCCAAGAACATCTTGCTGCTGACAATGTCGTTGTACATCGTTCTAGAGTCCAGCAAACTTTGCACAAGGAACAGTGCAATAAAATGGTGATGCAGAAAAAGACTGCATACTGCTAACAAGCAGAGTCGTATAAGGTATGCAAAGGCTCATCTGGACAAGCCAGAATTGTTTTCGAATAATGTCCTCTGGACAGATGAAACCAAGATTGAGTTCTTTGGTCACAACCAGAGGCGCTTTGCATGGCGGAAAAAGAAGACATCGTTCCAGGAGACGAACCTGCTTAATACTGTAAAATTTGGTAAAGGGTCCATTATGCTGTGGGGCTGTGTGGCAAGCACAGGTACTGAAAACCTTGTCAAAGTTGAGTGTGACATAAATTCCACCCAGTATCAGCGGGTTCTCAAGAACAATGTTCAAGAATCAGTTAAGAAGTTAAAGTTTCGCCAGGTTTGTTCTGCTGAAACAACCAATGACCCAAAGCATTGTTCTAAATCTACAGAGGAATTCACGCACAGACGCAGATACAATGTTCTAAAATAGCCATCCCATTCCACAGACTTGAACATCCTCGAAAATCTATAGCCATATAAGAAGTGTATACAAGCTGTTATTTCAGCAAAAGGTGGCTCTACTAAAAATGATGTCATTATTTCAATTGGGGTGGCCAAATTTCTGCACCTGTCTGTTTTTGTTATAATTTACATTTCATTGTATCGGTTGATAAAATAAATGTTGCTGTTTCGATAAGCTATAAATTGCATCCAAATAAAGTTGCTCCTTCGAAAATCCAGAAGATTATAAACTGAAATTCTAGTGGTGGCCAAACTTTTGCATATAACTGTATACAAGTTAGGTGACATTTGAAGGCATTTAGACATTTAGACTGTTACATGAATCTTAAACTCCTTGCGAATGGCACCAATGCTTCAGTTTGGTGTTTACCTCTGCTTTCTTTCTGCCTTTTTTACATTCTTCCATTATTTAGAAAAGAATAAAATTTGTATTAAAGTCAAATAACCACCGTTTTTACAGTCGCTGCGAGCAGAAAAGAATGTCCGCATTAACTGAAGCTCTTAATTTCTACCAACATAAATGTATAAATCATGCATGCTTGATTAGCTAAAAATGAAAAAGTTTACAGATATACCTACAGTATTAAACCGAATGAGTTCATCAAGCTAGGAAGAAATAGGAAAGGTATCATCTGTGCCATGTGAAATGGTCTTACGAGGAGTGTGGACTACTCTAATAAAGGATTGGGTTATTTATTTCTGCACCGAACAGCCTGCAACCCTTATCTAGATCTCTATTGACCCAATGTGGGGTCATGACATTGAGGCCGAGAATTTGCAGGAGTAAAATAACTATTAAAAATTCTAATTTCATCATTTATATGATCAATAAAGCTCTCCAAAACCTGTTTATTCACCACTGCAAACAAGCTCTCAGCTCCTTCCATCTGTCTTACTGATTGTCATTCCTTTCAGCACTGCTGAAACTCTTACCCGCTCTGCTTCTCTCAGTCACCCATATCCACACTCCACACTGCCTCTCATCTCACTGTCCCGTGTTTCTTCCCTTTCCCCAGAGCTCTGAGAGGATCCATTATCCCCCAACGTCTCCACTGCTGGCAGGAAGCCTTTCCTTCCAGGACACTCGTCTCTGTCCTTCATTGAGGCATTCACCAGTCTCTATAGAAAAGCTATGGAATACCAGCTGGGATCAGTAGGGGATTGGCTATTAGTTCCGGACTGTAAAAAGACGAAGTTGTGTCAGAAAAACTTTTGTCGCATTGCCTTTGCAAGAGCAGGTCTGAAAATGAACTCAGTCAATCTTCTTTTGGAAGTCATTCTGAGCAGTCAGCTGCTTGAAGGGAAGAAGTGTTCTGGTTAAGGAGGTTGGTGGGAAGAAGAGCAGAATGTGTCAGTCAAGAGCGGAAGAAAAACACTAAAGCAATAAGGGTGTGATTTTTAGTTTTATGTTGGTGTACACGACCTTTTCAAGTTCTGCATCAGTACAAAATGTTCTAGTTCTCCAAAACATTTAGTATATAGTGAGTTTTCATCTGTATATTCTAACCATAAAAGACGAACACAGATGTGTTATAACGGTCCGTGAGTTACAGATAGGAAACAAAAGCAACACTTACATCACTTGATGTAACAATTCATATGCATGAAACCATACAGCATGTTTTATTTCGCCACATCGCAGAGAAACTTCCAATATATAAAACAGCTGCAGCCCCTTAGTACCTGGTTACAAGTTGAAAAAAATAAATTAAATAAATAAATAAATAAATAAAAATATGGTGCGGAACTACTGAATAATTATTTGGTCTTCATCCATTGATTAATCGCAACGTTATTCCTTCCAGAAATCTTGTACAGCAAGAATAGGGATACTTGCATGCGCAGTGGAGGAAAATGCAAAAATCACATACATGCCATAGGATGTATTGATTATTGTAATTCGATTCTTTTATATGATCTTTTTTTTAATTGATTGATGTTTTGTCCCTCTTATAATATTTTACATTAAAAATATCTTTTTTCATTCAGGCTATTAATTTCGGGCTCCCAGAAACTGAAAAGCGCCTGCCCGAAGAGCTTCCAGGCATAAAAATATTTTGCAAGCTCTGCAGGATGTGTGGTGTGTCTGCGCCACTGAAACACCTCAATCTCATTCAGTGTAAGATAAATAATTAATTTTGGCATTTAAGGGTAGCAAATTTCTAAATCCAGGTTTTTAGGTTGTTTTAATTGAAGTTGAAAAAACTTTGGTTACCTGATGTGCCTAATTACAGTCAAATCTTTTCGATGCTAAAACTAAAAAGTTAGGGCAGCACGGTGGCTTAGTGGTTAGCACTGTTGCTTCACAGCAAGGAGGACCAGGCCAGGGGTCTTTGCATGTTCTTCCTGTGCTTACTCCGGGTACTCCGGTTTCCTCCCACAGTCCAAAAACATGTATGTTAGGTTGATTGGTGATTCTAAATTGCCATAGGAGTGAGTGAGTGTGTGTATGTGTGGCCCTGTGATGGACTGGCGACCTGTCCCCCTCCGCCCTTGCAGAGGCGGCTGAGATGGGCTCCAGCAGATCCCCCGTGACCCCGAATTAGGGAATAAGCGTGTATAGAAAATAAATGAATGAATAACTAAAGTTACTATTAGTGGAAATATTAAGCAAACATGGATAATACATGATGTGAACATTTAGCATTTAGTACAATTTGTGATTAACACACACTATTGTATGCTTCAGCTCAGTCTGTGTAAATGCACCTGACCATGACATAAACTACCACGTTATTGCCAAGTCAGTTAGTGTAACTGTAGTATATTTACGATTCATCCACCCCTGTGATTGCTGACTTTCTGGTATACTGTGATGTCCAGATGACTACATGAATATGCCGCTTGGAAAGCAGGATTTTTTTCCGCAAAACTGACTTTATATCTTTTTTGGGGTTGCAAATGCAAACTATTGCCAAGTTATTTTGATTTAAAAAAGCACAGAATGCAGAAACAGCCGTCAGCTGTAGTCTGGGGTGTGTTGGAGTGCAACAGTTCACAGAAGACTTGAGGCAACAGAAGGCGATTATGAGGCAGAGCTACTTCTTTGACATTGGTTTGGCCTGTCAGAGCCCTAAACGAGCAATCAGAACCCCAACAGAGACACCTGAAAAACAATGTCAGGCTTTAGTCATGGTTGGCAAAAAAAAAAAAAATTTAGCGTTTAAATATTTTTACTACAGATATCTTGGGGTGGAGGAGAAAGAACAAAATAGCAAGGGAGACAACAAGACGGAGAGCGAATGAAAAAAAGACTAAACGAGCGAGAGAAAGAGAAAGCTCTAAAAAACTGGAGGTCAGCAGGGTTGAGAGATTGAGTAGAGGGAGAGATAGTAAAAAGTGCAGATAAATGCAACTCCTGGGGCATGAGCTTATTGTCCCTGAGAGAGAGAAATAAAAAAAAAAGAGAGAAGTCTCATACAGTGCTATTTAAATAAACAATAGGCTGAAAAACAGAACTCAGTGCTGTCGGCTATTATAGATGGCGGCTGCTATAGACTGCTTTATAAAGTTATTTGGCTGGTTACGAATAGTGCAAAACAATTATAGGAGGTTCTGCTTGAAGGAAAACGCAGGCTTCGTTTACCTCTTTTTATCGATATAACCTGGCATCTGCCGTTTAGAACAATATAAAAAGAGAAACCGATGTTCACGGGTTTTTTAGAAAATATCACTGAACGAGTCATTAAAAGATTGAGTGTTTGTACCCTAGTACTCTTTTTATACCTTTTATCCACTTTTACTTTAACTGCCACCACAAACACGTTATCTTCGCTGGCTAAACCCTCATACATTTTGCATAGGAGCCCTTTAATTTAATACCGAAGTTCGCTGGTATAAGTTATCACTTAATAAGGCCAGTCGAAAGGCTGGGATATTCCACTCCCATATAAACAGGAGTTTAACGTGGCCCTGGACCGACCTGCGTATGTGATTTAAACTCTTAGATCATAAGATAATTCACATCTTAAAACCTTCTTCTCGAGAACCCTCACTTTCTGTCATGGTAAATAAAGAACGAGAAGAATTGTTCAGGGCCCTTCGGTACCACCAATTTGACTAATTATTATTTGCACACTAGAAATCAAAGACACCCATTATCAGTTTTATTTACTGTAGCCATGTTGCTTATGCAATGTTTTCACTTCTTCATTGAATTGTAACAATAGCACTTTAAGTATGCCATTTATTCCTGCAAGTCGTTAAATATTAATGTGGCTAACTAAAAAATAGCTTAAGAAACCATACCTAATACTGCATTTTTGTATAATTACCATTGTCTATTAACGTAATATAGCCCCTTAGTTGGCTTAGAGTTTGTTAATATGATCGCAAACGTCAACATGATAATAGATTTTTTTTTGACACGTACGCAAAAAAATATTAAAGTCCAAAATGCTGTCAGAGTTTTTAGATAATATTAATGATGATGAAACGATAAAATGTTTTGTTGGGGTTTTTTTTGCTTCAGTTCAGAAGTTTTTGATCTGCAGATTAACAAAGTTAAGTGTGGACATCAGACAACCGATTCAATAAATGATTTTATTGAAAATGCTAAAAAAAAAACCCTGCCAAAATCATTAGAAGAAGAATCAATGCTCCAGCCGACTTGCTATTGATCCTAACTACTCGTCTGTTATTAGGCCTTTCAATTCTCTTCATTCTAAAATAGAAAAAACGCTTGGTTTTTTTCTTTATTTTGCATTTACAGTATAGTGCATCGGTACAGACAATAAATTGCTTCGAAAGATTTTTTAAACCGCAAGCAGGGGAAAATTAACAACCAAAAAAAGTCACACAAGATTAACACACACACCTTTCTTTATTCCTACATATAAGCACATCTGTCACATTTTGTTCCTGGCAGACAAACAGGTATTTGTGATGTACATAAAACAAATAAGAAAAATATAATGAGAAACAGGACACGTTTAAGCCCTGCTAGCGCACACACACACACACACACACACACACACACATCAGGTCAGACTAGTCATTGGCTGGATGCTTAATTAAGCACTATGAGCTAAACCCACATGCAGGTCTTTTTGTAAACCTGTGATTGTAAAAGTTTGGAGGGTTTTTTTTGTTAGACTGCTATTACCATGGATTACAGGGTGACCATGTGACTAAGAGTCAGACTGTCAAAATTCCATCAGTGAACACTGCAATTGTGTCTATTGTGTCATGTTTCGACCCATAAGACAGCCAGCGACGGTATTTTCATGTCTTTTTAGAACAGATGATGTCTGGTTATGTTCGGAACAAAGGAGCTTTTCAAGCTCTGTAACTGGATGTTACACAGACACTCGGTCGAAGAACGAGGACAGCGCTGTGTTAGAATTTCTCTTCCTTGTAAAGGGACATTTGTATATCCGTTTGTACAAAAAAAGTGACAAAATAAACAAGAGATTGGAGAAGAGGATATAAAGACAGAGGAAATTGAGCAATTTATTCAAATATTTATATTAAGTGACAAGTTAGGACAGCGCTACGTCCGGGTGTTTGGGTTCTCTCTTCTGCTCGTGCACTCTTGCCATGTAGCCAGATGGAGGAGTCTAGAGGTGACAGCACAACAGAGGCTAGAACACAAAGCCTCAAAAGGACCAGCCGCCACTTAGTGCAGCGGGAAGGAATGGTGAAATGTCAGAGCAGTGACAGGGCGAAAATTAAAATACTGAAGCCTGGAGCTTCCTCAGTAACCAGCTTCAACCGGGCCTGATGGGGGAGATTTCAGTTAACAGGATTTCCATAGCAATGAGTGTTAGCAAACCCTCAAGCCACACACTCATACATGAGCATACACACAGTCTGAAATACGCACACACACACACTTTCATGTACACCTACACTCACACCTTTCAAACCTAATGACACAGAGCAGATTTCCCCTCAGGACTGATGACCTAATATTAAACAAGGATGTCAGACTGAGACATGTACCCTGGCTCTGCCAACTGGATACTGGCCCAGGACATCTCTCCATCTCTCTCTCTCGCTTTCTCTCTCTCCTCATTGCACACACACACACACACACACACACACACACACACACACACACACCCCTATCAGCTCACATAAATAATTCATACTGCATGGTGAAGGAGAATGTAGAGAAATGGTTCTGGTAAATTTATCATAGTTAAAATATAGCTGGTGCAGATAGGTGTAGGGGTGTGTGTGTGTGTGTGTGTGTGTGTGTGCGCATTTGTGTGTGTATCTGTCTGTCTATCTGCGTATTGTTTTGCAATTGCCCATGCGCTCCTTTTCACCGAGATGCTCTGCTCAGGTTTTTTTTTTTTTTTAAAGCCACCGCTGTGGGAATGTCACATTACAGGAAAAGAGAGATGCAAATCATGTGTTAATGCTTTTGTGTGCGTGTGTGTTCATGTGATCGTGTGCACGAATCAGTGTTCAGTATTTAAGTTCATATTTTAGACACGCAAATTTGATGGGCCTAGGGTTGTGATCGTATGATAACTCAGATGAAGCTTCGAAATAGCTATGCTTATGTGTTGACGGCACATCATATAGCATTATTTCAATTAAGTGTGTGTGTGTGTGTGTAAAAAAAAAGGAATCCAGGTTTAAAAGAAACTAAAAAAACCCGATCCAGTCATCATCGTTCCTGTTCTTTTACATACTGTTTACATACTTTACTAACCCACTGACATGCATGTTTATGACATGACAGCACACTCCCACACCCACCCCACCCACACAAACGCACCTCTTACAACATGTGCGTCTTTTCTCAGTTGTGAAATAGTTTAAAAGGATAAGAACCACGTTGTTCTGAAAAACAAAGGAGAGTCACACGTTTTATACTTTAAGCCATAAATGTAAAAAAGAGCAACAGATGGAGAATTACTAAAACTTCACCACATTTCAAAACAAAGCAGTCAAACTTACTTAAAAGGCACAAGGAGTGGACTTTAGCCCATGCTGTGGCTAGTTAAGCATTTATTAAAGCTTTATAGGCTTTCTAAATCAATTACAAAACAACATTCACGGCACTTTCTACATTAAAACACCAACACTTAATAAAACCCTCAGCATGGTTTCATGTGGCATTTTAAGTGACCCTGGCCAGTATAAAATAGTTATAAAAATAATAGGTTAAAGAAAAAACTAGTTTTATTGTACACATCTTATATTAATATGGCCTTATTTAAAACAGTGGGGGGGAAAAAGAAATTGCTTTTAAAATTTTATCCATTTTTTTTAACCAAAAAGATTACAACTGCTTTGGAGACTGTGGTTTTAGATGCAGGATGGCAAAAAATCTCCAGCTAAAAAATGGCTTAAAGTCAGTCATTTCTCTCTTTTGCTGTAGTTTATCATTTGGAAATATTGGTTTACATTTCTATATACTTATTTTGCCATTCACTGTATTAATCCAGACAAAGATCTGATCTCATAATCCAGACTGTCTAGAATGACATGAAGAAACAGAACAAGCAGACAGACTAAATCCAGAAGAACTCCAGGATGCTTCAAGATCTGCAAAGTTTCTGTTCAAAAATAATGTCATAATTAGATTTTCTATATTCATTTATAGCAGTGTTTGCAGGCAGGTCTCCTAAAGCATCCACAGTTCTGAATTTAACTGACTCAAAACTGACAGTCTGTTCCGTTTCATTATTTCATTCTAGACAGACTGGATGAGAACGAGAAGATCGGATCTCTGTATTGACCACCAGCTGCTTGTTCAAACTAAAATCTTACTGAATAATTACAATTAATGTCAAAATAAATGTTTACATTAATAAAAAAAAAAGTAATACACAATTCATTAATAAATACAAGCAATTATAAAGGTTTTGCACATAAAATTCAATAAAAAAAAATGTATTTAAATTTACTTTTGAACGAAATTGTAAAGTTTTTTCATCCTATGAAACAAATCCTTAGGAGTTTGTCCTGAGAATAACCTTCGTCTCATGACATGAAATATTAGGCAGACCAAAAGCACGTCTCGCTATCAGGTGAGTCTTGCAATGTTGACATTTTTAATCAATCAATCAATAAATGTCCATGAGTTAATTAAGTATGTTCAATACAATACCTTGTAGAATGTTTGGAAATGTAAACTAATATTTCCTACCAACACACTACAGAGAAAAGACTTTTTTTGGCCACCGCTGTATAATCAGCTAATGAATGTAAATTTCTGCCTTAGAATAAAGCTAATCTGACCTAAATAAAAATAAAAAAATTCTATTTAAGTCAACGTAGAGACAATTTGCTTAATATTTTGTTCCATTGCACGTTTCAGCCATCCAACTTTAGACCAAGATTATTCACACACTGGGTGCAAAACCTGGTGATGTAATAAAACACTTGACACTAAACTAACATTCCATATTGTAGGACAAAGATTGTTTATTTTGTGTGTGTATAGAGCTGTTAGGAGGACATTTTGCTCTTATTTACTTACAAATTATAAATGGTCACAATAGTCCCTGACAGGACTACCATGTGACTGGTTGCTATGGTAACTTTGGATTAAATTACATGCAAGTTGTATGTAAATGGACATTTTCACTGGAGTTGATGGTTGACAGTTTGTCCTAAAGCTGCAATTGAAGCCAACTGATTTTCAATGAAAACAGTCCACTGATACTGTATTTATATATAAAAGTGGTTTATAAAACTCTGTAGATTGTGTTCTCTTCTCATTAATAATAATAAAAAAAAATAAATAAATAAAAACACGTGTTTGAATTCTGAGCTGCTCCTCAGTTTCATGTCTGGCAGGCATGAAGAGTTAAATTGGCAGCTGAGCAAAATATAATTTTTATTCAGTTTCAATAAACGCCTGAAGTTACAAAGCTGAAAAAGACCGTGATAAAAACATTCGGGATGTCACTGAGAAATCACAGAAGACAGAGCGAGAGTTGGAGAAGAGAGATGGCCTGTTTCCACATGGCTGCACTGTTCCTGCCGAGTCATGTTCGCGCTCGGATGACGATGACCGTGATGAAGAAGGTTTTATAGAATAACGGCTGAGCCACTACACGCCTCACTAACGTAACTGTATATAACTCGCAGCACAAAATGACAAAAAGCTCTCATTAACCAACACGAAGGCTTTTTCTGAAAATGATGCAAATCTACAGCACGAAAACAAAGACTCAGGTGTGACATTTTTGGTTGAAGGTCGCTCGGCCATTGACTGACCAGAACTTGCTTTTAAAAAGATTTGGAGTGCACATCATGCTTGGTTACACAGTGTGAAATTTGTTTGGAGTTATAAGTTTGGAGTCATGTTGGAGATCTGACAAGACAAGCTCCACAGAAGAAGCACCACTGAAGGAGTGCTCGTGACGCTAGAAGCCAATTAGCTAGATTAGAAGTAGCACCAAAATAGCCCTTACTGGCAGCCAGGAAGCAT